>OY757017.1:144342523-144764535 GCA_963580285.1 Lucinisca nassula
GTAAAGGTGTTTTAAGTTCTTTCAAAATACGAGCAATACAATAATAAACATGAAATGTATATACTGTTTTAGTTAATCCTGAAGTGTTTTGTAAATGGTCTTGATAACTTACTCCACATCCTGCAGTGGCACACCAGACGGCAAAATTTAATTGACATTGCCACCAGTCAAATGATGAATGAAGCCATGTATTCCACGGTTCATTGGTGTGTAATGTTGGATTTTGATATTTTTGAAATAAGTTGAGAAACGTTACTGGAAAATGATCATCTTTGTTAACATAAATTGTTTGTTTTACAAGTTCAATATTCTTTTTGGTATATTTAGTATTGTGGTTATATGATGCATTGGGATTGTACTTGAATTCTTTTGGTATCATTTTTTATGTGTAAAAAATGTATCATACAATTTCCGATATTAATAAAACAATATATTTACAACAATATGTAGATAATAAATGCGGAAATAAGAGAATTGGATTGAAGAGTTTTACTTATACCATAGGTTGGTATAATTTAATTGATGAATCTATCCAAAAAGGAACAGATAAAGCAATACGTTTAGCTTCAGGATTTTACAGTTTCCAACAAATAGCAGATATATTTCAAAGTAATAATATTGTATTATCTGTAAATGAAACAAATGGCATAGTGTTTTTGACATCGACCGTTGATTTAAAAATAAGCAAAGGATTAAAAGAGATGTTGGGCCTCGGAAATAAAAGACGATTTAACGCAAATCAAACATATGAGGGAGAAATACCGTTAAATTGTGCACCTTATAAACAACTATAAGTTCATCTTGAGCAGATAAACAGTGCTTACAATTTCTTAGATGGTGCTCCTAGTAATATTCTTGGTGTTGTTTCTGTTGAGAATAAATCGTTTGGTGATATTGTTCATACACGTTTTAGTAATCCAGAATATAAACAATTAACACATGGTGATATTTCAGAATTAAGTATAAGCGTTTGTGATGAGAATGGAGAAAATATAAACAACAATGGATTGCCAATTAATTGTGTGTTAGAAATTATATAATTATTGTATAAAAATGAGTATATTTGGTGTTAAAAAGTTTACAACAGATAAGAATAATTTGACTTTACATGTTAATGATTTGTATAGATCTTTTACACTTTTAAATTATAGATTACAAAACGCTTATACAAATGAAGACATTACAATAAGTGCTGAATCAAAAGGCCCTTTAATTAATGGTGAGGTGTTTTCATTTGGAAATGCAGGTAGAGAGCCAAAAGTTGGTTATGTTATGATGAGACGTGGTCATATTACAGGTATTAGCCTGTCGAGTGAAAGGTCAAGTGGTGAAGTGCGAGTTGGTGTGTTGGTGGATGGGGTGGTTATGAGGGGGTGTGAGATTACTCTGCGTACAACAATACCAAGAAAACATGATAATTTTGATAAACCATTTTTTGTTGAAGCTGGAAGTGTTATTAATTTTATAAGTCTGGGGGGCTAATCAAACTGTAGTTAATAGTGTTGCCTCGTTATTAATTGAATTCAAAAAATATATATAAAAATGAAGCAACCCACAGCGCCGAATTTATATCCAGATTTACCTAATGAAGACGGACAAAATTATAGATTACAAAAGATATCAGAAATAGAAAAACAATTAATAAAAGAGAGAGATGTAAGAAAGGCATTATACAAAAAGTATAAACGTGGAATTAATATTACTGATAGTATTGATACTGGCCTAATATCAACGGCTGTTATTATGGCTGGTGTTGGTTTAACTGTTCCAATTATGTTGCCATTAGAAATTGCTGCTGTTGTGTGTGGATCTCTGGGTGTTTAAGTTAGTGAGACGTAAATTACATGCAAAAACACAAAAACATTATGAGATTAAAACTATTGCTGATAGTAAATTGAATAGTATAAAAGATTTGATTTCTAAGGCTTTGACAGATGGGCAGATATCTGAAAATGAATTTAAGTTGATTTTAGATGAATTAGATAAATATAATAAACTGAAAGATTGCATACATTCAAAACAAACAGGATTAAGTGAAACGGAAAGAAAAAAACTTATTGAGGAAGGCAAGGCCCAGGCTTTAGCCGAGGTAAAAAAAAAAATAGAAAATGCTTGATTTTATTTAATAAAGTTATAATAATTAATGACCCACCACCTATTTATAGGAGCGTAAACTAAATATGCAGATTTCTTCATTTTATTTCCATTCTAATTCTTTGCCTGTTAAAAGCTACGCATTCACTGTCCTTTCAATGCTTTGATTAACTTTCAGACCTTTCTGTACTTTGATTTCGACTTTCAGACCTTTCTGTACTTTGATTTCGACTTTCAGACCTTTATGTACACATTCCTTGCTAAATACGACTTGAACAAACAAACACTCATAGTCCTTAACATAATCAATAAAGATCTATTTTCATTTTCAATTTGCCAATACACTTAAACGGGCCTCCGTGGCCTAGTGGATAAGAGCGCTGACTCTTAGTCATTAGGTCTCTCACGGCCGTAGGTTCGAGCCTCGCTCTGGCCACGTGTGAGACGCCAAGTTCTGCAACGGAAGGTCATGTGGTTTTTCTCCGGGTACTCCGGTTTTCGCCCACCTCAGATTAACGATCGGCTCGATATGAGTGAAATAATCTTGAAAGGGCCGTAAAACCCAAACCAAAAAAAAAAAAACCAATACACTTAAACCGCTAACCATCAACACCTCCTTAGTTGCAGTAAATACCTGCTTAACGACAGAAAAATAAACAGTCAAAACCTCCTTAGTTGCTATAAGCCAGTTTTCAGTACAGTAATTTAAGTGGATGCAGTGATTCTTCGGCCAGCAAATGGATAAGTCTTTGTTAACCGATCTATATGGTGATATTTTAAAATTAAACGATCATTTAAGGACAAATCACACTGATGAATATTGTTTGTCATGGATTAACAATTTCAATGAGAAATACTACACCAAATTAACAAAGACGGTCCGTAAAGTTCCAAAACGCCGCACAAGAAGTGACACGAAAAATGAGTTAAAGGAATTAATTTTAGAATCATACGGTAAAGGACAAGAAGATTCAACACTTGACATAGACACAAAAACAGAACAGGCATGTATAGAAAGTATGAAAAAATTAATTAATCTGACAGAAAAAAGAAAAGTAGAAACAGTATACTACACATATCAACTGGGAAAAATTATATTAGAGCTCAAAAAGCAAGCGCCTAAAGGATGTGAACTCGGCTGTTACCTTCATGTGCAAGGAATAAAATTTCAGACTCGTACTGTCGACAACTCATTTTAGTTCACAATTTAATTGATCAACATCAAAACTTTCTTAAATGTTGTTTGAGTATCAGAGCTCTTATTCAGCAAAAAAAGATTATAGAAACAAGAGATTCATAGATTAAATAATATATATTTCTTCATCAAAACAATTTTACGATCCGCAAACACATTGCTTCAAAATTGGGACTTCCTGAATTTTCCAGTGGGACTTCCAGATTTCAAGGGTAGGAAGTCTGGGACTTCTAGGAAGTCTGGGACTTCCTGAATTTCTGAGTTAATGGAAGCCCTGCATGCCAAATATGAAGGCTGTATCTCAAGTGGTTCAAAAGTTATGACAAATGTTATTTTTTTCTTTTAAGTAGGTCAAAGGTCAAGGTCAAATTTTTTGCATGAATGTGAAGCTCTTGTCACAAGGAACCTTCAGGCCAAATATGAATGCTCTATCTCAAACGGTTCAAAAATTATGACCAACGTTAAAGTTGTCCACGTACAAACCAACAAACAGACAGGGCAAAAACAATATGTTTTTACTTTCAATTCTCCTAAAATCTAATACTTTTTCTTCTATCACACTTTTCTTTTTCTGGTGCGTGCAGCTGCACATAATCCTCGCCAGAGGGTGCTGCAGGATATATAGATACTAAGATAGATAGTCCCCGCTTCGCTACCGGGGACATAAAAATTGGTTCGAAAATTTTCGCTAAGTCATTCATTATGTTGTAAAAACAAGCTGACCTTTTGCCACTGATATTCCAAGCATGTATACAAAAAATAATTTTTTTAAAGAAATTCACTCTATTAAAATCAATAAAATAAAACTTGACTGCATTAATGTGTATTGTGTAAATGGAAACCGCATGACGTCATTTTTTCAACCCGTGGCTGCAATATCGGTCACCATTTGTAAACAAGTATTGTATCATATTCGTTGAACAAGTGTAAGTGCAACATTGGTATGTGATTGCTGTAAACAATCGAGATACTGATGCTCATATTTGTTGAAGAAGTGTAAGAGCAACATTGGTATGTCATTCGTTATGCTTATAACACATTTTGAAATTGCAAATAACCAAGGACGTTTACGGAAATTACCAAAACCGGTACGACAATTTCCGTAATTTTTGGGCGAAATCTGGCTGGGCTATTACAGCTAATGTTATCTGTTGTATATAACCAACGTACAATAAAGTTTCTTGGACCGATTTGGATTCTTCAGTTTCTCGAGCCCTAGATCAACATAATTCGCTGTTCAAAGGAGCCCTCTATGGCTTCACTGCTATTTATAGCAGAACGAGTGAAGATAGCAATAGCACAGGCTGATCACTGATATGCAATATTGCAATGCAATGCTTTGAAATGGTGAGAAAAAAATTCGGACGGAAACGACCCACCAATTTGTCCGAAACGACCCACACCCAAAATTGGGTCGAAACGATTCAGGCCGAAACGACCCAGGGTCCGAAATGACCCGCGACCTCCTCAGGATATGATGGGACCGGAAATGATCAACCCCCTCTGTTGAAACTACGTATGATCCAGTCCCTGTTTTATCTGGAGTCCCCCAAGGTTGGGTCCTTGGACCGGTCCTTTTCTTGGTTTTCATTAATGATCTCCCCGATAATATCAGGTCATCGGTCCGTTTGTTTGCTGATGATTGTGTCCTGTATAGGAACATATATTCTCCTTCTGACTGTCTTATTTTACAAGATGACCTGGATCAACTTGCACAGTGGGAGGCCGATTGGCAAATGAAGTTCAATGTGGCCACGACACCCTCCGGACAAGCAAATTAAGTTTGACTATACTCTTCACCAGCAAGTTTTGGAGCATGTTCAATCCGCCAAATATCTTGGTATCACCATCACTGACGATCTTGATTGGGGTCAACATATTTCAGAGATTACATCTAAAGCAACTAGGACTTTGGGATTCCTTAGACGGAACTTGGCTTTTGCACCTAGGCAGACAAAGGATGTTGCATATAAAACATTGGTTCGCCCTCAACTTGAATATGCATCACCCATTTGGCACCCCTATGTTAACTCAGCAGGTGAAGGTGCAGAGGACAGCTGCTCGATGGACCTGTAGGCGATGGCGAAATAGAAGTAGCGTCGGTGACATGCTTAATGAGCTAGAGTGGCCGTCCCTGGAGGCCCGTCGTGAGCAGTCATCTTTAACCTTCTTCTACAAGATACACTCTGATTCAGTGTCTATTGATAAAGATAGGTACTTGACCCCTGTATCACTGTCGACCCAAACAAGGGCATCAAAAGTAAACAACTCACAATATCGTAGATACCAGTCCTATAGTGATGCCCTGAAGAACTCGTTTTTTCCTAGAACTATTCCCCAATGGAATAGTCTTCCCTCCTCTGCGGTGAATGCCAAGTCCGCAGAAGAGTTCAAAGCGCGCACAGTGTAAGATTGGGTCTCAGAGGTATGCGTTTTAGGATACCTCTGTTATGCAGATTGTAAATAGTTTTAAGGACGCATCCAGTGCCTCTCTTTTTTTTTTTTTTTTTTTTTCCCCAGCTAAATTCTAAATTTAGCCACCCAATCAACTGAGGTATTGGCCAGATATGACCGACTCAGTATAAGAAGATAGATAGATAGATATGTAGTAGGAAAACCTGTTGATTTAAATCAATGATACCGCAGAACTCTTGGTGAAGTGACACCAAGTTTAATTCCAGTTTCTTGAATGTCTCCCATTTTCTTCAATCAGCTGTTATGTATTTCCCGCGATAGACTGGTATACAGGGCCCATACAAGGGGAAAGTATAAAACCCGAGAGTAACAGCCGGTAGCCGGGAGTAAAATCCGGGAGTAAATTTTTACAATCGAATAAACATTCACATATCTGGATAAAATTTGGATCAAAAGTAGAATATAGACTCCTCTTTAAAATTCATATAAGTTTTATATTTATAATTTAGTACTTTTCAAGATATGAACAGAAATATATGACCATGTCGAAAAAATTTCGCCCGGGAGTAATTTTTGCGGTATTGACGATGTGAAGCATTTTGCAAAATATGTTCAGTCTGGGATTGCTATAAGAATAGGTTTATGTGTTATCAATTAAAACATATCGAAGATTAGAAAAATACAAAATTAAAGTTATTTCATCGCTCTGTGAAGTAAGTAATTGAACCGGGAGTAGGCCGGGAGTAATTTCTGGGTTGAAATCAGCGTTTATTTGCGTTATTGCCTATGTGTCATACATTGTATTTATTAAAAGTAGTTTTACTACCCTGACAGCTAATAGCAAAGGCACTGATCAGACTGCGGGGGTAATTTGTGGCATCTTTTCCTTATTATACGGCCATAAAACAAATAGCACCAAATATAAATGTTCCTGGGTCACATAATCAAACACCTCTTAAATGATAGGCGCAGGAGCAGGGCCTGAGGTGGGGTAGGGGTTTGGATGTGTGTCGAGTCCCGATATGACAAGTAAATAAATATATGTACTCCATGCTGAATCTCATCTTTTCTTCTGACAAACGTTTAAGAAATACAATGTATGTGATGTGAGGTCTTATTGGTCTATACTGCGGTAGGAACCTTTATTTTGCTACTAAGAAAGTAAATAGACGCAATTTGGAAAAGAAGACCAATATTTCCATAACATTTGTGAATATTTAGTGCCATGGAAGTATTTGACTATCATGGGATACATACATTTTTTGTCATGCGGGGGGGGGGGTGCAGTAGTGCGTTGTCCTTAATATTTCCACTTTGGGTGGTCAGAAAATAATAAAATTAGTATCAAATAAAATTTTAAGCTCCATTCTAAATGGTTATTAAAACTTATTTTCATTTTTAACATTTTAAGGGTCCATTTCTGAAGTTAATTTGTCCGGGAAATTCCCGGATTGTGACTTTGATGTTGAGGTAGTGGTGCGTTAACCCTAATATCTCGACTTCGGGTGGTCAGAAATTACTAAAAAACAGTACCATAAAATATTTAGCTCCATTTTAAAAGATAATTAAAAATTATATATTTTTATTTTTAATATTTTAGGGGTCCGTTTGTAAGTTGATTTGTCCGGGAAATTCCCGGATTGTGTCCTGGATGTTGGGGTAGTGGTGCGTTAACCCTAATATCTCGGCTTCGGGTGGTCAGAAATTAACAGAATTAGAATTAGTATCAAATAAAATTGTTAGCTCCATTCTAAAAATTATTTAAAATTATTTTTTTCAGTTTTAATATTTAAGGTGTCCGTTTTTTAAGTTGATTTGCCCGGGAAATTCCCGGATTGTGTCCTGGATGTTGTGGGTAGTGTGCCTTATCCCTAAAATCTCCACTTCGGGTCGTCAGAAATTAATGAAATTAGTACCAAATAATGATAAAAATGCATGTCGTGTGCTCATTATAAGCGCATGGGTACATAGTGTAGAACTTGATCAAAGGTCAGGCTCGTTCCTGCTACTAGTAACATGTAATCTAGTACAACCTGTTGCATGCGGGCAGATGGGACTCGTTACCTCGGGAGAGCAACCCATCTAGGAGTTGCTAGATCTCTAAACAAAGCTAGCTTGGGTAGGTGGAACCCATAGCCCTGGTTGGCAATCCACCTAGGGGTTAGGCCCTTAAACAAAGCCTAGCCTGGGTAGATGGAACCCATAGCTTTGGTTGGCAATCCATCTAGGAGATGCTAGACCTCTAAACAAAACTAGCTCGGGTAGGTGGAACTCGTAGCCTTGATTGGCAACCCACCTAGGGGTTATAGGTCCTTAAACAAAACCTAGCCTGGGCAGATAGAGCCCATAGCCTTAGTTGGTAATTCCTCCTAGGAGCTGGTAGGTCTCTGAACGAAATCTGGCTTGTCACATTCACTTATCTGGAGAGTCTGTGAGTTGTCAGAAACTTGAATGTGCTAAGCTATATATCCTGACAATCCTTCTAGGAGTTGGTAGGTCTCCGAACAAAACCTGGTTTTTCACAGTCATTTATCTGAAGAGCCCGTGAGTTGTCAGATACTTGAGTGTGCTAAGCCATATATAACGACCTCCAGGGTCCTGGGTATGACGTAAAAATGCATCCAGCTGTGACACTCTAAATGAGTGTGGGAATGTGAGGTTGCCCATTATCACAGTTGCCTCCCCACCTTCAGGGTTATGAGGCTGCCACAACCTGGGTGGCAGAGCTAGGCAGCAACCATCTACAGACCGATGGCTTGGTGTACTAGCTACTGTGGTTTGGCGGATGATCCTTGCTGTACAAGGACAACGGTAAAGCACACCTGCCCTAGTGAGTTGGGAACGGCGGCTTGCTCAGGTGCCGTAAAAGAATTGAGTAGGGACGTCAGCCAGGACAGGCGGTCCTGTAAACTACAACCGTCAAAACATATCATGGCAGCTACAAATTCAGAATCAAGGTTAGGCGGTGCCAACAGACAACAAAGCTCTGTTGGTGACGTCTCCGGCTTGGCCTCCTCTCGGCTGTGGGAGGCAGGGTCGGGCCATTGTGGCGAATCAAGCAAGCGCCTGAGGAAATTCAGGGTGGGAACACTCAATGTCAACACCCTGAGAGGAAGAGTTTGCGAGGTAGTGGAAACACTATCCCGCAGGAAAGTGGATGTCTGTTGTGTCCAGGAGACCAGATACCGTGGTGGAAACTGCCGCACGATCAAGGGCAAGGACACCAAGTATAAGCTCTACTGGTCTGGAAACGATAAAGGCACTGCTGGTGTAGGAGTGTTTGTGGCAGAAGAGTGGATAGAGAAAGTTTTTGAAGTGCAAAGAGTCTCAGACAGAATCATCATGGTGAAGCTTGTAGTTGGCCAGTGCGTGGTTGCCCTTCTGTCTGTGTATGCCCCACAGAGTGGTTTAAGTGCTGAAGTCAAGGACTTGTTCTTTGACCAACTGCGTGCTGTGACTGCCAGGATCCCAGGATCCGAACTCCTGATCCCATGCGGAGATTGGAATGGCCACGTAGGCCGTGCAGGCACTGGATACAAGGAAGTGCATGGTGGGATCGGGTATGGTAGACCTGAACCAGATGTTGAGGGTGAGAGGATTCTAGAGTATGCCCTGGTTTTTGACCTGCTTCTTGGAAACACATGTTTCAAGAAACGTGACAGTCATCTTATCACATACAAGTCAGGAAGCGCAGCGACGCAGATAGATTTCATCCTTTACCGCAGGACAATGCGCAAACTTGTCACAGATGTGAAAGTGATCCCTGGAGAGGAAGTAGCCCTGCAACATCAGCTACTCATATGCGACATGAGGATTGATGTGCCACCAAAACCCAAGCGCAAGTTCACCCCCAGACTAAAAGTTTGGAAGCTGAAAGAATCTCAGACAAGAAATCATTTCCAGGAGGTTTTCAGCCAGCATGTGAGTGCTTCGGCAGGTGTAGCAGAAGCTACCACTGAGGATATATGGAACAGCATCAAGACCGGTCTGCTCAAGACAACTGAAGAGGTGTGTGGCACAACTCGGCCCCATCGATGGCGTCGCGAAACCTGGTGGTGGAATGAGGATGTTAATAAGGTCATAGCAGCCAAGCGGCAAGCCTTTAATGCTTGGAAGACTGGTAAGGGCACCCGTGCATCATATCTTGCGGCCAAACGCATAGCCAGACGTGCGGTGCACCATGCTCGCCAAGAAGCTGAGAAGGAGATCTACAAGAATATTGACCCTAAGTCCTCAGAAGTATACCGCCTTGCTAACCAGATGAGAAGAGAGAATGCCGATGTTGTAGGTGACAAACCAGTAAAGAATGATGCAGGGGAGATGTCAATGAGTGATGACTCAAAGCAGAGGGCCTGGTTAGAACACTACCAAAGGCTACTCAATGTTGAGTTCGACTGGGACCCAGACCACCTGTCTGATGAACCACCAGTGGAAGGGCCACCCATCCCAATCACTATTGATATGGTTAAGAAGGCTATCTCTCAGATGAAAAGTAGAAGTAAAACAAAGATCAGGAATTGATACAATTAACTTACTCCATCCATAAAAGACACCAAAGGGAAAGAAATACAAACATTAAGCGACCAGACCATAATGGAAACCTAAACAAAGGAAGGCCATATGGACAGTTACTTTCCCACAAAATGGCCATATGGCCATCCAAAATTAAAAGACACAAGTGATACACACAGTAAGTAACAAACAACAACATAAATAAATCGCCACAGAAGAGCCGCCTTGGGACGGTCAGTGGAAGATTTCCACTGGGGGGCTTAAATCGATTTTACGTGGCCACAATCCTCGCCCTTACTTCCGTCGCGATTTAGACAAAAAATTTTGTTCAGTCCGCATGAAGGCCTCCTAACTCATCAGTGCAACATCTCCGTGAACACAGAAATCAAAGAACCACAGAGGTGAGACAACGGTGAGGACTCGACAGCAAGAAACCACTGAAATGCTGGAGCAAAAGAAAACCAACAGTTAGACTCCGAAGACTGGCAAAGCACCTGGTCCCTCTGGCATAGTGGTGGAGATGATAAGAGCTGCAGGTGATGCGGGTGCCTCGATGATCCGTGACCTTGCAGCTGCAATCATCCGTGATGGGAAGGTACCCTCTGACTGGGAACAGAGTTTCATTGTCTGTCTCTACAAGGGCAAGGGCGATGCATTGGAACGGGGCAACTACCGTGGTCTCAAGCTGACAGAACAGGTCATGAAAGTCCTGGAGAGGATTGTGGATGGCCTCATCAGGCAGTTGGTGTCCATCGACGATTCCCAGTTTGGCTTCGTCCCAGGAAGAGGCACAACAGATGCAATATTTGTTGTCCGACAGCTGGAAGAGAAGTATCTGGCGGCCAACAAGAGACTCTACATGGCTTTTGTAGACCTGGAGAAGGCATTTGATCCAGTGCCTCGGAAAGTCATCTGGGTGCACTAAGAAAACTTGGAGTGGACGAGTGGATTGTGAAACTGGTCCAATGGATGTACGCAAATGCTCGGAGCCGTGTCCGCGTCGGTGATGGTTACAGTGAAGAATTCGAGGTGAAGGTGGGTGTTCATCAAGGCTCTGTTCTCAGTCCACTGCTTTTCATCATTGTGCTTGAAGCCTTGTCATGCGAGTTCTGCTCTGGAGTCCCCTGGGAGGACCTGTATGCTGATGACCTTGTCATCATAGCTGAATCCCTTGAGGAATGTGTCAGGAGGCTCTTAACTTGGAAAGAGGCAATGGAGGCGAAAGGGCTGAGAGTGAATGCAGGAAAGACAAAGATCATGATCTGTGGTACAGGTCTGGACCTCTTGCAGAGTACAGGCCAGTTGCCATGCGCTGTATGTCGCACTGGAGTTGGCAGCAACAGTATCTTTTGTAATGGCTGCAAGTTCTGGGTGCACAAGAAATGCAGTGGGCTCAAACGCTTGATAGAGGACCCTGAGTACAGGTGTACACGGTGCCAAGGAACTGCACGCCCCTTAGATGGCAGACCACAGAGGGAAGTTCAAGTCGGATCAGACAAGCTGGAGGTTGTAGCTTCCTTCTGCTACCTAGGTGATATGCTCTCTGCAGGGGGTGGTTGCGACCTTTCAACTACATCACGTGTGAAAACAGCCTGGAAGAAATTCAAGGAGTTGCTACCAGTTCTCTCTTCCCGCCACCTCTCGTTCAAGACACGTGGCCGTGTGTATAGCTCTTGTGTGCGGAGCGCAATGCTCCATGCCAGTGAGACATGGCCATTGACAAAGCCAAACCTCCAACGTCTACAGCGAAATGACAGGGCAATGATCAGACAGATCTGCAATGTCAAGCCACAGGACACTGTCACCATCAGGTCCAGTGAGTTACTGGAACGTCTTGGCATTGAGGACCTAGACCTCATCCTGAAAGAGAGAAGACTTCGCTGGTATGGACATGTGGAACGCTCCAACGGTGCAATCAAGACTGCCTGTGACATACAGGTAAGTGGAAAGCGGGGGCCAGGAAGGCCCAAGATGACCTGGAAGCAGCTAACAGAAAGAGATTGTAGAGAATGGAAGCTCTCTGCTATCGATCCTCATGATAGACAAGCCTGGAGATCTGGTGTAAGATCTGCCATGCGTGCAGCAAGCCAGCTACCTGGAAGGGGGCCCACTTATGTGGAAGTTGCCCCTGTACCTGCACGTTAATCAAAAATCCGTTGATGATGATGATGATGACGTCTAGCGTCCCATTGGTGGAACATTGGCAAACAGCTAGTGTAGATCTTGATCAAACGTTTAACCCATATATGCCTAGAGTCCCATTTGTGGGACATTGGCAAACAGTGTAGATCCAGATCAGATATTTAACCCATATATGCCTAGCGTCTAGTGGGACATTGGCAAGCAGTGTAGACCCAAATGATCAGACGCTGCAAAACGTGGCGTCTGATCTGGGCAGCAAAATGCGGCATCTGCTCTGGTTCTACACTGTTTGCTTAAACAACGACGAAATTGAGCCGCATCAATTTCTTTCCAGCGATGAATAAGGTGTACGGACTTTGAGCGATTTCACGGGCCATTAATTTTCTAACGAGATTAAACATGTGTTAAGTTAATTGCTTTAACTCGTAATAAGTTGACGTGTGCCGCATACCTGGATTGAATTAGAAGAAAGTGACTTCCACAAAAGTCGTGTCCAACTGATATTTTGAATGAATGCTATCATTTTGCTTATTTGAATTGAGATTAAACATCACCGTCAAGACTATTTTGGTCAATTTGAAGACTTTGTTCCTGATGCTCTGTCTCTGGTCGGGCCCATCGGAGTCTAACTGTTGGTTTTCTTTTGCTCCATTTCTTGCTGTCGAGTCCTCACCGTTGTCTAACCTCTGTGGTTCTTTGATTTTTTGTGTTCACGGAGATGTTGCACTGATGAGTTAGGAGGCCTTCATGCGGACTGAACAAATTATTTGTCTAAATCGCGACGGAAGTAAGGGCGAGGATTTTGGCCACGTAAAATCGATTTAAGCCCCCCCCCTCCAAGTGGAAATCATTCCACTGACCGTTCCAAGGCGGTTCTTCTGTGGCGATTTATTTATGGTGTTGTTTGTTACTTGAAACTACGTAGTATGGCCCATCTTCTTTCATATGAATGTTTTCATTGCTCTTACAGGAATTCATTTTTTATTCTAACTGTGTGTATCACTTGTGTCTTTTTATTTTGGATGGCCATATGGCCATTTTGTGGGAAAGTAACTGTCCTTATGGCCTTCCTTTGTTTAGGTTTCCATTATGGTCTGGTCGCTTAATGTTTGTGTTTCTTTCCCTTTGGTGTCTTTGATGGGTGGAGTAAGTTAATTGTATCGATTCCTGATCTTTGTTTTACTTCTACTTTGCATTCCAATTTTGTAGGACTTAACGGAACGAGATATAGTCCATTTTTCACATTTCCAGAATGGTTACTTTTCCGATAAAAATTCGTCATATTTTTTGCGTATTTATACTGCAAACATAGGTTGTAAATGCTCGTTAGAACATCCTCGTTGAGGCGGTTTTAACGAGTAACAACAACCTATGTCTTGGATCAGAAATAGGAAAAATAATTTGTACCTCCATGAACCCCAGTTTTCTTTATATAAAATGTAGTTGATTATTATTTTCCTGCTTTTTGCTAAAATCGATTGTGGGCCCCTCATATAATCACCTCGCCGAGGCTGTCCTGAGGAGTAACCATACCGTGCGTGTTAATCAGAGATCTAGAAAAAGGTAAATTTAGCAACCCTAAAATGAAATTCCGATAAAACAACAAAAACAGGAACAACAACACAAAAAAAGACATATTTTTCATATTTCTAATCTAAACAGATAGTATACGAACTCCATAGAACGGCGAGACGCTTTCAACGTGTACCAACAACCTATTTGCTTATTCGGCCCACCGGGGTTTGAAGAAATAGATGGGCGGCATGATGCTTCCACGCAGAGCTGAAACCGACCCGCACACGAGTACTGGTAAACCGCGAGTCAGACCATCCATGCTTATAAGCCCTATTGGTTTCATTGGGCGGCAGGGCTTGAGCTGTCATTTCATTTCAATGTCGGGTAAAAGTCCCACAAAATTGGAACCAACGTCTCCAAAAGGACCTTTACAGTGTTGACGGGGACGTTAAACCTCAAACAAACAAACAATTTTTTGCTGATTAGATTTAATTTGGGAAAACATAACACTACATGAAATTTTCTTCTTGAGAAATTCTGAAAATAATGCCCGTTTCCGTATTTTACACACAATATTTATCTTTATCTATCTACCTTCCTTCCATGAATATGAAATCTTTTGCAAAAGGAAGAGTTCGTTTTCCAAATGTAAGCTGGAATAATTATGAGATAATTTGATGTTAAACAAGTAATAAGTGACATATCATGCAGATAATATATTATCCATAGTTTCCACCTGGCACCACACAAGAGCGAACGTATTCGTTTTGTTCATGATAAAATTAATGCATAAGGCTTATCTGCAGTATGTACGAGGATGAGTCAATAAAACACAGCGTGAAATAGATCTCTCCTTTTTCGGAGTAATTTTGGATTACTTTTGGATTATACACTTGGACCTACGCTGCCCCAGCTCGTCTTTGATGTTTAAACAAATCGGCAAGTGCCTTTAATATTGTACGTTTTGAAGTTTAAGCATTGATTCACGGTTAGGTCTTCTAACGGACAATATCGTTAATGCATTTCACTATTTTAATACGTGACTGCATTGAGCTTTAATTATGAAGGTGTGATTTTTGAATTATTAATTCGGTGATAAAACCCTTCAAACCGCGTGGGCAGGTATAGATACCTATGCAAACAGAGTAAATCCTGATGGTTTGTTTGATTTGAGGTTTAACGTCCCCGTCAACACTGTAAATGTCATTTTGGAGACGTTGCTTCCGATTTTGTGCGACTTTTACCCGATATTGAGATGTAATGACATCCCAAGCCCTGCCGCTCAAAGACACCAATATGATTTATGATGTCATTTATAAGCATGCTCTAAGCAGTTTACCAGTACTCGTGTGCGGGTAGGTTTCAGCTCTGCGTGGAAGCATCATGCAGCCCATATATTTCTTCAACCCCCGATGGGCGGGGGCGGTAAATCCTGATGAAATTGCCTATAATCAGCAACATAGAGGGATCTACATAGCATGGCATCCTGTGTCGATCTTACGCAAGATGCCACATTTAGTAATATGGAAATGCCCAAATTCAGTGATGGAAAAGTGCATTTCATAAACCCAGGGGCGAAAGGGTTAAAAAAGGAACAAGAAAGAAAAATTGAAGATTTTTATTTCATATATGAAAAACACAACCCATACATCTTGTGAGATTGAAATATGTTGACACGTTCGGTTTATTTTTTTTTCTAAAATAAATATCGATAAAATATTTAAAAAAAAAAAAATCTTCCTTTCGGGAGAAAGGAGCCTTTTGTGAAAGGAACGTTTCTTACGCAGAACGTAGTTTCATACCGTTATTTTTAGTGGCAACTCAACAATTGTTTTTTTTTTTTTTTTTTTTTTTTTTTTTTTTTTTAAGCAATGATTTATACGTACTTTCAGTTAGTACGAATTTGACAGGATCATAGGAATTTATGTGATTTTCCTTCTTAATTACAGGCCGTTACCTAGGAGAAATTCTCTCCAAGAAAGTGGGGTTTTAGTGCGCTTTGGTGCAGTGGTAGCGCATCGGATTTGTGATCGAGAGGTTGCGGGTTCGAGCCTCACGCTGACCAAAGTGCTTTGCCCTTGAGCAAGGCACTTCATCCACATTGCTACTGGTTAGCACCCAGGAAATCCTGCTCGTAATGCTCAGATGTGAGTGATTAGCAGTAAAAGGAGAGAGAGAGAGAGAGGGGGGGGGGGGGGGGGGGCTCTAGACATTATATCATTATCTTATCAAAAAGTGTATATAACACCTTTTTACAATTAAATGTTATTAAAACATATTTTTGTCATCCAGTGATTGCCTATTATCGGTAAAAAACTTCCTTTCGTAGAAAAAACTTCCTTTCGATTAGATTAAACTAGTACCGATAATCGTTTTTTTTACACACATATTAATCGGTACACGATTTACTATAGTGTTAATTAAATTAACCCAAATGGAATCTTCCATCTTATATATTTCGAAATTTAGGGGTGTCAGGTTGTGTTTTCTTCAAAATTTATTCGGAAAGTGGCTAAACTTTTTCAAACAGCGTAGGCCCTGATCATACGATGCCGCGTTCTGCGGCGTCTGATCTGTGCCTGCAGTGTTTGACAAGGTACCCCTTTGTGGGTTTCTGGTACTGAATGGGTTAAAAGTGAATAATAATAATAAAATAATAATAATAATAATAACAATAATAATAAAAATAATAATAACTAGAGCAGGTTGATGGCGCGCCATCGCATATCCCCGTGCTGTGAAAATCATGTTACAATAAAAGGACCCAAAGTACTTCTTTCTGGCCTGCAGTGAACTCAAGACATGTCTCGGGGCAAGTTATGACCCATTTCAGCTATTGTTCGGAAAAAAAATAGAGTACCCACCTACCCCTAGGGTACGAGTTGACCAAAATAGGTACGAGTTGACTAGGGGGTACGAGTTGACCAAAGAACGGGTACGAGTTGACCAAAAACAGGTACGAGTTGACTTAGGTACGAGTTGACTTAGGTACGAGTTGACCAGTTACCTATGCTTAGTGCCTTTAATGGATTGTCAAAATTTACTACCGGATTTTACTTCCGGCTCCTAGCCGTTACTTCCGGGTTTTGTACTTTCCCATTATCTAGTGAGAACCAATCTACAGTTTAGTCACATGACATAAAGATGGTGGGTGTCTTATTGACATTTTACAGTTTTGATTAAAATTGCCTATTTCGTGACATTATTTTGCTCACATGGGCATCTTGGACCCTAAATATATAACTTAAGCATAATTTAGTGTAGAACTAGACAAGGATTTGCTGATGGAATTTGAGCAAATATAGAATAATTAGATGTCATATAATTTCGCGACACCGCAATTAGGTTTTCCTGTACACTTTCGTTTATGTTTGTTTGTTTGATTTGAGGTTGAACGTCCCTGTCAACACTGTATCTGTAAAGGTCATTTTGGAGACGTTGCTTCCAACGTTGTGGGACTTTTACCCAACATTGAAATGAAATGACGTTGTTGTTGACATCCCATCGGGGCTTGAAGATATGTCTGTCTGTCTCCTAATACTGCGTCGGTCACATTTGACCATTACCGCAGGTGTACATTACATACACTCCAGGATTGCAGGATGACAGCCAACACAGTAATCATGTAATTACGGAGGGATCTTTAACCTGCAGAGGGGATGGTTCTCCCTGCACAAGGGGCCTCCAGTTAACGTCCCGATCCGAAGGACGGTGCACTTTATGACATTCATCCCTGCGAATGATGCCAATGGAGCGTGTTCGGACACTGAAATTTTATCGCCGCTGCTGGGGATCGAACCCGGGACCTCTAGCATCATAGGCAAGTGCACTAACCACTGAGCTATCACGCTCCAATGGCTGCATGATGCTTCCACGCAGAGCTGAAACTGACCCGCACACGAGAAGTGGTAAACTGCTTAGAGGATCTAAGCCTGCCCAGGCAAAGCAATGCCAGAGTTCCCACTCTCGCAAAATCTTATGTGAATCCCACAAAGAAAATAAAAATCACGCTCAATTTTTTACCGTCGGGCGAAATTGCACGTGTACGCAATTGACTTGGGCGAATCAGGCAATTTTTCCCTTTGGGCAAAATCAGCGTGTCGGAAATTGACCGGCAAGAATCGGCCGATTCGCTGAAACAAATTTTGGAAAACCTGCAGACTTGAATCCGGTGTATGGCTTGACTAGCTAGTAGAGCTTCAAGCTTCGTATAGGGAACCAATACACAAGGAAACTTTTGCCGTCTGCAAAAGCCATTGCCGCAAAATATCGCAGCCCGGGTTTCCAAAATAAAGGTTTAAAATGGTATCTTCAAAAAACAAGGATCGACTTAGAAAGGCCACGTGCTAAGTATGTGTCAGGAAAGAACAGCCAAATAACGCTACACATTAATTTACGTTATAATGATTATTGTATCTTTTGTAAACTGTTTCCCGTGAATATATATCATGCAATGCTATGTAGTTCTAATATTCACAGAGCCACAGGAAAATTGTCGAAAATCTATGATAAGTATGCATGTAGATAATTCTAGCAGCCAATGAAACCATTTTTTACGACGTCGTCTGAACTGCCGGAAATCTATAAAACATGTGTTCAATTTTTGTTAACAACTCGGCCATTCAACATGTTTACACCTCAAAGGAACAAAATGGATACGATCTTAATTTGTTATCATCAAAATCATTATACAGTCAACTCTCGTTATCTTGAACCTCACGGGACCGGATAAAAAAGTTTGATTTATACGTAGTACCAGATAGCCAAAGTGTGACGTCATATGCATGTCGGAGCCCATTATTAGCTGTGATATTCTTGGTATTCTTAGTTATTCTAGAGTAATAGCACTAACATGCACAGCCTAATTCGTTTATGAAAGTAATGGAGCTTGTCGAAGTATAGCGATTATAAAAGAATTCTCACATGTTTTGTTGTCTTTTTCGGGCATCCAAATAATCTAAAAATAGATATGTACTTAAATGGGATGGTTCCCCGCTTGTGAATGGAATGCTGAGCAGTATGTGCTATACGTCATACGATAGTCCCTCTTATTGATTTATACAGTTTAGGTCCTGCTGAGAAAGCTGGTCATGAGCCATCTTTTTAGGAGCTACACTGTTTTTATGTGCATCTGGGCAAGGGGAAATACTCAATTTTGACACTAATGATGAGTACTTAAAACAACCGGTCAAACCTAATTGTCAGAGCGGCCTTTTATCACGGAAATCATGAAAATCATTGAAACAAGAAGGTGTTAAGATCAAAGGTTGAGCACCTCCCGTCAGTCTGTATTACACGCACATGATTTTCGTAATAGTGGTAAAGGTATTGTTTGTGCTAAATTTAACCCACCTGGACTATTTGAAAAATTACAAACATTGTGCGTATTGATGAACTTTCCGCCCCCGCCCATAGGGGCTTGAAGAAATATATGGGCTGAACGATGCTTCCACGCAGAGCTGAATCCGGCCCACACACAAGTACTGGTAAACCGCTTAGATGATCTAAGCCTATCCAGGAACCGCGGTGCGAGGCGGACCGTCCACGCTAATAAACCCTATTGGTTTCATTGGGCGACAGGGCTTGAGATGTCATTTCATCTCAATGTCGGGTAAAAGTCCCACAAAATTGGAAGCAACGTCTCCAAAATGACCTTTACAGTGTTGATGGGGACGTTAAACCTCAAACCAAACAAACAAAATTGATGAACTGTTTTGTTATTATTATTTTCTTTAACTGAAAGACCGGCAGCATCGTTTTTTTTTTTTTTTTCACTTCTTTACCTCATGAATTTCAGTTCGAGATATGCAGTAGTAAAAACTGTGAAAAATATTTTTAGAGACTGAAAATGATGGGCGAGATAGCCAAAGTGTCGACTTAAAAGTAGTTTGACACATGCGAAGTTGAGATATAATAAATATATAGCGGAAATATTCGGGACTTAGAAATCGGTTCGACATAAGTGATAGGGTCGAGATAGGCGAGGTCGAGATAACGAGAGTCAACTGTAATAAAATACCCAAATGAATGTCAAATTTGGAGCCAAAATTTACGTTAATTGTGTCAGTAACAGTGAAAACATTGACAAGTTGCGTTGACGAACATTGCAATATTTTTCTTCTGTAACGTTTCCAGTTTACATACGAGTCTGTTTTACGCCAGTTGTACAAGAAAAGTTTGTTGTTGTTTTTTTCAGATTTTAGAACGGAACACAAAGAAAAGGCTTTTGTACCGGTAAAGGCAAAAGCAAATACGATATTTATTTTAGGTGAACCAAGGTATATCGGTATATCAATGCGCCCCTACTTATAAACAAATTAATACATATATTTCAAGGTTACAAATATGAATAATGATTATTAGTAGGTGACACTGTAACAATCATAAATGTTTTTTTTTTTTTAACATCATGATAAATGGAGAAAGAATAAAACAAAGGCATTAATACAACCTTATATACAATCTTTAATGTTTTCATTAAATTCCAAAGCATTATTGACAAGTATATAGGTTTTCTCACACATTGTGTTTCGTTATAAAATTTCATACCCACTACATTTGATCTCATTGTCGGGTAAAAGTCCCACAAAATTGGAAGCAACATCTCCAAAATGATCTTTAGGGTGTTGACAGTGACGTTAAACCTCAAATCAAACAAACATCTCAAGTCTGGTCGCCCAATGAAACAAAAAGAAAAGGTTTCTACAGTTATAAGCATGGATGGACCATCGGACTGACTCGCACCAATTTGCCTGGGCAGTCTTAGATCCTCTAAGCGGTTTACCAGTACTTGTGTGGTCCGTTTCAGCCCATCTATTTCTTCAAGCCCAAATGGGTTAAAATCAAGGTTTGGTGGCAAATTCCACCCCCGGTATTTACCAGTGGCATTTACCGGTATTTACTGGTCTGGAAAATACTCATCAAGTGGCAAATACTGGCAAATTGAATTTTTTAGCCATAAAATACTGCAGAAATCTTAAACTTGAATTCAAATAGTATAAGAGAACTTATAAAAGAATGTTAAAAGTTAATATCTATATATAAGGTTATCAATCTACAGAATAAAATATTTCTCAATTTAAACATGTTGAACCAGCCAAAAAGTGAATCTAAGAATCAAATTTTGAAATTATTAAAACAAAAAAAATGTACACGTATCTTTGTAAATCAACAGTAGAAAAATGTAAGTAGAACTTACCCTGTGCACTTGGTTTAATATTGTAACTTGCAACAATTATTCTAAGTTTTTGTATTGACTAACCTTATCAGATAAAGATCAGACAGAGCACATCTGTCTTTTATATGTAATAGCCATGTTTTCCAATTTTAGGATACTTACATCATTTTATTATTATGCCCCCGCCATTCGAAGAATGGTGGAAAGGGCATATAGCGTTGCCCCTGTCCGTCCGTGCGTCCGTTCGTGCGTCCGAAACTTAAACGCAGTCAATAACTTCCTTATTTCTTGATGGATTTTAAAATTACTCGATAGAAAGGTTAACCATCTTGAGACGACGTGTCACGTGCAAAACCCAGGTCCGTTCCTCCAAGGTCAAAGGTAAAAAAAAGGGTCCGAAACTTAAACGCAGTCAATAACTTTCTTATTATTGGATGGATTTTGAAATTACTTTGGAGAAATGTTAACCATCATGAGTCGATTTGTCAAGTGCAAAACCAAGGTCCGTACCTCCAAGGTCAAGGTCATACTTAGAGGTCAAAGGTAAAAAAAAGGGTCCGGAACTTAAACGCAGTCAATAACTTTCTTATTACTGGATGGATTTTGAAATTACTTTGGAGAAATGTTAACCATCATGAGTCGATTTGTCAAGTGCAAAACCAAGGTCCGTACCTCCAAGGTCAAGGTCATACTTGGAGGTCAAAGGTCAAAAAAAAAGGGTCCGAAACTTAAACGCAGTCAATAACTTTCTTATTTCTGGATGGATTTTGAAATTACTTTGTAGAAATGTTAACCATCATGAGTCGATGTGTCACGTGCAAAACCAAGGTCCGTACCTCCAAGGTCAAGGTCATACTTGGAGGTCAAAGGTAAAAAAAAAGGGTCCGAAACTTAAACGCAGCCAATAACTTACTTATTTTTGGATGGATTTTGAAATTATTTTGAAGAAATGTTAACCATCATGAGACAGTGTGTCACGTGCAAACCCAGATCTGTACCTCCAAGGTCATACTTGGCGGTCAAATGGCATAAAAAGGGTCCAAAACTTAAACACTGTCAATAACTTTCTATTGATGAATACGAACATAGGACATATTTTCGGGCGGGGGCATCCATGTCCTATGGACGCATTTCTAGTTGTCAAAAACTTCAGTTTCACTGTAAAAAGCTGTGGATCATATAGAAAATATCTGTGGATCATACTGACTAAATTACTAAAACAACAACTCTCAAGACTGTTTATTCAAGAGAGCACAGGATAGCCAGGGGCTAGGATGGAATAAAGGATGTCATGTATTATATAACTTTAAACAATTAGTAAAGGTGAAAGTAAAAAGATGAATAATGTGGGTATTGGCAGGTTAAAAAAATATCATTTTTTCTTAAATTCTTATGTAATTAAATTAGATAGAAACAAATAAACAAATACCAGAGTTAACTATATTACTAAAGTGTAACCTCTACCATTGAAATTGCCCATATATACCTGAGGGTATATAGTTTTGTTTCAATTCCAGGGTGGAAAATTCCATATTCCAGTATTTGCCGGTATTTACCAGTAAATGCCACCGGCATGGAAAATACTCATATTTGCCAGCATTTTGCCAACCTTGGTTAAAATTTGTATTTGCCCTAAGTGACAGATCACCTGAATTGTTACATGCTATATAAAGTGAGGTTGGGCGGGTGTGAAAATGTTGTGCTCGTAGCATTCACTGCAGCAGTGACTGTGTTCTACAGTTTTGGCTTCAATAGGGCAATTGCACAAACTGGTGTCATTCTGCCACACAGACATATACAGACACCCCTTCTTCCCAGGAGCCATACACCTCTGGAACCAGCTTCCGGCTCCCATCGCCACAGCTTCAAGGCAGGCCTGGCCACTCAGCACTAGATCTCAACATGTTTATTTTTTTAATATGCACTTTGTTCGTCGCCTCATGACACCATTGCACTTATTGGGAAAAGGAAGAAGATCATAAACTGTATGTTCCAATTGAAATGACACGGGAAAATGTTTTTTTTTATCCCCACACTTTAGCGGAGGGGATATTGTAATTGCCTCTGTCTGTCCATCTGCTGTGCTATCTCCTCCTAAACTGTAAGTCGGAATCCAACCAAATTTGCTGTGTGGGTTGCTTACAGGAGTGGGGTATGCAAGAGCACATTTACAGGGATACAGACTAACAGGCACCCAGGCACCTACATTTTTGCCTGGGCACCTAAGTTTTGAATAAAAATGTCTATTAGCTTAATTAATGTAAAATTTGAATATCTGGCAGTCTGGGCACATAAAGCAAAATTCTTAGTCTGTACCCCTGCATTTACATGTATTTTGAGCCCTGCCCACATGGGCCCTGGGGAGAGGTCAAAAGGTAAAATATCAATAAAATTCAATTACAAGGTAAATTTTATAGATTTTGGTACCAAACTAGATATTGATCAGTCAAATGTACACCCCCACCCCCCAGAACTTCAGTTAAATAAAGCAAATTCTTCTGATATAGAGACCTCTTTTTTTGATTTACATCTATCTATTGTAGATGGGTTTGTTTCCTGCGAAATTTATGATAAACGCGATGATTTTGATTTTGAGAATGTAAATTTTCCTTTCTTGGATATTGATGTCCCTTGGCGTCCTATGGCATTTATATTTCGCAATTAATTCAATTTGCCAGAGTGTCCGGTCATGAAACTGACATCAACACTGGTAATAAATTGTTAATAATTAGATTCTATGAAGGTTCCAGCGTAAAGGCTTACTGAGAATGAGAATTCAATTTTATGTGATATTTGTTTTCTGCTCAAGCATTACAGTTGTTTCTTGTCGTCGAGTGCTCACTGTTGTTTCATCTCTGAGGTTGTTTGATTTTTGTGTCCTCAGAGATGTTGCACTGATGTCTGATCATGAGTTAGGAGGCCTTTATGCAGACTGAACAAATTAAATCTAAATCACGACGGAAGTAAGGGCGAGGAATCAGGATTGTGGCCGCTTATAATCAATTTAAGTCCCCAGTGGGATTCTTTTCACTGACTATTCCAAGGTGGTTCTTCTGTCGCAGTTTTTGTTATGTGTGCACATGTGTATCTCTTATATTTGTTGTTTTGGATAGTGTTTGTGTTTCTTTCCCTTTGGTGTCTCTGATGGGAGCTCTAGGTTAATTTTGTCTATTCCTGATCATTGCCTACACTTCTATTTTGCAGAGGTAATGGGTAATGAAGTATGTAAAAATATTGAACAGGATTTTGGCTGTGACTCTGGGTCATGCCCCAAGGGATGGACTTGGTGCGTGTGGTGGTGGTGGGGGGGGGATCGAGCATCAAAATTAAAAAAGTTTTTAGGAACATAGTCATGTGGCATCTCAAATCGAAGGGGATGATTGGCAGAATATAATACTAGTAAAATTTTGACCCTTGGGTCAGATTGGGGCCCTGGTGATAGGTCAAAAGGTTGAATGTAAATAAAATTCAATAACAAAGTTAATTTTATAGATCTTAATGTCAAACTTTGCAGAAGTAATGAGTAATGAAATATGCAAAGCATATTGATCGGGATTTTGGCTGTGACGGTCATGCCCCAGGGGCTGGAATTGGGGGTGGGTCGGTGGCGGATGTACTTAGCCCCTGTGCAGAAAGCGTGGGGATTTGCGATGGCGTGTCATCGATCTTTGTTTTACCCCTAACAATCCTGATTTTTAAAAGGCATATTGATTTATTGTTTTTTTACCATACATAATTGGTAATTGGCTGTAAACACCGGACCGAAATACTGCATAATACTGAAGTGGGCGGTATTTATTCTAGAGTTTTTGTCTGCCAGAAAGAAATTTGATTCATTGCATTTTGTTCAGAATGAAACAAATGCAAAGACCTTATGCTCTATACTGGCAAAGATGAAAAATAAATCGTAAAAAAGTCTCAAAAATTGAATGAGTTTGTGATGTCTAACTTGTTTGTCTCCATTTTTATTATGCAGCCTAAAATTAAAGTTGAGTCTGGCAACTACTATATATAATATTATTATTTAAGGGCCCCCTTAATTTCCAAATGGCCTGCTTTCCAAGGTCTGTGGGGCCAATGGCCCCCAAAATCCTATATTGGACAGCTGTCCCTCAGACTGCTTTTTTGTTTTAACCCATCAAATGCCAATCCTCACAATTCTCTGCTTTGTCATCTGTGGTTACTTTAAAGGTCATTTTTGCAAACAGTGTGGACCCAGATCAGACTGCTCTTTTTGGAGCAGTCTGATCTTGGCCCACACTGTTTGCCTGTATGCGAAAGTATTTTTAAAAAGTTTGCAAAAAGAATCAGCAGACGATATAGGCAGACAACATTTTCAGATGTAGTTTATCTCGGCGTCTTAAGGGTTAATAAATTGAAAATTACTTTTTGTCTTTCGAAAACAACAAATGACTTTCGTATAGCCCTGCATGGCTAAAAAGTAGTTGCTTCCCTTGCAAAAGTAAAAGTGGAGATAAAGCAAGTTATATCTTTTGAAACAGGTTGTAACAGCAATCCAGATGTGCTCGCAGTGGCTTGGATGTTAGTGAATTCTTTCAGTATTCTCGTATTTAACATTTAATTGAGATATTTAATGACTACCTATAAACCTCTTTAAAATACTATTCATTATAACATTGTCTGGGTGAGATATAACACAGTTTTAGAGCAATCTAAAAATGTAACCGGCACCCCCAATCTCCACCCACTGCCCGGTGCAATTTCTGACCACTTCACTAATGTTTCCAGCCTGTAACATTTCAAAAAAGTATGCCTATGATAGGAAAAAAGAGTACACAAATTACAAAATGGGCTATAATGGCTGACCTTAGCCATGAACTGGAGTCTGAAGAAAAGACAAAAAAGTGTTCAGAATGCACCATTTTGTACCCTTTTCTAAATTTATTTCCTGTGGAGCATTTTTACTGGAGTCCATGGACATGCTTAGCAAAGCTTTGCACCTTCACTTAACTTCAGCTTAACTCATTGCATGCGGGAAACTCCAAAAGGGGGTACCTTGGCAAATAGTACAAGCCCAGATCAGACATTCTGCGGAGTCTGGTCAGGGCCTGCTCTATTTGCCAACAGATTTTTCCGTCAAAAATACAATAAAAACGAAAAAATAGGCCTGACACTCCTTTTATGACAAATGGACTTGTCCAACATATAGCAATGGAAGAGTCCACCAGCATACAATGGGTTAAGCAGTCCAATCACCGTACTGCAGTTTAGCTGTCTAAAGCCTTTCTTCTCAAGTGAAATTTATCTTTTTGGGCACTTCCCTTTAACCCATTTTGTACCAAATGGAATCTTCCTTCTTATATACATGTATAGTAGGAGTCCATTTCAAACTTAAGGGGTATCAGGTTGTGTTTTCTTAAAAAATGATTTTGATAATGGCTGAATTTTCTGCAGTGCAAACAGTGAGGGCCCTGATCAGACGATGCATTCTGCGGCATCTGATCTGGACCTGCACTTTTTGCCAGTTACCTGTTTTTGGGTTTAAACGAGCCTCCATGGCCTAGTGGTTAAGAGCGCTGACTCTTGATCATTAGGTCTCTCACAGCTGTGGTTCGAGCCTTGCTCGGGTCATATGTGAGACACCAAGTTCTGCAACGGAATGTCAGGTGGTTTTTCTCCGGGTACTCTGGTTTTCGCCTACCTCTGATTAACAATCAGCTAGATATGAGTGTAATAATCTTGAAAGGACCGTAAAACCAACCCCCATTTTCGATGCGAGAATATGACGTTACACAGTATAACGTCAAGGAAATCAACTAGTGACTTCATAAATTGGCAGTTTTTGATGACGTCACTCGTCACGCTCTTCCTTGTTGTGATTTGTTGTAGAATAAAACACAGTTATTTTGCATTGCCTATATAGGCGCCCTGTGTTAGAATATGTTGTATGTTACAGCCGTCAACACCACAGTTGTCCCCTCAAGAAGAGCAGGAGAAGTTGCTTGAAGAGGCACTGGGAATTGTGAAGAACCAGTCCTTTCAGATGAAAAGATGCCTGGTAATTATTGAAACTGTAATGTTTTCTCAAGGGAGACAACACTTTTCAATTTTTTCTCGCTGAATAATTAAGCCACACACATTTCTGATTTTGGACCAGTCAGATTACTTGATGTAATTAATTCCTACAAATTCACTAACTGAATTTCAGACAGTGTAGATCCTGATCAGATGGCTTCTTTAGAATCCATCTGATCTGGATCTACACTATTTGC
This sequence comes from Lucinisca nassula, assembly GCA_963580285.1. Taxonomy (NCBI): domain Eukaryota; kingdom Metazoa; phylum Mollusca; class Bivalvia; order Lucinida; family Lucinidae; genus Lucinisca; species Lucinisca nassula. Next base: position 144,369,807 of record OY757017.1, read on the forward strand.
AAAGGTAGGGGTTGTCATGGATAGAATGAAAGGGTTAACCCTTGTCCTGCTGATAACCTCTACCTGTGCAAATACTGTAGATCCAGATAGGAAGCCATCTGATCAGGATCTGCACTGTTGATAATTCAGTTTGTAAATTTGAATAAATACAGTAAAAATTGTCTGAGTAGCAAATGCATTACAAGTCACTTGTACTAAGCAAGCATGTTTCAAGCAAGCACTAAGATGCATTAAAAGTCACTTGTACTAAGCAAGCATCTGTTTCAAGCAAGCACTAAGGTGCTAGCATACCATAAAAGTCCTAAAAATTTGTACACCTTGAGGACTTCTCGCCATAAATTTCAACAAGTTTGTTTCCTGATCCAGCAATGAGTCCAAAAGGTGTAGACGGAATGGCAAACAGTGTAGACCCTGGTCAGACTGCTCCTTCATGAGCAGTCTGATCTGGGTTAGCACTGTTTGCTGATGCCTATCTGTCCCAATACTTAGGATCTTTACGGTAATACAGATTGAACTGTACATTATATCAAGAAATTTTATTTGGTTGCACCAGAAGGGTCTACACTGTTTGTTATTCCATTTACACCTGTTCGACTCTTTGCTTTATCATGAAACAAATTTGTTAAAATTTTAGGAGAATTACAGTTAGGCGGAATTTTTAGGATTTTTACGGTAGTGATGTCTGGCTTGTTAAACTTCCAACAAAAATAGTTTATCTCAAGTTTTTCTGGAATTGGAGCAATTCATGATCTGTTCCCTATTTTGTTTGAATATTGTATTAATGACCCTAACTATTGGGACAGATAGGCCCCAGCAAACAGTGTAGACCCAGATCAGATGGCTCCTTCAGGAGCAGTCTGATCGGGGTCTACACTGCTTGCCATTCCATCTGCACCTTGTAGACTCCTTTCTGGATCATGAAACAAATTTGTTAAAACTTTAGGAGAATAACAGAAAGTCCTAAAGGCATCCACATTTTTAGGATTTTTACCATGTCTAAACGCCATAACTTGTATATCCAAAACAGTGTTATTAAAAGTTCCCTGTGTATTTTGAGGTAGAAGATGTAGAGACTTTGATCCTGTTTAGTATCTTGAAGACCTCACATTTCTGTTTTGTCTATTTATGGGGACCGTCTTGAACACCACACATTCTGAATATCGGTTGATATCATCTCCGACAAAATTGACAAGATGTAAAGAATAATGTCTATGTGACTGAAACTTTCCCGTGATTAAATACATGTATAACAAAGTCATAGAAAAGCATATCCTTAATCTTATATAAAAAGTAGTTCCAGCTTAAGATATTTATTTTCCCGACTAAGAGGAAATATTTCTTTGTAGCAAAAGGAAAATTCCAACTTTATTTCTGGTAGAAATCCTGATATGTCTCTGTTAACATGTGATATGACAATTTTTTTTTCAGTGTATTTTCTCTTTACGGCTCGATATGAGTGAAATAATCTTGAAAGGGCCGTAAAACCCAAACCAAAAAAAAAAAAAAAAAAAAAATTTTCTCTTTATAAAATTGGTAACAGCTTATAATCATAGAAACAGATAAGGTGGGTATTTGGTGATTATTAACCCATTGTATGCTAGTGGCCTCTTCCATTGCTATATATTGGACATGTCCATTTGCCATATTAGGGGTGTCAGGTCTATTTTTTTATTTTTTTTTCTATGTTTGACAGAATATCCTGTTAGGAAACAGTGCAGGCCCTGATCAGATGCCGCTTTCTGCGGCATCTGATCAGGGCCTGCACTGTTTTCTAACAGGATTTTCCGTCAAAATAGAATCTGGGCCTGCACTGTTTGCCAAGGTACCCCTTAAGGGGCGCATGGAATGGGTTAATGTATAATTTTTGACATTTTCATATGCAGTTTTTGTGGCATCTTTATTCTTAAGGGTGAATATGCCAGTGATGTGGTTAATTTAGATATTAGTCAGCACAGGAAAACCTGCATTAAGACTTGTGCAACCAACTTAGAGTCAGATCAGCATTCTCGTCTGCACAGTCTGATCAGAGTCTTTGCTGATTGTGTGAGCCTTCTATAGTCTCCATGGTGTAATGGTTATGCTACTCACCTTGTAAACCAGGCTCCGCAGGATCAATCCCGGGCTTCTCCAACTTTCGGATGAGTCTTTAAACCGAGGTCCCGGCTCCATATGACCTTAGCTGTTGCTGAAACGTAAAACTCAAACACACTCACTATATAGCCTACAGTCTGTCCTAAGAGAGGTAGACAAAAACTTTTGCCCTACTGGGTATATGTGCAGGCTGATCAGTCTTTATTTGTGGCAGGGGAAATTAGGGAGGTTGTAGGTTTTGTCATGCACTGGCTCATGTTATTGTTAACACTTGTCTGGCTGAAAAAAATAATTTTGTTACTCCCATTTTGGATTATCAGTCAGATTACTTGATATGAGGACTGTTCAAATATGAATGCAACTAAGCACATAAAAATGATTCGGTGATAGATTTCGATGAAAAAATTATTTTGTCCCCTCAAATTATTCCCCTTTAACAGATATACAAACTTTCAGTCTTCTGATCCAATCATTGAATGCATTTTGGTAGTCTTTTCGAGGTATACTATGAAGGCACTGGAATATTGCAGAACCGAGGTGTTTGCGCTGTACAAATTTTTGACCAGAAAGTTATTTTTTCAGCCGCGGAAACAAAAAAAAGTCACACGGGGCAAGGTCAGGGGAATACGGGGGGGGGGGGGGGGGGGGGGGGGGGAGTTCAACAACCTTTTCCTGCTTCAGATAGTCTTGCACAATGAACGCCTTGTGCGATGACGCATTGTCATGTAGCAATCTGACATTGGCCAAACCAGTTGCGGGTTTTCGTTCTTTGAAATATTTCTTCAATTTCTGAAGAACTTTATTCTTGCAAAACTTCGCATTTACAGATTTGCCTTTAGGCACAGCAACCTGAATAGCAGGGCCCTGATTTGAAAAGAATATAGCATACGTTACCTTCTTGACGCTCATGGTCCGCTTTGCAATGCATGGTCTTTTGCAATACTTTGTTGCCCATATTTTGTTCTGAATTTTTCGTTTTGGCTCAAAAAAGTGAACCCATGTCTCGTCACCTGTGACGACATAAGCGAAATACCCTGCATTGTAATTTGGAAACCTTTTAAGCAACTTCTTGGCGCACTGAAGGTGTGTCGTTTTCTGCTCATCTGTAAACAGATGGGGAATCCATCTAGCACAGATCTTTCTCATTTTCAAATCCCGTTTCAGAATTGTATGAGCTGCTCCTAATGAGATGCCAACCATACTAGCTATTTGCCTAGTGGTGTATCGTGCATCGGTAGCAACTATTTCTTTCACTCTAGCAACCATCTTGGCAGATGTTGCTCTTTTCGGCCAACGATAATGTGGTGCATCTTCTGTTGAGCCTAGCCCACAGCTGAATTTCTTACACCAACGAAAAACTGTCGGAAAAGACATTTCATTATGCCCATAAACCAAACATATTTCATCAAAAATGTCTTTGCACCGTTATCAAGAATACAACAGTGCTTAATATAGGACCGTATTTCAACGGCGTACTCTGGCCTTCTTCCAACCATGTTTTGTATTAGTATACAAGAGTAGACAGAGTTTATCGAACGATATACATGGCTAAAGTGCACGGATTTTAACAGGTTTGGTATCAATGTATAGGTAAAATGTTTTTCTACGCTGTGATATTTATTTCCAGGTGATTTTCGCATTAGTGCATGAGAAAATGTTCTACTCGCATTCATATTTGAACAGTCCTCGTATAACACATTCATCCAAATTGACAAACATTTAAGACTGTTTGCAAAGACAGGGGTTATATGATTCACTAGGACAAGGGTTAACCAACTGCAGTGGGAAACCCCTAAAGGGTATCTTGGCAGACAGGCAAGGCCCAGAACAGATGCTGCAGAATGCGGCGTCTGATCAGGGCCTTCACTATTTGCAAATAGAATTTTCCATCAAAAACAGATTTTACCACCCCTTGTATGACAAATGGACTTGTCCAATATATAGCAGTGGAAGAGTCGTAGTATAAAATTAGTTCATTTGAATCCTTCAAGCACTTCAGAAAGTTCTAGAGCAGATGGCAGTCTTTTTCTTCATAATTTTTAGCAAAATCGAGCGTGACATTTCATATGAATCATCTACCCAGCATGTGAATCATCTGCCCAGATTCAGTGTTATGTTGAGCCCTTTTTCATTGAAAATAAGTTGACATTTCATGTGAATCAGCTGCCTAGCTGGCAATTCACATGCAATTTCAAGCCTTATGTTTGCCGAAAAATGAGAAAGAAAACACCTTAAAAATGCTGTCTGCAAAATGTGCTTGAAAGGTTTATGTTAATTTGCTACTTTTTAGGACAAGGGCAAACTCATGGATGGATTGAAGCATGCTTCAACAATGCTGGGAGAACTAAGAACTTCCTTTCTATCACCGAAGAGTTACTATGAGCTTTGTATCCTTACATTTGAAATGGACCAATTCTTTCAACTTTTGACTGTCAGTATGTAACATAATGATCCTAAGTATTGGGACAGATAGACCTAAGCAAACAGTAGAGACCCTAATCAGACTGCTCCTTCAAGTGTGATCAGGGTCTACACTTTTTGCAATTCTGTCTGCACCTTGTTGACTTCTTGCTGGATTGTGAAACAAATTGGTTCAATTTTTTGGAGAATTACAGGAAGTTTTCAAGGTGTCCAAACTTTTAGTATTTTTAGGGTATAGTGTTGTATGAGATGTAACAAGGGACAATATGTCTTTGAACATTTGGATGCAGCAGCGTCTCAAATCAGCCTGTGAACTAGTCAGTCAGTCCACAGTCTGCTCTGGTTTCATGAACAAGCCTTGGGTAAAAGCGCATGCATATAGCCTCCAGCAAAGACTTATCCACCAGCAAAGGTCTTTATTTAAAACCAGGATACTCTGGTTTTGGCCCACGATACTTTGGTTTTGGCCCACGATACTCTGGTTTTGTCCACTTGATCAGCTTGATATTAAGTCATAAAATAGAAAAAATAGATCACTCCTCTTGTCACATGCAAATACGCAAGAGCATTCCTGAAGAACCTAGCGTATGTTTTTGTAGCTATATAGGTTTTGGAGGTGGAAGCTGTTATTGCAGTGTGGTGGCTGTAATGAGGCATACTCCTTAGCTTGGAACATCTTATCCATTTGACACAATCTTTCTATTTCATCAAATGAGCCCCGCCAAGCGAATTTGTGTCTTCGAGCATTCCGTCATGACACATTTTAACTGCGCATGCCCAGCCATTCAGAGGGACCAGGGATATGGCTTTCTGTGTGAAGTTTCCTCTTGATTCACTGCTTGTATGAGCGAGCAGCGAAGGTTCTGGCGAGACTGGGCTGATGTGCAGGCTTGCCTGAACCTTCACTGCTCGCATAGGCGATAAGTACCAAAATCGCTTGACGGGGCCCAAATTACTATCAGATAGTGGATATAAAACTTGCTGGCATTTTATTACTTCTATAGATATGCCATATTTGTTCATTTGTTTTGTCCTTAACTATGGTACAGATATGGCTATATCTGATGAGCTTCGACATTTGGAGCTGTATCTGGTTGATGAGTTTCAGAAGGGGAGAAAGGTTGCTGATCTCTACGAACTTGTACAGTATGCTGGAAATATTGTACCCAGATTGTAAGTTTATGTTGGAAAGAAAACCCCCTTTTCAACTTGCTTGATGCAAATCCACATGCATGAAAACATCTTGTTCAGTACTTGTACTAGTGTTCATTATAGCATGGGTTTGGATATAACATGGTTTAAAAATTGATCACAAAAATGTATACATGTAGATTAAATAGAAAAATAACAATAAATTGTCATTTTCCTATATAATCTACAGATTTGTGTTTGAATATAAAACTGTTGTTTGACTAACACAGTTTATGATTTGTACCCCTACAATGGTGTAATAAAGAGGTTGTCATGTAATATAAACATTTTGGAACTCTTAGTTAAAAAAAATAACAAGAAAAAAAAAAAGACAACAAAAACAAACAAAAAACATAAAAATATACCGCAGTGTCAAAGTTTAATACAATTTGAAGAACATGACCATTTGACCTGCACCATATACTTTGTGAAACAATGTATACATGAATATACGATACATGGGATAAATGACATTAAGATGAGTTTGTCATTTTGTTTTTAACAGCATAATAAAATTCATTTATTCATGCATTAAGATGAGTTTGTTATTTTGTTCATAACAGTATGATAAAATTTTATTTTCTTTTAATTTTATGAATTATCCCAGAATTCTTTCCTTGCAAATTTCTTGCTGCTAAATTTTCTAAAACCATGCTGTGTGATACTGATTTACGAAATCTTTGAGGTTATCTTCTGAATTGAAACAGCCCATGTGAAAGAGTACTTACCTCATAGTGGACCAGCAAAGGCTCAGATAATCCTGCTCACCAGAACCTTTGCTGCTCAAACCTGTTGAGAATATAAGAATCTTATATGGGTGTGAGGGGTGGATGGAAAAATCGGTTCCAAGGGTCATTGTCCGGCATCACGAGGCTTGCTGTCTACCCCACACACCCATGTAGGATTCTTTTTCTTGCATACCTTCCATTTCTTAGCACGGATTTTTAATGCTGCATTCACTTCGGTTACCGACGTCTGCCATATTGTGATGATACAACAGTGATGTTTTATAACAGCCGGTGACATCAACCACATGACGTGCTGTGACGTCAGCCTTAACAACTGCGCATATGAGGTCTTATTCAACCAGTGCATTTATCAAACATGTGAGAATATTCTATTTTGGGTAAGAAAACAAGGGTTAGGCTGGTGTGTCATAATTGAGTTGGAATCACCGTGTCTATTTTTAAGGTGAATGGATACACCATCAGGGGAAGCAACTCTCAAACAGAATTTCTATCCCAAGCTAAAACTATGGATTTCCTTATCTGGTGTGGAAGAAGTCTTTGATCTTTGAGGCAGGCTCATACCTAGCAGCCTAACCTGCACATATAAGGACTTAAATAGTTAGGAACATTACGGTATAAGCAAATATTTGAATGTAACCTTGCAATTAAAAATGATCAGATATTCTGTGAGAAAGCATACACTTTCATGGTAGGTAACTCTTTCAAAAATGTTTGTTTCTTTTATCAGTGGCTGTCTACTTGTAGAGTAAAGAATTTGCTTTTTATGAGCAATTTTTTTCCTTAACCATTATCCCATTTCATGACAACCAATACCTGTGCAAACAGTGTAGATCCAGATCAGATGGCTTATGAAAAAGCCATCTGATCAGGATGTACACTGTTTGACATTAAAAAAAAAATGCAGGTGGAAAAGCAGACAATAGACCCTGATCAGACTGCTCTTGAAGAGCACTCTGATCTAGGCCTCACTGTTTTCTTAGGCCTGTCTGTCCCAATAGTTAGGATCATTGTGGTATTTTGTTGTAATCTACCAAATATTTGATTGGATTTTGGTGGACTCAATCTTATTTTGAAGGTCACAGTCACTGACCGTTCCAAGGCGGTTCTTCTGCCGTGGTTTATTTTTGTTATGGTTTGTCTTTGAGTGTGTATGACTTATATGTTTTTGTTTTGGATAGCCAATTGGCCATTTTGTGGGAAAGTAACTGTCCTTTTGGCTTTCCGCTATTGATGTTTCCATTGGGGTCTAGTTATGTCATGTTTGTGTTTTTTCCCTTTGGTGTCTCTGATGGGAGCTCTGCTTTAATTGTATCGATTCCTGATCATTGCCTTCAATTCTGTTTTCCAAAGAGTGTCAAATTTGGTCAAACAATAGCTTGTCTGCATCATGGCTTATCAATAAAGCTATATTTTGTGGTCAGACTTGGTACAATATGTCATTGTAACTTATCATAGACTTGATTGAAGTTTGATGACCTTGACTTAATTTTCAGTGTCTCACAAGTGTAAAAAGATAGTCAAATTTTACCATGGCTGCACTATATTTCCCTGGCCAATTGATGGTTTGCAATCTAATTTGGTATACATGCAATATATTTGTTGAACATTAGAATTTGGTGACCTTGACCTTCTTTTAAATGTCATATAAGATCAAAGATTATTCAGATTTGCTTGTCTGTACCATATCTCTTCAACAGATTGAAGAATTCTGGCCAGTAAAGACTTGATGTTCTTTGGTTACCTTGACCACATTTTCAAGGCCACATAAAGTTCAGGCCATATTTAGCTAGAGGGTTGTTTTATTGTATGGTTTTTAGCTCACCGTCACGTAGTGACGAGGTGAGCTTTTGGGATCACTTTTTGTCTGTCGTCCGTCGTGCGTGCGTCCGTGCGTCCGTGCATGCGTCCGTGCGTCCGTGCGTAAACAATTTCTTTAAACGACATCTCCTCCTAAACCACTGATCGGATTTTGACCAAACTTCACAGGAATGATCCTTAGGTGGTCCCCTTTCAAAGTTGTTCAAATGGTTCCGGTCCGTTGCACATCTAGGTCACAGGAGCCAAAAATAGATTTTTTTCACCAAAAACTTAAAAAATCTTCTTCTCTGAAACCACAAGGCCCAGGTCTTTGATATTTGGTATGAAGCTTCATCTAGTGGACCCCTACCAAGATTGTTCAAATTATAGTGCTGGGGCCAAAAATGCCCCCGCCCTGGGGCCCTTTGGTTTTACATAGGCTTATATAGGGAAAATCTTTAAAAATCTTCTTCTCTGAAACCACAAGGCCCAGGTCTTTGATATTTGGAATGAAGCTTCATCTAGTGGACCCCTACCAAGATTGTTCAAATTTTATTGCTGGGACAAAAAATGCCCCCGCCACGGAGCCCTTTGGTTTTACATTGGCTTATAAAGGGAAAATCTTTAAAAATCTTCTTCTCTGAAACCACAAGGCCCAGGTCTTTGATATTTGGTATGAAGCTTCATCTAGTGGACCCCTACCAAGATTGTTCAAATTATAGTGCTGGGGCCAAAAATGCCCCCGCTCCGGGGCCCTTTGGTTTTACATGGGCTTATATAGGGATGAGCTTTAAAAATCTTCTCCTCTGAAACCACAAGACCCAGGACTTTGATATTTGGTATGAAGCATCATCTACTGGACCCCTACCAAGATTGTTCAAATTTTAGTGCTGGGACAAAAAATGCCCCCGCCACGGGGCCCTTTGGTTTTACATTGGCTTATATAGGGAAAATCTTTAAAAATCTTCTTCTCTGAAACCACAAGGCCCTGGTCTTTGATATTTGGTATGAAGCTTCATCTAGTGGACCCCTACCAAGGTTGTTCAAATTATAGTGCTGGGGCCAAAAATGCCCCCGCCCCGGGGCCCTTTGGTTTTACATAGGCTTATATAGGGAAAATCTTTAAAAATCTTCTTCTCTGAAACCACAAGGCCCAGGACTTTGATATTTGGTATGAAGCTTCATCTAGTGGACCCCTACCAAGATTGTTCAAATTATAGTGCTGGGACAAAAAATGCCCCCGCCACCGGGCCCTTTGGTTTTACATAGGCTTATATAGGGAAAATCTTTAAAAATCTTCTTCTCTGAAACCACAAGGCCCAGGACTTTGATATTTGGTATGAAGCTTCATCTAGTGGACCCCTACCAAGATTGTTCAAATTATAGTGCTGGGGCCAAAAATGCCCCCGCCCTGGGGCCCTTTGGTTTTACATAGGCTTATATAGGGAAAATCTTTAAAAATTTTCTTCTCTGAAACCACAAGGCCCAGGACTTTGATATTTGGTTTGAAGTTTCATCTAGTGGACCCCTACCAAGATTGTTCTAATTTTATTGCTGGGACAAAAAATGCCCCCGCCACGGAGCCCTTTGGTTTTACATTGGCTTATATAGGGAAAATCTTTAAAAATCTTCTTCTCTGAAACCACAAGGCCCAGGACTTTGATATTTGGTATGAAGCTTCATCTAGTGGACCCCTACCAAGATTGTTCAAATTAATTAGTGCTGGGGCAGAAAATGCCCCCGTCCCGGGGCCCTTTGGTTTTATATAGGCTTATAGAGGCAAAATCTTTAAAAATCTTCTTCTCTGAAACCGCTAGGCCCAGGTCTTTGATATTTGATGTGTAGCTTCATCTAGTGGACCTTTGCCAAGATTGTTCAAATTATAGCCTTTGTTGATGTTTGGTATGAAGCTTCACCTTTAAGACCTCCCTCAATATTATGCACATTAAAGCCCTGGGGCCAATAATGGCCCTCTCTGGGGCCCACTTGTTACACTATGGATCAGGTGAGCGATCCAGGGCCATCATGGCCCTCTTGTGATTAATATTAGGATCACTTTTTGTCTGTCATCCGTGCGTAAACAATTTCTTCAAACAACATCTCCTCCTAAACCACTGATGGGATTTTGACCAAACTTCACAGGAATGATCCTTAGGTGGTCCCCTTTCAAAGTTGTTCAAATGGTTTCGGTCCGTTGCACATATAGGTCACAGGAGACAAAAATAGATTTTTTCACCGAAAACTTAAAAAATCTTCTTCTCTGAAACCGCAAGGCCCAGGTCTTTGATATTTGGTATGAAGCTTCATCTAGTGGATCACTACCAAGATTGTTCAAATTACAGTGCTGGGGCCAAAAATGCCCCCGCCCCGGGGCCCTTTGGTTTTACATGGGCTTATATAGGGAAAATCTTTAAAAATCTTCTTCTCTGAAACCGCAAGGCCCAGGACTTTGATATTTAGTATGAAGCTTCATCTAGTAGACCCCTACCAAGATTGTTCAAGTTGTAGTGCTGGGGCCAAAAATGCCCCCGCCCTGGGACCTTTGGTTTTACATGGGCTTATATAGGGAAAATCTTTAAATATCTTCTTCTCTGAAACCGCAAGGCCCAGGTCTTTGATATTTGGTATGAAGCTTCGTCTTGTGGACCCCTACCAAGATTGTTCAAATTATAGTGCTGGGGCCAAAAATGACCCCGCCCCGGGGCCCTTTGGTTTTACATGGGCTTACATAGGGAAAATCTTTAAAAATCTTCTTCCCTGAAACCGCAAGGCCCAGGTCTTTGCTATTTGGTATGAAGCTTCATCTGATGTACCGCTACCAAGATTGTTCAAATTATAGTTCTCAGGCGAAAAATGCCCCCGCCCCAGGGCCCTTTGGTTTTACATAGGCTTATATAGGGAAAATCTTTAAAAATCTTCTTCTCTGAAACCTCAAGGCTCACTTCTTTGATATTTGGTATGAAGCTTCATCTTGAAAACCTCTACCAAGATTCAAATTATAGCCCTGGGGCCAAAAATGCCCCCGTCTCGGGGCCCTTTGGCTTTACTTAGACTTATACAGGGATAATCTTTAAAAATCTTCTTCTGTGAAACCACAAGGCCTAGGTCTTTGATATTTGGTGTGAAATTTCATCTAGTTGACCTCTATCAAGATTGTTCAAATTATAGACCTTGGGTCAAAAATGCCCCCACCCCGAGACCCTTTGGTTTTACATAGACTTATATAGGGAGATCTTTAAAAATCTTCTTCTCCGAAACTGCAAGGCCCATGTCTTTGATATTTGGTATGGAGCTTCATCTAGTGGACCTCTACCAAGATTGTTCACATTATAGCCCCCAGGCTACAAATCCCCCGCCCTGGGGCCCTTTGGTTTTACAAAGACTTATATAGAGATAATCTTTGAAAATCTTTTTCTCTGAAACAGCATGGCCCAGGTCTTTGATATTTGGTGTGAAGCTTCATCTAGTTGACCTCTATCAAGATTATTTAAATTATAGCCCAGAGGCCAAAAATGCCCCCGCTCTGGGGCCATTTGGTTTTACATAGGCTTATGTAGGGAATATCTTTAAAAAAAATCCTCTTCTCTGAAACCCCAAGTCCCAGGTCTTTGATATTTGGGGTGTAGCTCCATCTAGTGGACCTTTGCCATGATTATTCAAATTATAGCCTTTGTTAATATTTGGTATGAAGCTTCACCTTTTTAGACCTCCCTCAAAATTATGCACATTATAGACCTGGGGTCAATAATGGCCCTCCCCGGGGCCTACTTGTTAATCTGTGGATCAGGTGAGCGATCCAGGGCCATCATGGCCCTCTTGTTTACTTTTATTTTTTACAGATATCTACTAATCACAGTGGGTGTTGTTTACATCAAGGCTAATGAGTTATCGAGGAAGGATATCCTGAAGGATTTGGTTGAGATGTGTCGTGGTGTTCAGCATCCTCTCCGAGGCTTGTTTCTCAGGAACTACTTGTTACAGTGTACCAAAAATGTTCTCCCTGATGTGGAGCTGGAAGCCAAGTAAGTGTAGGAAATCGTTACAGCTTGAAGGGAGACATCCCTTTCAAACATTTTTGGTCTCCCTTAAAGAAAAGGGTCTTTCCTTTATGAGTAGACCCTGACTTTTAGATCAGAGGGGCTCTGTTTTGGGGAATAGAAACAGGAAACCCCCAAAATTGTCTCTCGTTATAATGTTAGAAAATGCAGTGAAATTCAGATATTAAACCACTGAAACTTAGACTAATTCTTCTTTTAAAAACATAAAAAACATTATTTTTTTTTCTTTTTATTTGTGTTATCTACACCCAATGACTTTTGGTGAGAGACCACCTTTGGGTCTGTTCAAAAGTGGTCTTGAAGATCTCTTTTGAACAGTCCCAATGGAGGTCTTTATATAGAAATTTTCCTGTATGCTGGATGCATCCGTCTCCCTTACATTGCTAAAACAAATTTAAAATTATCAGACTCCCAGTTTTTAAAAAAACAACATATTTTTATGCTACATGAAAAATGAATGAAAGCTGGATTTGCAGTATTCAAGAAAGAAACTGCAATGTTTTGAACTGTTTACTCGAATATCAATGCAGGATAACAGTAACTATGATTTATACACCTCTTATGGTAAACCACAATGTTTTTTTGCGGCCTGTATTCAGCTGTTAAATAAACTAAATAAAATCAGTGAGTAAACAGATAAGTCCATGCACATACCAGTAAAAACCAATGTCATTGTTAATGTCTTTAAAAAGTAAGTTAATACTTGTCTACTGATGTCATTACCGCATTGTATACTGAGGCAATTATTTCAAAATAGCTTTACCATAATGATCCTAAGTATTGGGACATACATGCATAAGCAAACAGTTCAGACTCAGATCCGATTGCTCATTCTGATCAGGGTCTATACTGTTTGCCATTCTGTCTGCACTTTTTGGACTCCTTGCAAGACCGTGAAATAAATTTGTTACAAGTTCTAAATTTTAAGGATTTTATGGTACCTTATACTTTTAATGGCAGGAGTCATTCCATTCCTTTAATGCATTTTATACATATTCGCAAACGGGGTCATGGGTAAACAGTGAAGACCCTAATCAGACATTGCAGAATGTGGTGTCTGATCAGGGCCTTCACTGTTTGCAGAAAGCTGAACCATTTTCTAAATAAATTTCTAAAAGTAACAACCTGACACACCTAAATTTTGAAATGGATTCCTACTGTATATCAGGGGGAAGATTCCATTCAGTACAAAATGGGTTTAGACTAGATCGCATTTTTAGTGGAGATAAGTTCACAGGAAGGCAAATAAAGAGTCATTATTTTTTTCTTTTGTCAAAACAGGACAGAAAATACATGTATGTCAGATTTTTCTATTTCACTTAACCCTTGTCCTGCTGAATAAATTAATTTTGCCACACAAATTTCTGATTATCCACCAATCAAATAACTTGATAAAATGTACTGATTCAAATTTACAATCTGAGTGACAAACAGTGCAGAGCCTGATCAGATGGCTTCTTCAGAAGCCATCTGATCAGGATCTACACTGTTTGCTAAGGTGGTTCAGCAGGATAAGGCAGCCCCCGCCTATCGGGGCTTGAAGAAATAGATTGGCTGCATGATGCTTCCACGCAGAGCTGAAATCCGATCGCATATGAGTACTGGTAAACCGCGTAGAGGATCTAAGTCTGCCCAGGTAAAGCAGTGCGAGGCGGGCGGTCCATGCTTATAAACCCTATTGGTTTCATTGGGCAACAGGGCTTGAGATGTCATTTCATCTCAGTGTTGGGTAAAAGTCCCACAAAATTGGAAGCAACATCTCGAAAATGAAATATACAGTGTTGACGGGGATGTTAAACCTCAAATCAAACAAACAAATCAGCAGGATAAGGGTTAATTATTTTTACAGGACTGGTGGTGAATATGAATCTGGTACAGTATCAGACTCTATTGACTTCATTCAGCTGAATTTCTCCGAGATGAATAAACTCTGGGTGCGTATGCAGCACCAAGGTCACACAAGGAACAAAGAGAAGCGGGAGCGAGAGAGACAAGAGTTGAGGATTCTTGTTGGTACAAACCTGGTCAGACTAAGTCAGCTGGAGTGCATTGATATACACAAGTACCAAAAGGTATGTTTTAACCCATTGTATGCTAGTGGACTCTTCCATTGCTATATGTTGGGCAATTACATTTGTCATATAAGGGGTAACAGGCGTACTTTTACGTTTTTATTCAAATTTTGATGGAAAATTCTGTTAGCAAATAGTGCAGGCCCTGATCAGACGTCGCATTCTGTGGTGTCTGATCTGGGCCTGCACTGTTTGCCAAGATACCCCTTTAGGGGTTTCCAGCATACAATGGGGTTAATGCACACATTGAGTTATCCAAGGTACAGGTACATGACAAGTAATAATTACCTTCTCAGGGCATTTACAGAATAGTTAACTATTCGGATGCAATATTGTTCATACCTCACATTACATCACATGATCATTAACCCTTTTTGTACCAAATTGAATCTTCCTCCTTATATATAGCAGGAGTCCATTTCAAAATTTAAGGGTGTCAGGTTGTGTTTTCTTCTAAATTTATTTGGAAAATGACTGAACTTTTAGCAAACAATGGAGGCCCTGATCAGACGCCGCATTCTGTGGCGTCTGATCTGGGCCTGCACTGTTTATCAGGGTACCCGTTTTGGGGTTTCTGGTACAAAATGGGTTAAATGAGATCAAGATTAACAATGGTTCTCTCCAATGTTATTAGATAATGTGAAGTTATGGTGTTAATAGGAAAACTGTGTGAAATTACATGTATTTTCTTGTTTTAATTTTAGCTCTCTAACTAGACTTTGTAGTCCAACAGTTATTGATGAAAAATAATGTAAATATAATGTAATTTATTTAGCATTAAACAAAGTAAGAACAACATTGGGTCACAAGCAAAGTTTAAGTGAATCTCTTCAGGTCTCACTTTGCACATGATCCAATGTTTGTTCATACTTCAATGAACATTAAAAAGGTTACCTTCATTTCTTGCTGAATATTCATTTGAGACACACCCATTTCTGTCTATCAACCAATCAAATTACTTGATGTAATTTATTGCTACAAATTCATAAACTGAATGCCAAACAGTGTAGATCCTGATCAGATGGCTTCGTTAGAAGCCATCTGATCTGGAACTACACTGTTTGCAAAGATAGGGGTTGTCGTGAACAGCAAGATAAGGGTTATTAAATATTGGGCAGAAGTTTGCGCGATTATTCGATTTACTTGATGAGTGTCCAGCTCAGACAGAACGTCCATTGGTTTCCATGAATAATTAAACTTTTGTCGCTGTATACATAACCAGCTTTTCTTATGAAATTTTTAAATCAGTTACATTTGAAAATGACAATTATGGTCAGTTTTGTAATTATTCTATACATTTTATCAAAAAGCTTTCATTTCTGTTATATCTAAAGTACTGTAATAAAGGTCTGTAAAGATTTTTAGCAATTTTTCATTGATCACTGTTTAATAGACCATCAGTTACTTGTATATTTTGATGGTCTGCCACTAATAATGGGTTTTTCAGATATGTGACCTGTCAGCTGAACACATATCTTTCAGTTGTCTGAACTTGATATTCAGCAACTGTTCAGGATAAAAACAAATCAAGTACCATTTTAAAGAGCATGCCATATATTGGCATTATGCTTCATACATCAGTTTGAACAGTCAACCTGATTTGCCTATTCCCGCATTTGCAAAAATTCAATATCACTTTTATTATAAGCTTGCACAAATATATACTAGGGCTCAGTGGTTTAACTCTTATTCTGCTGAACATCAGTAGGGCATCAGAGTGGCCAGCGTAGGTAGATTTAAAAACAAAATTCTCATGCGTCGATTCGATGGGACTACTTCCGATTTTGATGCTCATTCGACTTTCTATTTTCACATCAAATTACGTGATTGTCGTTTATTTTTTAGCTTTGACAAAGATAAAAGCGATATATATAAATATTGCTGTATTCAATACAAAGACTTAAACCTTAATTAGCATTTTGGTGTGGGCAGACCAAGGGTTTAAAAATGGAGAATTTTCAACCATGTCGGTACCATCGGGGAAAACAAAAATAAACTATTATAATATTCCTCGCGATTATTCTCACCTATAACATCAATTCCGGCATATATTAATCTGTTCACCTTGAAATTTGTGCCAAAATCGGCGAGGGAGCATTTTTTGTGCCATTTTTTTCTAGCCACTTCCGGTCGAAACGTGTGTACAAAACCATTTTTTCTTTCCAAAATGGCAGGTTTGGCAAAAAGTTTTAAGTGAAACTCACATAATTCCCCTATTTGATAACAACGAATGAAAAGCGAGTTGAATACAAGTCTTGTGGTACCATACTCATCTTCTTCACTGAACAAACCACCTTTCAACCATGTTTGTTTATAATTTACATCAATAATGTACAGTATATTTACACAAGCATGACACAGCTGTGTAGACAGTTTGGTGTGACGAAATCATATTAAATTACGTCATATTAAATGACGTCAGTAAATCTTATCGACTAAATCAAAGTCCGCAAACAACTGATTTTTTTTTTAACTGACAGATTGGTCTCTCTCTCTCTCTCTCTCTCTCTCTCGTCGTCATTTCATTCGGTTCATGGTGCATTCCTTACGCGTATCTGTAAACTTTCATTTTGATTTTCTCTCTCTCCGAGACTCTCTCTCTCCTGCCAGCATAAAAAGGGGGCCAACGTCGGGCCAGGACAGACACGTCGTATCGCTGTCGGCCCGACGGTGGTCCGACATGCTCTGCTGGCTGGATCTCTCTCTCTCTCTCACACACACACACACACACCCCAAGTATGGTTAGATTACCAAAATAATTCAACTCATCAGACTGCAGAGCATATTAAATAATGTCCCCCGTGATCCTGAATCATGCGAGAAAAGAATGACTTGACAAGATATCGAAACGCGCGTGCGTACTCTTCGTAACTCCAAGCAGAATTGGCTCTCAGTTGAACAAGGATTTTCTTAATGTACCACGCTCGCGACAGCTCCCATGCAGTCCTTAAGACGGACTGATATGTCCTTGACAAATGTGCGAAAAATAATCTAAATCTGGAGGGGAGCATTTTTTTGTGCCATTTTTTCCCAACATGTGTATCAAAGTACTTTGACATCAATAAATTGAGGGGCCATTGTTTCGCGGCGTCTGCTAAGTCGGTTTAAGCCTTCACACTCTCTAACCTTTTCTTTTGACCTCAGAAAAGATCATTCTCATTAATTGTCCTTCATTTTTCTCCAGTCTACATCTCATAACAAAATGTAATGGCCTATAAATTACCGGAAGTTCTTGTGATTTTCTTCCTTATTTTTTTGGGACAAAATATAGTCCCAACCGGCGGAAGCAGATTGCGAATAGAATCATAGCAACGGCCTTAGATGCCGCCCTACTGTATAAGCTTGCACAAATATATACTAGGGCTCAGTGGTTTAACTCTTATTCTGCTGAACATGACAATGCCTACCAGCATAGATCCAAATCTAGAAGTCATCTGATCTAGGTCTACACTGTCATGCAATTTGTGAATTAAATGAATACATCATATCAAATACAATAAAATTCCTATATTAAGACCACCCTTGGGGCTGTTCAAAAGTGGTTTTTAAGATGACTTTTGAACAGTCCCAAAGGTGGTCTCTGACCAGAGGACATTTTATGCAGAAAACTGCAACCTACTAAATGAGCTTTTTAAAGCAGAATTAGACTGAATTTTAGGTGTTCTTAACAGCAGAATTTCACTGGAATTTGATTTGTTGATATTCAGCAGTAAATCTTGTTGGCTTAATAAACAGGCCAGTGATTGAAAGGTTAATTATTCTAGCAACTACAATATTTAGCAGGCCCCCGCCCATCGGAGCTTGAAGAAATAGATGGGCTGCATTCTACTTACCCACAGAGCTGAAACAGATCATACACAAGTACTGGCAAACCGCTTAGAGGATCTCAGCCTGCCCTGGCAAAGTGGTACGAGTCAGTCATTGGGGGATAGGCCTTGAGATGTAATTTCATCTCAATGTCGGGTAAAAGTCCCACAAAATTGGAAGCAATGTCTCCAAAATGACCTACACAGTGTTGACGGTGACGTTAAAACCTTAAATCAAACAAAACAGTATCTTTACAACAGTGTTTTTGCTGAAAAAAATGTTAGCTACCCTGATACCATTATTTTTTCAGCAAAAAAGATGAATTTGCCATATTAAATAAAAAATTAAAATAATACTTTCGTGAATACTAGCATAAACTTTGAAAAACCAGGGCCAGAGAGAAAGCGGAAACTTAAAGCTTCCAAGAAATGCTCTTATATAGGAAGAGACATGCACATTTCTCAATAATGGAAGGTACATCTGATGTCCAATGGTTTATGGTTGACATTACGTAACCACAAGCTAGCCTGCATGAATCAGGTGTTCACACTTCTACCATTGCTCATGGGCGGGGGTAAAGATATCCCGGCTGGGATACCTTCACCCCCACACTCCCAGTATTTCGAAAAACCCAAACAAGCACACTTATACCATATAAGTTGCATGAATCAGTTTTTCACAACTTCTACCATTGCTCATCTGTGGGGGTGCAGATATTCAGGCTGGCATTGCATGACCCCTCCCCCAAAATCCAAGCACACTTCTCAACAATGGAAGGTACTACTGATGTCCAATGGTCTATGTTTGACATAACACTACCACAAGCTAGATTGCATGAATCAGGATTTCACATCTCTACCATTGCTCATGGGTGGGGGTAAAGATATCCCGGCCGGGATACCTTCATCCCCTGGGGGCAAAATATCCTGGCTGGGGTAGCTTGACCCCCATCCTTCCAGCATTTCAAAAAACCCAAACATGCACACTTATACCATATAGCTTGCATGAATAAGTTTTTCACAACTTCTACCATTGCTCAAAGGTGGGGGTGAAGATATCCTGGCCAGGATAGTGTGACCCCACCCCCAGATCCAGACTTCTACCATTGCGCATAGGTGGGGGTAAAGATATCCTGGCCAGTTTAGCTTCACCCCGGGGGTAAAGATATCTTTACCCACACCTTTCCACTCACCACCACCACCCATTTCACAACTGACAGGGATAATGCAAGATTATGAAAGGTTATCATAAGCCATATTTTGAATAAGAAAATATACAAAAAGACGTTATTAAATAATCATTTGCCTCTATAATATGGTCATAATTCTTACTAAGGGTAGTTCTATTAGTCCGAGTCATGATTGAAACAAAAATGTTTAAGTGAAACATTGAGTCCACTATCTTGCTTCACTTACATATAAGAAGAAATTGGGCATTAAGAAAATAGTTTTTTACCCAAAAGTTGGGGTGGGGGTAAAGATATCCTGGCCAGTTTAGCTTTACCCTCAGGGGTAAAGATATCCCAGCTGGGATATCTTTACCCCCGCCTTTCCACCCCCCCTTTCACAACTGACAGGGATAATGCAAGATTATGAAAGATTGTCATAACATTTTGAATAAGAAAATATACAAAAAGAAGTTATTAAATAATCATTTGCCTCTATAATATGATCGTATTTCTTACCAAGGATAGTTCTATTAGTCCAAGTCATGATTGAAACGAACAATGTTAAAGTGAAACATCAAGTCCACTATCTTGCTTCAGTTACATATTCGAAGAAACTGGGTATTAAGAAAATAGTTTATACCCAAAAGTTGGGGTGGGGGTAAAGATATCCTGGCCAGTTTAGCTTTACCCCCAGGGGTAAAGATATCCCAGCCGGGATATCTTTACCCCCGCCTTTGCACCCCGCCTTTCACAACTGACAGGGATAATGCAAGATTGCACGACCCGCAGAAAAAGCAACCGACTGAAGTCGGTTGATTTCTAAGAGTGCCCTAAAATCACCGTGTCATTCGGTCAATCGGTCATTCTGTCAGTCTGTCCGTCCGTAACCCGTTTGTGAAAATTGGTGATAGTGACTTAACCGCTTGGAATATTTAAACAATTTTTGGCATACTGATAGATATCAATGAGATCTAACCAATGAACTTGGGAAATATTACATTCCATTTAGTATAGCCTCGCCAAGGCGAAAAATGTGAAAATTTTCGAACTGCTTCTCCTCGGAAACCGTTGGGCTGATTGAAGTCAAATTTCATATGGAGCCTCTATGGGATGGGGGAAACCAAAATTTGCTCATGGGGTCCAGGTCACATGACCAAAATGGCCGCCAAGCCATATATGGTCTGTCTGTCCGTCCGTAACCAGTTTGTGAAAATTGGTGATAGTGACTTAACCGCTTGGAATATTTAAACAATTATTGGCATACTGATAGATATCAATGAGATCTAACCAATGAACTTGGGAAATATTACATTCCATTTAGTATAGCCTCGCCGAGGCGAAAGATGTGTAAATTTTCGAACTGCTTCTCCTCTGAAACCGTTGGGCCGATTGAAGTCAAATTTCATATGGAGCCTCAATGGGATAGGGAAACCAAAAAATGCTCATGTGGTCCAGGTCACGTGACCAAAATTGTCGCCAAGCCATATATGGTAAAAACCCTTCAAAAATAGTCTTCTCCAGAACCACCGGGCAGATTTCCACGAAACTTGATAAATAGTATCTGGGACGTAGGCCCATCATAAATTGCTAAAATGGTGACCCTGGGTTGACCTTGACCTTCTTTGGGTCTGTCCGTAACCCGTTTTTAGCTCACCTGAGCCTTTAGGCTCATAGGTGAGCTTATAGTATAGCCATGGTCCGTCGTCCGTACGTCCGTCCGTCCACCATTTTCAAAGATCTTCTTCTCCTATACTGCAGGGCCAATCAAAGCTAAATTTCAAATGGAGCCTCAGTGGGATAGGGGAACGAAAGTTTGTTCGCGGGGTCTGAATCACATGACCAAGATGGCCGCCATGCCCATATATGGTAAAAAGCCTTTAAAAATCTTCTTCTCCAGAACCATAAGGCCAGTGGCCTTGAAACTTGGCATGTAGCATATGGTACCCGGGCCCATCATGGTTTGTACAAATGGTCACCCTGGGTTGACCTTGACCTATTTTACAGCAATGTCAAATTTGTCGACTTAGGCTTTTGCATGGGGCAAAGTGAAAATAATTGATTTATAGGAAACCATTGAATACAGTGTCACCAAAATTTGTAGATCAGGTAAAGTAGCTGAATACATGAATGTATATGGATCAGAAAGGTCAAGGTCATTCATTGGCCTTGTTCGCGGGTCTGGATCACATGACCAAGATGGCCGCCATGCCCATATATGGTAAAAAGCCTTCAAAAATCTTCTTCTCCAGAACCATAAGGCCAGTGGCTTTGAAACTTGGCATGTAGCATATGGTACTCGGGCCCATTATGGTTTGTACAAATGGTGACCCTGGGTTGACCTTGACCTATTTTACAGCAATGTCAAATTTTCCGACTTAGGCTTTTGCATGGGGCAAAGTGAAAATAATGGATTTATAGATAACCATTGAATACAGTGTCAACAAAATTTGTAGATCAGGTAAAGTAATTGAATACATGAAGATCTATGGGTCAGAAAGGTCAAGGTCATTCATTGGCCTTAGACCAAGGTCATTCAGGATCCATATTTCAAACATTTTTTTCTCCAAAACTGCTGAGCCAATTTAAGTAAAATTTAATATGGAGCCTTTGTGAGTTGAACAAATGAAAAAATGCCAATACGGTCTAGATCACATGACCAAAATGGCCGTCACGCCCATATATGGTAAAAAGCCTTAAAAATTCTTCTCCTCCAGAACCGTAAGGCCAATGGCCTTGAAACTTGGCATGTAGCATATGGTACTCAGGCCCATCATAGTTTGTACAAATGGTGACCTTGAGTTGACCTTGACCTATTTTACAGCAATGTCAAATTTGCCGACTTAGGCTTTTGCATGGGAAAAAGTGAAAAAATTGGATTTTTAGGAAACCATTGAAGACACTGTCACCAAAATTAGTAGATAAGGTAAAGTAGCTGAATACATGAAGATCTATGTGTAAGAAAGGTCAAGGTCATTAATTGACCTTAGACCAAGGTCACGCAGGTTCCATATTTCAAACATTTTTTCTCAGAAACTACTGAGCCAATTGAAGTGAAATTCAATATGGAGCCTTTGGGAGTTGAACAAATGAAAAGCTGCCAATATGGTCTAGATCACATGACCAAGATGGCCACCACGCCCATATATGGTAAAAACACTTCGAAATTCTTCTTCTCAAGAACCGTAAGGCCAATGGCCTTGAAACTTGGCATGTAGCATATGGTACTCGGGCCTATCATAATTTGTTCAAATGGTGACCCTGGGTTGAACTTGACCTATTTTACAGTAATGTCAAATATGCTGACTTAGGCTTTTGCATAGGAAAAAGTGAAAATAATGGATTTTTAGCTCACCTGAGCCTTTAGGCTCATAGGTGAGCTTATAGTATAGCCATGGTCCGTCGTCCGTCCGTCCGTCGTCCGTCCGTCCACCATTTTCAAAGATCTTCTTCTCCTATACTGCAGGGCCAATCAAAGCCAAATTTCATATGGAGCCTCAGTGGGATGGGGGAACGAAAGTTTGTTCCCGGGGTCTGGATCACATTACCAAGATGGCCGCCATGCCCATATATGGTAAAAAGCCTTCAAAAATCTTCTTCTCCAGAACCATAAGGCCAGTGGCCTTGAAACTTGGCATGTAGCATATGGCACTCAGGCCCATCATGGTTTGTACAAATGGTGACCCTGGGTTGACCTTGACCTATTTTACAGCAATGTCAAATTTGCCGACTTAGGCTTTTGCATGGGGCAAAGTGAAAATTGGAACAAGTTTTCTTTTTGTTTCATTTGCTTCTGTATACAGTATACCATTTATGTCCAATGGACAGTTCCTCATATTTTCCCTTTCTGTGAGCCAGGCACCGAGGTTATAAAACTTTTTTCACACTCAACTCACTTCAGCATGAAATTTACCCTGCTCATAAGTTTTAAAATGCCAACAAATATTGAGATGGCATTTTAAAATTTATGAGCAGGGTAAATGACATTTTCTGCTGATCTAAGTAGGAAAATTGTCACCAGACAGGTGAGCGGTTCATGACAACTGGTCGTCTGGTTAAAAATTGGTGATAGTGACTTAACCGCTTGGAATATTTAAACAATTTTTGGCATACTGATAGATATCAATGAGATCTAACCAATGAACTTGCGAAATATTACATTCCATTTAGTATAGCCTCGCCGAGGCGAAAAATGTTAATTTTTTCAAACTGCTTCTCCTCGGAAACCGTTGGGCCGATTGAAGTCAAATTTCATATGGAGCCTCTATGGGATGGGGGAAACCAAAATTTGCTCATGGGGTCCAGGTCACATGACCAAAATGGCCGCCAAGCCATATATGGTCTGTCTGTCCGTCCGTAACCCGTTTGTGAAAATTAGTGATAGTGACTTAACCGCTTGGAATATTTAAACAATTATTGGCATACTGATAGATATCAATGAGATCTAACCAATGAACTTGGGAAATATTACATTCCATTTAGTATAGCCTCGCCAAGGCGAAAAATGTGTAAATTTTCGAACTGCTTCTCCTCGGAAACCGTTGGGCCGATTGAAGTCAAATTTCATATGGAGCCTCTATGGGATGGGGGAAACCAAAATTTGCTCATGGGGTCCAGGTCACATGACCAAAATGGCCGCCAAGCCATATATGGTCTGTCTGTCTGTCCGTCCGTAACCAGTTTGTGAAAATTGATGATAGTGACTTAACCGCTTGGAATATTTAAACAATTATTGGCATACTGATAGATATCAATGAGATCTAACCAATGAACTTGGGAAATATTACATTCCATTTAGTATAGCCTCGCCGAGGCGAAAGATGTGAAAATTTTCGAACTGCTTCTCCTCGGAAACCGTTGGGCCGATTGAAGTCAAATTTCATATGGAGCCTCAATGGGATAGGGAAACCAAAAAATGCTCATGTGGTCCAGGTCACGTGACCAAAATTGTCGCCAAGCCATATATGGTAAAAACCCTTCAAAAATAGTCTTCTCCAGAACCACCGGGCAGATTTCCACGAAACTTGATAAATAGTATCTGGGACGTAGGCCCATCATAAATTGCTAAAATGGTGACCCTGGGTTGACCTTGACCTTCTTTGGGTCTGTCCGTAACCCGTTTTTAGCTCACCTGAGCCTTTAGGCTCATAGGTGAGCTTATAGTATAGCCATGGTCCGTCGTCCGTACGTCCGTCCGTCCACCATTTTCAAAGATCTTCTTCTCCTATACTGCAGGGCCAATCAAAGCCAAATTTCAAATGGAGCCTCAGTGGGATGGGGGAACGAAAGTTTGTTCGCGGGGTCTGAATCACATGACCAAGATGGCCGCCATGCCCATATATGGTAAAAAGCCTTTAAAAATCTTCTTCTCCAGAACCATAAGGCCAGTGGCCTTGAAACTTGGCATGTAGCATATGGTACCCGGGCCCATCATGTTTTGTACAAATGGTGACCCTGGGTTGACCTTGACCTATTTTACAGCAATGTCAAATTTGTCGACTTAGGCTTTTGCATGGGGCAAAGTGAAAATAATTGATTTATAGGAAACCATTGAAGACAGTGTCACCAAAATTTGTAGATCAGGTAAAGTAGCTGAATACATGAATGTATATGGATCAGAAAGGTCAAGGTCATTCATTGGCCTTGTTCGCGGGTCTGGATCACATGACCAAGATGGCCGCCATGCCCATATATGGTAAAAAGCCTTCAAAAATCTTCTTCTCCAGAACCATAAGGCCAGTGGCTTTGAAACTTGGCATGTAGCATATGGTACTCGGGCCCATTATGGTTTGTACAAATGGTGACCCTGGGTTGACCTTGACCTATTTTACAGCAATGTCAAATTTTCCGACTTAGGCTTTTGCATGGGGCAAAGTGAAAATAATGGATTTATAGGAAACCATTGAATACAGTGTCAACAAAATTTGTAGATCAGGTAAAGTAATTGAATACATGAAGATCTATGGGTCAGAAAGGTCAAGGTCATTCATTGGCCTTAGACCAAGGTCATTCAGGATCCATATTTCAAACATTTTTTTCTCCAAAACTGCTGAGCCAATTTAAGTAAAATTTAATATGGAGCCTTTATGAGTTGAACAAATGAAAAAATGCCAATACGGTCTAGATCACATGACCAAAATGGCCGTCACGCCCATATATGGTAAAAAGCCTTAAAAATTCTTCTCCTCCAGAACCGTAAGGCCAATGGCCTTGAAACTTGGCATGTAGCATATGGTACTCAGGCCCATCATAGTTTGTACAAATGGTGACCCTGAGTTGACCTTGACCTATTTTACAGCAATGTCAAATTTGCCGACTTAGGCTTTTGCATGGGAAAAAGTGAAAAAATTGGATTTTTAGGAAACCATTGAAGACACTGTCACCAAAATTAGTAGATAAGGTAAAGTAGCTGAATACATGAAGATCTATGTGTAAGAAAGGTCAAGGTCATTAATTGACCTTAGACCAAGGTCACGCAGGTTCCATATTTCAAACATTTTTTCTCAGAAACTACTGAGCCAATTGAAGTGAAATTCAATATGGAGCCTTTGGGAGTTGAACAAATGAAAAGCTGCCAATATGGTCTAGATCACATGACCAAGATGGCCACCACGCCCATACAGGGCTCTAGAAGTCCGATTTTTCACCGGTCCAGACCGTTTTTTGAAAATGAAAACCGATTTTGCTGAAAAATTTTGCTGAAAAATCGGTCCGAAAAAAAACCCCAATAAGACAAAATCGAAGTGAAAAAACAGAGAAATTATACCTGGTTAGGTGTCAAACTGTTTATTGTGCCAGTAATATAATCCAATTATCTCTCTCGGGGATGAATTTGAGTTTGACAGTAAACACGTTTTCGAGATCTCGCCAGGTATCGCAGACTCTCGCGGGATTAAGGCTAATGACATCAGTCAGCCAAAACGTGATTAAGCGGTGCGTGATTGTGATATCAAAGAAGCCTTGATCGTGTTTGATCTAATGGCAATCAAACCTAATTTGTTTATTTCAGGCTTGTGTAATCGTAAAATATGTATTTATATTCTTTAAAACTTGGTTCGGCCATGTAAGATTTTCAATGACTCTCGTTCGGCCATGTATTGGTTTGAGAGTAAAGAAATGTTTTTTCGATTTTTTAACCCGTTCAAAACGTTTTTTTTAGAAATACGCTCTATTAAAATAAATGACATAAAACAGGTTTATGTGTTACGTCCTTGACTGCATTAATGTGTATTGTGTAAACGGAAACCGTATGACGTCATTTTCCGACCACGCGGCTGCCATATCGGTCGCCATTTGTAAACAAAGCAATTTGGGCAAAATAAAATGCGTGAAATAAGAGAAATATTTTAAAGGTTTTAAAAAGGGAAAAAAATATAGTGACCATCGAACTGGTCTCTGACTGCCCCATGTAGGTTGTTTCCCTTTAGTAGTCTTCAGGTTCGGAGTGACCCGGATATTGGGAAAATGAAAGTAGATGAAATCTGGCGTAGAAAATGAAAGTAGATGAAATATTAACGATGTGAGCAATAATTGCTGTTTATAATCGAGATACTGGTGCTCATATCCGTTTACAAGTGTAAGTGTAAGAGGAACATCGGTAGGTCATTCTTTGCGCTAATAAGACATTTTGAAATTGCAAATCGCCAATGGCATTTACGGAAATTACCGAAACCGATCGGCAATTTCCGTAATTTTTGGTCACCTTCTGGACCGATTGGGATTTCAAAATTTCTAGAGCCCATGGTAAAAACACTTCGAAATTCTTCTTCTCAAGAACCGTAAGGCCAATGGCCTTGAAACTTGGCATGTAGCATATGGTACTCGGGCCTATCATAATTTGTTCAAATGGTGACCCTGGGTTGAACTTGACCTATTTTACAGTAATGTCAAATATGCTGACTTAGGCTTTTGCATAGGAAAAAGTGAAAATAATGGATTTTTAGCTCACCTGAGCCTTTAGGCTCATAGGTGAGCTTATAGTATAGCCATGGTCCGTCGTCCGTCCACCATTTTCAAAGATCTTCTTCTCCTATACTGCAGGGCCAATCAAAGCCAAATTTCATATGGAGCCTCAGTGGGATGGGGGAACGAAAGTTTGTTCCCGGGGTCTGGATCACATTACCAAGATGGCCGCCATGCCCATATATGGTAAAAAGCCTTCAAAAATCTTCTTCTCCAGAACCATAAGGCCAGTGGCCTTGAAACTTGGCATGTAGCATATGGCACTCAGGCCCATCATGGTTTGTACAAATGGTGACCCTGGGTTGACCTTGACCTATTTTACAGCAATGTCAAATTTGCCGACTTAGGCTTTTGCATGGGGCAAAGTGAAAATTGGAACAAGTTTTCTTTTTGTTTCATTTGCTTCTGTATACAGTATACCATTTATGTCCAATGGACAGTTCCTCATATTTTCCCTTTCTGTGAGCCAGGCACCGAGGTTATAAAACTTTTTTCACACTCAACTCACTTCAGCATGAAATTTACCCTGCTCATAAGTTTTAAAATGCCAACAAATATTGAGATGGCATTTTAAAATTTATGAGCAGGGTAAATGACATTTTCTGCTGATCTAAGTAGGAAAATTGTCACCAGACAGGTGAGCGGTTCATGACAACTGGTCGTCTGGTTAAAAATTGGTGATAGTGACTTAACTGCTTGGAATATTTAAACAATTTTTGGCATACTGATAGATATCAATGAGATCTAACCAATGAACTTGCGAAATATTACATTCCATTTAGTATAGCCTCGCCGAGGCGAAAAATGTTAATTTTTTCGAACTGCTTCTCCTCGGAAACCGTTGGGCCGATTGAAGTCAAATTTCATATGGAGCCTCTATGGGATGGGGGAAACCAAAATTTGCTCATGGAGTCCAGGTCACATGACCAAAATGGCCGCCAAGCCATATATGGTCTGTCTGTCTGTCCGTCCGTAACCCGTTTGTGAAAATTAGTGATAGTGACTTAACCGCTTGGAATATTTAAACAATTATTGGCATACTGATAGATATCAATGAGATCTAACCAATGAACTTGGGAAATATTTCATTCCGTTTCGTATAGTCTCGCCGAGGCGAAAAATGTGAAAATTTTCGAACTGCTTCTCCTCAGAAACCATTGGGGCGATTGAAGTCAAATTTCATATGGAGCCTCAATGGGATAGGGAAACCAAAAATTGCTCATGGGGTCCAGGTCACATGACCAAAATGGCCGCCAAGCCATATATGGTAAAAACCCTTCAAAAATAGTCTTCTCCAGAACCACTGGGCAGATTTCCACGAAACTTGATAAATAGCATCTGGGACGTAGGCCCATCATAAATTGCTAAAAGGGTGACCCTGGGTTGACCTTGACCTTCTTTGGGTCCGTCCGAAACCCGTTTTTAAAAATTGGTGATAGTGACTTAACCGCTTGGAATATTTAAACAATTTTTGGCATACTGATAGATATCAATTAGATCTAACCAATGAACTTGCTAAATATTACATTCCATTTCGTGTAGCCTCGCCGAGGCGAAAAATGTGAAAATTTTCGAACTGCTTCTCCTCAGAAACCTTTGGGCAGATGAAATCAAATTTCATATGAAGCCTCTATGGGATGGGGGAAACCAAAATTTGCTCATGTGGTCCAGGTCACATGACCAAAATGGCCGCCAAGCCATACATGGTCTGTCTGGCTGTCCGTCCGTAACCCGTTTGTGAAAATTGGTGATAGTGACTTAACCGCTTGGAATATTTAAACAATTTTTGGCATACTGATAGATATCAATGAGATCTTACCAATGAACTTGCGAAATATTACATTCCATTTAGTTTAGCCTCGCCAAGGTGAAAAATGTGAAAATTTTCGAACTGCTTCTCCTCGGAAACAGTTGGGCCGATTGAAATCAAATTTCATATGAAGCCTCTATAGGATGGGGGAAACCAAAATTTGCTCATGTGGTCCAGGTCACATGACCAAAATGGCCGCCAAGCCATACATGGTCTGTCTGTCCGTCCATCCATAACCAGTTTGTGAAAATTGGTGATAGTGACTTAACCACTTGGAATATTTAAACAATTTTTGGCATACTGATAGATATCAATGAGATCTTACCAATGAACTTGCGAAATATTACATTCCATTTAGTTTAGCCTCGCCGAGGTGAAAAATGTGAAAATTTTCGAACTGCTTCTCCTCGGAAACCGTTGGGCCGATTGAAGTCAAATTTCATATGGAGCCTCTATGGGATGGGGGAAACCAAAATTTGCTCATGGGGTCCAGGTCACATGACCAAAAAGGCCGCCAAGCCATATATGGTAAAAACCCTTCAAAAATAGTCTTCTCCAGAACCACTTGGCAGATTTCCTCGAAACTTGATAAATAGCATCTGGGACGTAGGCCCATCATAAATTGCTAAAATGGTGACCCTGGGTTGACCTTGACCTTCTTTGTGCCTAGGTCAAACTTTGACACATATGCTTTTGTATTGGAAAAGTGAGAATGCATTTTATCCTGCAAACGATTCAGAATACAGTACTAAAGTATAAGATATATTTTTGCTCCTTACGATAAGGCGCATTTATTGGGGGATCCGTTTTAGGTCCAGGTCACATGACCAAAATGGCCGCCATACCCATAAATGGTAACACTCATAAAGCTAAAAGCATCCGGCGGGTCGTGCACTTCAGCTGAAGCACTGGTTATGAAAGATTGTCGCAACATTTTGAATAAGAAAATATACAAAAAGAAGTTATTAAATAATCATTTGCCTCTATAATATGATCGTATTTCTTACCAAGGGTAGTTCTATTAGTCCGAGTCATGATTGAAACGAAAAACGTTAAAGTGAAACATCGAGTCCACTACCTTGCTTCAGTTACATATAAGAAGAAATTGGGTATTAAGAAAATAGTTTATACCCAAAAGTTGGGGTGGGGGTAAAGATATCCTGGCCAGTTTAGCTTTACCCTCGGGGGTAAAGATATCCCAGCCGGGATATCTTTACCCCCTGGGGTCAAGATATCCAGGGTGGGGGTAAAGATATCCCGGGATATCCTTACCCCCGGGGGTAAAGCTACCCTTGAGTAGCTTTACCCCCAGGGGGTAAAGCTACCCAGGGGTCAAGATAAACTGGGACACCGGTTCCAAACAATTTTTTATGAAAAAGATACGCCTCATTTAAATAAAACAATGACATTAAACACTGTGGGGTTGCTGGGGTCGGATGATGTCATTTACCGATCACATGCTGAAAAATGGTAGCGGTGGTTTATGGGTGGTGATTTGGATGGCGGAAAACTTTGATGTTCACATTGAACTTGCTTGTAGGGAGGGTGTGAAAGTTTGGGCTTGTTTTGATGGAGGGGGTCCTCGTCTTATGGTTGGATCATTAAATTGTAAACTAAACTGCATTTTAATAATTTCTTATCTCGCTGCCTTGACAGTTCTGATCTTTTTCGTATATAGGCTGCAGCTCGTGTTAATCATGCGTGTCAAGCTAAATGAGTTTATATAACTGTATCTTAAACTACAAATTGGTTTAGGACTTAAGGTGTTATGACAAGTCAGCAATTAACTTGAAAAAGTACCTTTCTTAACCATGACAACTGCAGTATTTTCTACATTGTTACCGCATGGAGGGAAATAAATAGAAGTGAAGGCAATGATCAGTAATGGATACAATTAACCCCTATCTCACATCAGAGACATCAAGGGAAACACAAACATGAAGTAACTAGACCCTAATAAAAAGTTGTTGCGCTTGAAACTTGATAGAAACCTTGGATTATATTTTTAAATGATGGGCGTCATAATCGTCCCCATTATGTCCCCGCACCCGCCCCCACTTTGAGTTCCAAAATCCTGGGCAAGTATGATTTTGAGCTGGGAAAGTGCAAAAATATTTTACTTGCCCGGTGGGCAAGTGAAAATTTTTTAGATTTGTCAATGTTATTATATATATAGAAAGTTTTTTTTTTATTTTTTTGCATATTATGGTCCAGTCAACATTATTTAAGTCATATCAAGTCAGTCAGTATACCTTACCACACTTTCCTGGGCAGGCTTATACAAAAGCAGATGACAAATACAGTGCACACATTCTTTCGCCAGAAATAGACAACTGCCTTTCTTGAACAAGTGGAAGAGAGAGAATGAGAAAATATTTCTTGATCATTCTTTATGAAAAAATATTAGAGACCCTGCAGGTATCAAACCCATGACCTGATCACCAATCAGGTGTGCATCTGACTGAGCTATGGAGGCCAACACTATATATATTAACCCATTTAGTACCAGAAACCCCAAACGGGTACCCTGGCAAGCAGTGCAGGCCCAGATCAGACGCCGCAAAACGTGGCGTCTGATCAGGGCCTTCATTGTTTGCTAAAAGTTCAGGCATCTTCCAAATAAATTTTGATGAAAACACAACCTGACACCCCTAAATTTTGAAATGGACTCCTGCTATATATAAGGAGCCAGATTCCATTTGGTACAAAAAGGGTTAAGTAACTACAGTAATTGCGAGTCTACTTGTTCTGTTGTAGGGTGTGTTACCAGGTGTTTTGGAGCAGGCAGTCAACTGTCGAGATGCCATAGCCCAGGAATATCTCATGGAGTGTGTTATACAGGTATCACGTGTTGTATACGCAGGATCTTACATGAGTGTTCATGTATTATTGAATTTGTTAAACGAGTTGAGGAAAAGGGATAATATGCAAGGCTTTGCTGAGCATTTTATGCCTTTTCCTCAACGCGTTTAATAAATTTAATAATACATGGGCAAGAATGCAAGATACTATTTATCATATAACATTTATTCTAATGCACTTGCGTATGTAACGCGACGTCTGATTGGATAACGTCAAAAATTTGCGACAGTATATTCTGCGATATACTGTCGGAAATCCGACGTCATCATGTAACGTCGCTTTTCATTGGTTGTCATTTGGTTTTACGCAGCTCACCGCGCTTGCCGCCTTGTGCAAAACAGTACAATTTTTAACTTGACAACCAAATAAGTGCATTAGAATGGGGATAACTGTACTGAAAATTGTCATTTGGGGAGGTAAATCGTCAGTTTTACGGTCGCAAATTACGTTTTACGGCTCCGCTAACGCGTCGCCGTAAAACGAAATTTCCGACCGTAAAACCTCCGATTTACCTCCCCAAATGACAATTTTCAGTACGGTTATCCCCTAAATATGCATTTCATTCACAATGGCTTTTTTACAAAAATATCAAGATTTTGCAAATACAGTGGAAACTCGGTAATTCGAACGCCGATTTTTCAAAAAAACTGGATTTTTCGAATACGACTGACAGTCCCTACATTTTTCACTATTATTTTTTGCAAAATATTACCATTTTTCGATTTTTCGAAAAAATCATTTTTTCGAACAAATTCGTCGGCCACGATCAAAGAAATTCCTATTAAAATCCCCTGTTAAATTCGAAATGCCACTGAGCTAATCAAGGTCAAGCATGATGATCATGATTTTTTTGTGCGGCAAGCTCGATCGTTACACACTCGATTGACTTCGCGGGTTATCCAATACAGCCATAATTGACACCATATTAACACAATATATAGGTGATGATCATTAATTCTAATGCACTTACGTATGTAACGCGACGTCTGATTGAATAACGTCAAAAATTTGCGACAGTATATTCCACGATATACTGTCGGAAATCCGACGTCACCATGTAACGTCGTTTTTCATTGGCTGACATTTGGTTTTACGCAGCTCACATTTTAGAAAGTAAATGTAGAGGCAAAAAGCGAAACAAAATTGGCTAGAAACATGTAGTTAGCCTTTTCCGATCTGTATCAGCCAGTTTATTGCAGACTGATACAAATCTTCCTGGCTGTCAGTGTTTGCCAATTCTGCTCTCCTTTTTGCAGGGTTAAATATTTCATCAGTAAAATGGTTTGGTACTTTACATTTAATCTTTATTTTCGTTATTGTTCATGGCTTTAAATAAAAAATGCAAGTCCATGTTCTACTTTTGTAGGCCTGTCAAGCATAAAAGACGATAAGATCAACCTTAAGGCAGCTCTTTTTCTTTAATGCTTTGACAGATGTTCCCATTCCTTCACCAAAGTGATGAAATTAAAAATAGAAGTGAAGGCAATTTTCAAAGTATGGACATTGAATAAAAATATCCGAGCATGTCCGAAAACTGCTGATTTTGAAAATTTGAACTACCGATAATTCGAAGGAATTTCTTCGGTCCCTGACACTTCGAATTATCGAGGTTTGACTGCATTTAAGGATGTCATACGTGTAATGTTACGGGGCTGTATCTAACTAATTTGCATATTAAATCCACAAGTGGATTACAGAATTAATACATGACGGTATTAAATTCGCAGACACAACACTATTGGATAAATGTATGTCTTGTTCAATGACTTATAAGTTTAAAGAACTGATGCTAGAAAAATGTTTTTAAAGACCATTGATACACCTTCAAGGGGAGACAACTCTTTCAAAATATTTTCGACTCCTTTATCAAGTGGGGTTCTACTCTTCAAGGAAAGAATTTGCTCCTAAGGAGCAGATTCTTTCCTTGAAGAATAGACACATTTCCAGAGGGGCTGTATTGACAGAAGAGCAACCAGGAAGTCCCAGAAGTTGTCCCCACTCGCAAAATTCCTTCGAAAATTTGTCGAGTATATCTATTTGTCTCAAATCTTAACCTTTTCAACATAATCTATAACAAGCAAAATTGCAAATACATACACTAGATCTACTGCTTCAGAATTTAACACTGATTTACATACAATTTTGCAAAATTTAATACTTTATTTTTTAGCTTTGCTGACCTTGAAAGCATTGGGTTAACCTAAGCTGTGTAACTTTTCATATGCCCGTTTGAAAAAGGTTGTACTATGTTATGCGCCTCCAGCCATCAGTCCATCTGTAAACTTTATGTTTCCAGATGACTCCTTACATTTTACATCCACATTACGATAACACACCCATACTGCATAGTGCATTTTTCACATCTCCAAAATGGCTACCTTTCGTATGAAAATCCTTGATATTTTTCCTATAAATGCTCAAAACATAGGTTGTGTGTGCTCATTAGAACCACCTCATTGAGGCGGTTCTAATGAGTTCCCACAACCTATGTCTTTGAGCAGAAATAAGAAAAATAACGAATACCCCCGTAAATCCCAGTTTTCTCTATGTAAAAGTTGGGTTTAGTGGGGTCTTCATTTCACAGGGTGTTCACTTGATGAGTTAAGCTGAAATCAAATATATAGTTAGACCATGATGTGGAGCAGCACATTGTTTCAAGGTTGTAGTCCACCAATTGTTTGCAAAATTATGGCCATCTGTCAATCCATGAACTTTTGTTTTTGGGCTAACCCCTCCCATTTTTTCTTTCTAGATAACTCCTCCTACATTTTAGATCCAGTTAAGTTGTTACTTAATATATAGTTAGACCATGATGTGGAGCAGTACATACAGTCCACCAGTTATTAGCAGAATTTTGTCCCTCTGTCCAACCATGAACTTTTCTTTTTGGGCTAACCCCTCCTACTATTTGTCTGTATATATGTTAAGCCGATTCAGTTACATGCCAAGGGCCTATAATGCCCCATTTGCACAGTTCTCATTCATCCATTTTGTTTGGAATGGAAACTTCTGTCCTATAAAAAAGCATGTGTCCATTGCGAAGTAGAAATTTATTTAGGAATTGGCCAAACTTTCTGCAAATAGTGAAGCTGCTGCTGTCTATGACATATGATCTCGGCTATACACATATATAAGGATCTATACTGTCAGTTATTGATTTTAACTAAATTTGTATTTGATTTACACAGGTATTCCCAGATGAGTTTCACCTGCAGACCTTGGCACCATTCCTAAGAGCTTGTGCAGAACTTCATGCCAGCGTGAATGTGAAAAATATCATCATCTCTCTTATTGACAGGTTTGTCTGTGTGTTTCTTATTACTTTTGATAGCCGGTTCCATTTCATCTTTAGGCAAGAGAACACAATTAAATGCTTACTGTTACAGCTAAGTAATATAGAAACTCTAAAGCCAGTCTGTTTATTTTTCAGGGTAACAAAGGCTTCACATTTCATGTTAATGGTTCTCATATATTGTCAAGTCTGATTTTCTTTGAAAAAACTAAGCATCACGTGAACAAGTCAGTGAAATAAAGACCCCCCTAAACCCCACTTTATATAGAGAAAACACGGGTTTAAGGGGGTATATATTATTTTTCTTATTTCTGCTCTAAGACAAAGGTTGTGGGTACTCGTTAGAACCGCCTCATTGAGGCGGTTCTAACGAGCTTCCAAAACCTATGTTTGGAGAATAAATAAGAAAAATATCACAAATTTTCATCTGAAAAAAGGACCTTTTTTGAGGTTTGAAAAATGCACTGTATCACACGGATGTGTTATCTTAATGGAAAAAAAACACATGAAAATGCCATGATGCCATCTGGTAGTTGTGATTAGTGTTTGAAGGGATAATTATGTCTCCCCCGAAATTTTTTTTTTCGGAGAGACATATTGTTTTTCCCCCGGGCGTCTGTCTGTCCGTCTGTCACACATTCGTGTCCGCTCTGTAACTTGAAAACAGTTAGAGCTATCTTCACGAAACTTCGTATAAATATTAATCAGCATTAGACGACGTGCAGTGCAGACACTCTACCAACTGAGCTATCGGGGCCGGTCATTAGATGATGTGTTGCACACAAGACCCAGCTCAATACTGCCAATGTCAAGGTTATACTTAGCAGTCAAAAACGGGGGAGACATCTGTGTTTTAGTAGAAAAACAAATTCTAGTTTGTTTTTGTTTTGTTTTGGTTTTACGGCCCTTTCAAGATTATTTTACTCATATCGAGGTGGGCAAAAACTGGAGTACCCAGAAAAAAAAACATCTGACCTTCTGTTGCAGAACTTGGCGTCTCACGTGACCCGAGCAAGGCTCAAACCCACAGCAGTGAGAAAGCTAATGTTTAAGAGTCAGCGTTCTTATCCACTAGGCCACGGAGGCCTGTTCGAAGGGAAAAAATAATAGAATGTGGGTGTTTAGTGATAATTGAAAGATTATTTTTGTCAATTATCCATAGAAATCTCTGTTATTGGTATTCATTAGAACCGCCTCACCGAGGCGGTTCCATTAAATACCCATAACATAGGTTTATAAGAAAAAATAAGGAAATTTATTCTTCAATAATCACCAACCACCAACCTTATCTGTTACTATAGATAAGACAAGAGAATTCACCTTATTTGCATTATCTGCTGGTTCCTAGTCTGAACGTTATCAGTGTTGGAAAAACAGGTAACTGGACCCCCCCCCTGACCTTGAAAGGTCAGGGGGGTCTGGTTACCTGTTTTTCCAATATTGACAATGTGCAAGCTGGGAGCCAGCAAATAATGCAAATATGGCGAATACAATTTATGGAATTACTGGAATTACCTCCAGGGATAGGAACTCCTTTTTTTAAAAAAAAAAGAAAAAAAAAAAGGATTTTCTGCCTTTGAAATATAGATCTACAATATTCTTCTTTGCTTCATGAGTACAAGGTTTTTCAGATGGAATTTTGTATGCAGGAAAGAAACAGTATGGCGAAAATTTTATTCCTGATAAAACTGGTGGACAGAGTCATCACCTTAAATTGTACCATGATGTAATTAACCATAACAGAACATTGAATTTGCATTGTGCTTCTCTGTTGTAACAGTATTAAATGTTATATGTTCTGAAACAGCATTTTTTTTTTTTTTTGGTTTTGGTTTTACGGCCCTTTCAAGTTTATTTCACTCATATCGAGCTGATCGTTAATCAGAGGTGGGCGAAAACCGGAGTACCCGGAGAAAAACCACCTGACCTTCCGTTGCAGAACTTGGCGTCGCACATGTGACCCGAGCGAGGCTCGAACCACAGCGGTGAGAGACCTAATGATCAAGTCTGAAACAGCATGAAAACAACAATGATATCAGGTTGTTTTAACCCATTCAGGCCTGTAGACTGATACAGGTTCCATTGCAAACAGTGTAGATCCAGATGAGATGGCTTATTATGAGCCATATCGTCAGCATTTACACTGTTTACCAGTTTTGTTTTGTTTGATTTGACTGTATAGGTCATTTTGGAGATGCTGCTTCCATTTTTATGGGACTTTTATGCAACATTGAGATGAAATAATGACATCTCCAGCCCTTTCACCCAATAAAACCAATATGGTTTATAAGCATGGATGGTCCGACTCGCTTCGCTTTGCCTGGGCAGGCTTAGATCCTCTAAGCGGTTTACCAGTACTCCATGCAGCCCATCTATTTCTTCAAGCCCTGTTGAGCGGGGGTGGGGGGACTATTTACGAGTATGTAAATTCTTTTTACAAAAAACCTTATCGACAACAATGGATTTCTCCAAACTCAAATTCACAGGCTGCATTGGCTCAGTTAGATGTAAGTCTGACTAGCAAGAAGTAGGTTCTAGTTATGAAACCCACTGGACCCACCAACTTCCTTTAATGGAAATTGATCATGACATATTTTCTACAGTCTTTCCTAGCTGCATATTCAAGATGCTGTATCTTAACCCTTATCTTGCTGAATATTCATTCAAGCCACACCCATTTCTGTCTATCAACCAATCAAATTACTTGATGTAATTTATTGCTACAAATTCATAAACTGAATGTCAAACAGTGTAGATCCTGATCAGATGGCTTCTTCAGAAACCATCTGATCTGGATCTACACTGTTTGCAAATATAGGGTTGTTATGAACAGCAAGATAAGGGTTAATCATCAGGTCTCTCTATGCTGTGGGTTTGAGCCTTTCTCAGGTCACATGTTAGAGGCCAAGCTCTGCAATGGAAGGTTAGGTGTTTTTTCTCAGGGTATTTTGGTTTTCACCCACCTGATTCACGATCAGCTCACTGGCGCCCGCCCATCAGGACTTGGAGAAATAGTTTGGACTATATGGTGCTTCCATGCAGAGTTGAAACTGACCCCACATGAGTACTGGTAAACAGCTTATAGGGTCTAAACTTGCCTGGGCAAAGTGGTGCGATGTGGACCATCCATGCATATAAACCCTATTGGTTTCATTGGGTGGCAGGGGTTGAGATGTCATTTCATCTCGTTGTTGGGTAAAAGTCCCACAAAATTGGAAGCAACGTCTCCAAAATGACCTTTATAGTACTGATGGAGATGGTAAACCTCAAAATGATCAGCTCTTCTTGAAATGGCCATAAAACAACAACAAAAACAAAAACAACAAAAAAAAAACTCAGGCGTATACATAATTTTGTTTACAATTTCAGACTGGCCCAGTTTGCTCAGAATGAGGAGGGAACAGGGATACCTCATGATATACAGTTATTTGATATCTTCTCACAACAGATAGCACAAGTTATACAGGTAGCTACACCACATATTCTTTAAATTACATGTAAATAGACATTTTAATGCACTTGTGTATGTAAAGCGACGTCTGAATCAGGTTGGCAAAGAATTGACCGCCCGGGAAAACCCGCCTGGGAAAAATTCTGGGTTTTCCCGGGCTGGACAATACTGCCTCAACTGGGCAATACTGGGTAATATGGTTTTGGGATGGGTTTACTGAAAAGAACCTGTGTGTTTTATTGTATTATTGCTAATTTAAGTTTTCTAAATTCTTAAATGCATTGTAGAGCCATATATCAGTCATATATTGAAGAGGGCATTATATCAGACTCAGATACATTGGTAAAATATAAATGCAAATTTGACTTTTATTTACAGCTGAACATAACAAATATGTTATCATGGTTATTTTATGATTTCACAGGTGATGCATATGCATATAAATTATGAACATCAAAACATCAACACAGTCAGCATCATCTACATGAGTCACCATTCCACCTCCTCCTGTCCTCTAAGCATCCTTGAGACTCCAGGAGCAGGTTGTGAGGCACTATTTGTCTGTGTATCCTCTGCTACCACAACATTTTAGTCTGTGTGCTTTGAGTCTTTCACTTTTTGCACTAACAACCATTTTGCACCCTTTGCATTTGGCAGTTTTTTTCGAGCCATCTTCAGTAATGTCAAAAAAATTCCAAATAGGATCCTTAGGTTTCATGTTTGACAGAGAGAATGACAAAAATTACTGTTTTCCCTGAAGATAAGATTTTTGTAACAACTGCTCACCAACAGGTATATTAGGTTTATATTGTTGGTTATATAATAGGTATAATAACAGGTAATCCCTGGCTGTAGGTACATGACCACAGCCTTTGCAAATGTTAGTATTATACTTTTATACTTTAATATACTCTTTTTCAGAAGTTTCACTTTTAGTTTTGAACTGGATAGAATAATTTGGGACTTTTGAATTTATTAGCAAT
Source organism: Lucinisca nassula (assembly GCA_963580285.1). Lineage (NCBI taxonomy): Eukaryota > Metazoa > Mollusca > Bivalvia > Lucinida > Lucinidae > Lucinisca > Lucinisca nassula. The sequence goes on from OY757017.1 coordinate 144,409,518, forward strand.
TGATACTTAAGTCCTGATTCATATTATTTTCAGGTCAAACTAATACATTTTTTATCACCCTGACAAATGTGACACCAGTATTGCCCATTATTGCCCAATATTACCCAGTATTGCCCAGTATTACCCGGGTTTTCCCAGTAATACCCGCCGGGCTGAGCAATACTCATAAATCCTGGGTTTGTGCCAACCTTGAGATTTGGACAACGTAAAAAATTTGCGACAGTATATTCTGCGATATACTGTCGGAAACCCGACGTCGTCGCGTAACGTCACTTTCCATTGGCTGGCATTTGGTTTTAAGCAGCTCACAGTGCTTGCCGCTTTGAGCAAAATAGCACACTTTTTAAGAAAACAACCGAATAAATGCATTAAAATGGGAATAACTGTATTGAAAATTGTCATTTGGGGAGGTAAATCGACGGTTTTATGGTGGCAAATTCCGTTTTATGGCTCCGCTGACGCGTTGCCATTAAACGAAATTTCTGACCATAAAACAGACGATTTACCTCCCCAAATGACAATTTTCAATACAGTTATCCCCTAATTATACCCAAATTTATTGAAGTATTCTGCAGCTCTAGATAAGGAGGAGTAAGAGAATAATTCAGTGTTAACCCTTATCTTGCTGAATATTCATTTAAGCCACACCCATTTCTGTCTATCAACCAATCAAATAACTTGATGTAATTTATTGCTACAAATTCATAAACTGAATGCCAAACAGTGTAGATCCTGATCAGATGGCTTCTTCAGAAGCCATCTGATCTGGATCTAACAGTGTAGATCCTGATCAGATGGCTTCTTCAGAAGCCATCTGATCTTGATCTACACTGCTTGTAAAGATAGGGGTTGTCGTGAATAGCAAGATAAGGGTTAACTTTCCTCATTTCTGGTTTGAAACCCACATTGTGGGAACTTGCTAGAATCACTGAGTGGATTCTAGCAAGTTCCAACAGCATATGGTTTTATAAAGAAGTAATAAAAATTATCTCACACTAGTACTGGTAAACCGCTTGGAGGATCTAAGCCTGTCCAGGAACCGCGGTGTGAGGTGGACCGTCCATGCTAATAAACCCTATTGGTTTCATTGGGCGACAGGGCTTGAGATGTCATTTCATCTCAATGTCGGGTAAAAGTCCCACAAAATTGGAAGCAACGTCTCCAAAATGACCTTTACAGTGTTGACGGGGACGTTAAACCTCAAATCAAACAAACAAAACAAACCACCATTACTGCTCCTCATTTGGCCCTAAAGACTCTTTTTATGCTATAGTTATTTTACAAGTATTCCTTTAACATAACCAAAAAGTCTCAAGTATCCCTTATCCATAGAAGGTTTTTTTTTCATTTCAAGTAAAAAAAGGCCAATATCCCACATCATTGTATTGTTTGAGAAGAGCAATGGGGCAAGTTTTCAAAACTAGCGACATCTTTAGTTAACGAATCGTTAAAACTTTGATCATTAAATATGGGAAATATACAAATATTTTTGCTGAAAAAATGTAAGCAGCTTTTGCTTGTCGTGAATAGCAAGATAAGGGTTAACTTTCCTCTTTGAATTGACTGCCTATTCGAAATTCCCAAAATTGCAGTATGTTTCCTCTGGCTTTCTTTGCCGGATCATTACAGGGTCACTGATGAGGCTTTATTAGCCGAAACTACGTAGTATGACCCATCTTCTTTCTTATGAATTTTTTCATTGCTCTTAAAGGAACTCATTTTTGATTTTTATTATATAGGGAAATCTTTAAAAATCTTCTTCTCTGAAACCACAAGGCCCATGTCTTTGATATTTGGTATGGGGCTTTATCTAGTGGACCTCTACCAAGATTGTTCAAATTATAGTCCCTGCCCTGGGGCACTTTGGTTTTACATAGTTTTATATATAGAGATAATCTTTGAAAATCTTCTTCTCTGAAACAGCAAGGCCCAGGTCTTTGATATTTGGTGTGAAGCTTCATCTAGTGGACCTCTATCAAGATTGTTTAAGTTATAGCCCTGAGGCCAAAAATGCCCCCGCACCGGGGCCATTTGGGTTTACATAGGCTAATGTAGGGAATATCTTTAAAAAATCTTTTTCTCAGAAACCCCAAGGCCCAGGTCTTTGATATTTGGTGTGTAGCTTCATCTAGTGGACCTTTGCCAAGATTGTTCAAATTATAGGCTTTGTTGATATTTGGTATGAAGCTTCACCTTTTTAGACCTCCCTCAACATTATGCACATTGTAGCCCTGGGGTCAATAATGGCCCTCCCCGAGGCCCACTTGTTACTCTATCATATGGGTCAGGTGAGCGATCCAGGGCCATCATGGCCCTCTTGTTATTCTTCCTGTTTCTCTACTTTTACCCCTGCTCATCAGGGACTGAGAAATAGATTGGGCTGCATTGGTGCTTTGACACAGAGCTGAAACCGATCAAACTTTTAAATATTGGTAAACTGCTAAGCTGGTCTAAGCTTGCCCAGGAAAAGTGGTGCAAGTTGGACCATCCCTAAAACCCTAGTTTGGGCTTCTACAGACTTTCGGATGATTCTTTAAACCAAGGCCCATCTCCGTTTTACCTTTGCTGTTGGTGGGATGTAAAACCCGAACACTCACTCACTCAAAACCCTAGTTTGGGCAGAAGGGCTTAAGATATTGTTTTATGTCAATGTTGGGTAAAAGTCCCCCAAAACTGGAAGTAACATCTCCAAAATGACATAAAAATTGGGGATGTTACACCTCAACACAAACAAAACAAACAAATAAACTCATTCTTCCCTATCCCTCACACTGCTTCTATTGTCTTTCTCCCTTTCTCTGGGAGACAAAAAATAACCCTTACAGTTTGATATGCCATGCAGCTACAATATAGCAATAGCAACATTAACCCATTTTAGACTGGAAACCTCTAAACGGGTACCGTGGCAAACAGTGCAGGCCCAGATCAGTCGCCACAGAATGCGGCCTGTGATCAGGGCCTACACTGTTTGCAAAATGTTCAGCTATTTTCTGAATAGTTTTTAGCTCACCTGTCACGTAGTGACGAGGTGAGATTTTGGAATCACTTTTTGTCCGTCGTCCGTCGTGCGTCCGTCCGTCCGTGCGTCCGTCCGTGAACTTTTTCTTCAAACGACATCTCCTCCTAAACCACTGATCGGATTTCGACCAAACTTCACAGGAATGATCCTTAGGTGGTCCCCTTTCAAAGTTGTTCAAATGGTTCTGGTCCATTGCACATCTAGGTCACAGGAGCCAAAAATAGATTTTTTTTCACCGAAAACTTAAAAAATCTTCTTCTCTGAAACCACAAGGCCCAGGTCTTTGATATTTGGTACGAAGCTTCATCTAGTGGACCCCTACCAAGATTGTTCAAATTATAGTACTGGGGAGAAAAATGCCCCCGACCCGGGTTCCTTTGGTTTTACATAGGTTTACATAGGGAAAATCTTTAAAAATCTTCTTCTCTGAAACTGCAAGGCCCAGGTCTTTGATATTTGGTATGGAGCTTCGTCTAGTGGACCCCTTCCAAGATTGTTCAAATTATAGTGCTGGGGCCAACAATGGCCCCCGCCCCGGGGCCCTTTTGATTTTACATGGGCTTATATAGGGAAATGAAAATCAAAAATGAGTTCCTTTAAGAGCAATGAAAACATTCATAAGAAAGAAGATGGGTCATACTACGTAGTTTCGGCTAATAAAGCCTCATCAGTGACCCTGTAATGATCCGGAAACGAAAGCCAGAGGAAGCATACTGCAATTTTGCGAATTTCAATAGGCAGTCGATTCAAAGACTGATATAAATCAAAATGAGGTCCAAATAATTAAAAACCTGTCTAGAATTTGAGTCTTAAATTATAATTTATTTCTGATTTCTCAGAATATTCACGCTGATCTCAAAGGACCAAAAGTAAAATATAAACTGCACTATGGTTGATGTACGGGGAGACGTTTTACTGCACAACACCAGCTGCAGTGAAGGCAAATAAAAATCAAAAATGAGTTCCTTTAAAAATCTTCTTCTCTGAAACCGCAAGGCCCTGATCTTTGATATTTGGTATGAAGCTTTATCTAGTGGACCTCTACCAAGATTGTTCAAATTATAGTGCTGGGGTGAAAAATGCCCCCGCTCCAGGGCCCTTTGGTTTTACATGGGCTTATATGGGGAAAATCTTTAAAAATCTTCTTCTCTGAAATCGCAAGGCCCAGATCTTTGATATTTGGTATGAAGCTTCATCTAGTGGAGCTCTACCAAGATTGTTCAAATTATAGTGCTGGGGCAAAAAATGCCCCGCCCCAGGGCCCTTTGGTTTTACATGGGCTTATACAGGGAAAATCTTTAAAAATCTTCTTCTCTGAAACAGCAAGGCCCAGGTCTTTGCTATTTGGTATGAACCTTCATCTAGTGAACCCCTACCAAGATTGTTCAAATTATAGTGCTGGGGCAAAAAATGCCCCCGCCCAGGGGCCCTTTGGTTTTACATAGGCTTATATAGGGAAAATCTTTAGAAAACCATCTCTGAAACCGCTAGGCCCAGGTCTTCGATACTTGGTATGAAGCTTCATCTAATGGACATCTACCAAGATTGTTCAAATTATAGCCTTTAGGCCAAAAATGTCCCTGCTCTGGGACCCACTAGTTTTACATAGGCATATATAGGAAAACACCTTTAAAAATCTTCTTGTCCGAAACCAGAAGGCCCAGGTCTTTGATATCTGGTGTGAAGCTTCAACTAGTGAACCTCTGCTGAGATTGGTCAAATTATAGCCCTGGCGCCAAAAATGACCACATGCCAGGGCCCGCTGGTTTTACATAGGCTTATATAGGGAAATCCTTTAAAAATCTTCTTTTGTGAAACCAGAAGGCCCAGGTTTTTGATATTTGGTCTGAAGCCTTATCTAGTGGACCGCTACCAAGTTTATTCAATTATAGCCCTTGGGCCAAGAATGCACTAAAGACACTGATACTCAGGTGAGCGATTCAGGCCCCAGAGGCCTTCTTGTTGATAAAAAACACAACCTGACAACCCTTGATTTTGAAATGGGCTCCTGCTATATATAAGGAGGAAGATTCCATTGGGTACAAAAAGGGTTAAACATTAAAGCTATACCTTGTGTCTCAGCTGTCAGCTGGATGAATGTCTTACTGGAGATCAGGAGGTTGTGCAATTGATCCCTGGGTCCAGCACCCTTTTTTGTGGAGAGTAATCAGCTAACATTTCTGTGGTCAGTCACTAGCAAAAGAATGTGTATGATTGACACTAATCAACCACTTTGAATATGTGGTTATGACAATTGACTTGCTTGAGATCATCTGAATAGTGTTGACTGGGTCATTAAATGCCAAAACAAACAAATGAAATAAAAAGAAAGAAAACAAAATAAAAGTTCAGTCATGAAGACAAAACATTTACGGAACATAACATGTGATGGTTGACATCTGGAAGTTTATTTTTTTCAGTGAGAGAACATTGTAAACTGATTTTAACCCATAAAATTCCAATCCTGACAATTGTCATCTGCTTTGCATCTGCCGGTTACCTTAAAAGTATTTTTTTTTTTTTGCAAACATTATGGACCCAGATCACACTTCTCCTGAGGAGCAGTCTGATCTGGGCCAACACTGTTTGCCTGTATGCAAAAATATTTTTAAAAAGTTTGCCAAAATAAATTCAGCTGACGACATATTAAGCAGATGACATAAGCAGACTACATTTTCAGATGTAGTTTTTCTCAGTGTCCTAAGGGTTAAAAATATTTTCTAACTTTCAGAATCGTCCAGACATGCCTCCAGAAGATATTGTCTCCCTTCAGGTAGCCCTAATCAATTTAGCATTGAAATGTTATCCTGATAAAACAGACTATGTTGACAAAGTACTGGAAACTACAGAGGATATTTTCAACAGGCTTAATCTGGATCAGTAAGTTGTCTTTTTCGATCAAAGGTAATGTGTGCATTGTTAACCCTTTTTGTACCATATGGAATCTTCCTTCTTATATACCTGTATAGCAGGAGTCCATTTCAAAATTTAGGGGTGTCAGGTTGTGTTTTTATCAAAACTGATTTGGAAAATGGCTGATCTTTTAGCAAACAGTGGAGGCCCTGATCAGACGCCGCGTTCTGCGGCGTCTGATCTGGGCCTGCACTGTTTGCCATGGTACCCATTTAGGGGTTTCCAGTCTGAAATGGGTTAAGGGAGATAATATTTTGTCTCTCTAACTCTATCAACAGGGGCTTACTCTTAAAGGAAATGATAGTTACAAACACTACGTCTTTGACTGTACTAGACACCTTGGCACAGTTTTTCAAAGCATTGTTAACTGAAACAGCTTGTTAATGGTCAAAATGTTAACTGTTGTAGCAAGTACATTGTCGAATACTGTGGTATTTTTGCTTTTTTCATTAACAAAAGCTGCACACATTTTTTTTTTCAGCGAAAACATTAATAGTGTATTTGCCATATTCTAATGCACTTGCATATATAACCTGACATCTGATTGGATAACATAAAAAAATTGCGACAGTATATTCAACGATATACTGTCGGAAATCCGATGTCATCATGTAACGTCACTTTTCATTGGTTGGTATTTGGTTTTACGCAGCTCACTGTACTTGCCGGTTTGGGCAAAAACAACATTTTTAAAACAAAACAAGTGAATAAGTGTATTAGAATGGGGATAACTGGATGGAAAATTATCATTTGGGGAGGTAAATCATTGGTTTTATGGTCGCAAATTCAGTTTTACAGCTCTGCCGACGCGTCACCGTAAAGCAAAATTTCTGACTGTTAAACCGCCGATTTACCTTCTCAAATGACAATTTTCAATACAGTTAACCCCTAATTTAATGATCAATATTGTTAGTTTTGAACAACTGGACCCTGTTAAATTTCAGTCTAGAGCATGTTTGCGCATTTCAAGATAAGCAGGGTGTTATAGAGTCAAAATAGTGTTGTAAAAGGTGCTTTCTTAGGTCTCATAAAAAAAAAAATTAAAAAATTGTTCTATCTATCTATCTATCTATCTATCTATCTATCTATCTATCTATCTATCTATCTATCTATCTATCTATCTATCTATCTATCTATCTATCTATCTATCTATCTATCTATCTATCTATCTATCTATCTATCTATCTATCTATCTATCTATCTATCTATCTATCTATCTATCTATCTATCTATCTATCTATCTATCTATCTATCTATCTTATCTATCTATCTATCTATCTATCTATCTATCTATCTATCTATCTATCTATCTATCTATCTATCTATCTATCTATCTATCTTATCTATCTATCTATCTATCTATCTATCTACAGTCAAACTTCGATGGGTACTCGGTAGGCTCGAACACCACGTTTGGGTCGAACTGACTTTTCAGTCCCGGCAAAATCCCTATTCATTTTAACAAAACATGCCACCCTTGGCTGAACCACGATGGCTCGAACCCTCGAACTCTAAGCCTGGTCCCTAGAGTGCATTTTCTATGTAAAATACCACCGATGGCTCGCACTAATTACCTTTTTAAAAATTCCAATTATTTTATCGACCAAGTCACGCAGGCGCGTGATCAGTATCATAAGAAAGGTATACTAAGTGAAAGTGCGAAAGGTATACTACGTTGCTTAAATTATGACCGATGAATATACCGGAAGTCACCAAAATCGCCGCAGCTATGATAAAAAATCATAGTACACAAAGATGGATCTTGCCGAGTTGGACTCCAATGGCTTGAACTACCGATGGCTCGAACTTTTTATGGCGGTCCCGGCGAGTTCGAGCCATCGAAGTTCGACTGTATATCTATCTATCTATCTATCTATCTATCTATCTATCTATCTATCTCTATCTATCTATCTATCTATCTATCTATCTATCTATCTATCTATCTATCTATCTATCTATCTATCTATCTATCTATCTATCTATCTATCAATTTAGCTGGAAAAAAAAAAAGAGAGAGGCACTGGATGCGTCCTTAAAACTATTTACAATCTGCATAACAGAGGTATCCTAAAACACATACTTCTGTTTGTGTTAAACAACCAACTGTCTTCTGCAATCACTTTCTGGCCACTCCTCAGACATTTGCTTTATACAGGTTTGTCTGTATTTGATGTAGCTCAAGAATATTGTTAAGATAATTATACTGCAGTTTTGGTACCGGCCTCGATAGCTCAGTTGGTAGAGTGTCCGCTCCGGGGAACAGGAGGTCACAGGTTCAATCCCGGGCCGCGACATACCAAAGTCGTTAAGAATGGTACTAGCTGCTCCTCGCTTAGCACTCAGATTTACGGGGTAGAGCTAGGACTGGTCGATCCAGTGTCAGGATAATGTGACTGGGTGTGGTATCATGTAATGTGTCTGGGACATGATACTTCAGTGAGGCAGCACTATAAAAGTGAGCATTGAGCTCCCTGTCGCAACCAGACACCGTCTTGATATGACTGAAAAATTGTTGAAAGCGACGTTAAACCAGAATTCACACACACACTGCAGTTTTGGCTGCCTTAGACTCCTGTGCCCAGTTGTTCAAAGCATTGTTATATTAGCAAGCTTGTTAGTAGTCAAATTATTAACTATTCTAGTAAGAACAATATCTAATTCAGGGTATTTTTGCTGAAAAATTTGAGCAGCTTTTGCTTCTCACATTTTTTATGCCCCCGCATCATATGATGCCGGGGGCATATAGTTTTTCGGTTTTCCGTACGTGCGCACATGTGTACGTCCGTCTGTACGTGTGTGTATGTACGTACGTACGTACGTGATCCTGTAACCTCAGGTTAAAGTTTTTGTAACAGGTAGAGCCTGAACTTTTAGAACTCATATTTTCCTAACCATTTGATGGAACTGGTTCATCTTTGGTATGATGATAGATATAGGTCCAAAGTTTAATTAAGCAATACCTCCACCCATGCCTGTGACCTCAAGGTCAAGGTCACAGACTTAGAAATTTTCAATGTTAAAGACTCAGGTTAAGGTTTTTGTAACAGGTAGACTTGAACATTTTAGAACTCATATTTTCCAAACTATTTGATGGAATTGGTTCATATTGGTATGATTATAGATATAGGTCCAAAGTTTTATTCAGCGATACCCCCACCCATGCCCATGGCCACAAGGTCAAGGTCATGGACTAAGAAATTTTCCATGTTAAAGAATCCAGTTAAGGTATTTGTACCTGGTAGAACCTGAACTTTTATGATGGCTTTGGTTCATATGATGATAGATATAGGTACAATGTTTTATTCAGCGATACCCCCATCCATGCCTATGACCTCAAGGTCAAGGTCACAGACTTAGACAATTTTAATGTGAAGGATTTTAAAGAGCTCAAATTTTCCAAACTATATTATGGATTTGGCTTATGTATGCTATGATGATAGATACAGGTCCAAATGTTTATTTGGCAATACCCCCACACATGCCTATGGCTTCAAGGTCAAGGTCACAGACTTAGAAATTTTTAATTAGATATTTTATGAGTTGATATTTTCCAAATAGTGCAATGGATTGAATTGATATTTGGTATCATGTTAGATACCTGTCCATTTTATTCAGCGATACCCCCACCCATGCCCATGAGCTCAAGGTCAAGGTCACAGACAATTTTTAATTATTCCCTCGCACAAAATAGCTCTAGCGCCTACATTTCTTCACCGATTTTAATATAACTTCACACAAATGTTCCTTATGACAATATCTAGAGCCATTTTGACTTTCAAGGTCAAGGTCACTGTGGCTATTTTTAGAAAAACTTTGTCATCGCTCTAGCGCCTACATTTCTTCACCAGTTTCAATATAACTTCACACAAATGTTCCTTATGACAATACCTCGAACGAGTTTGACAGGTCAAGGTCACTGTGGCTGTTTTTAGAAAAACTTTGTCATTGCTCTAGCCCTTACATTTTTTCACCAATTTCAATATTACTTCACACAAATGTTCGTTATGACAATATCTCTAGCAAGTTCCACTTTCAAGGTCAAGGTCACTGTGGCTATTTTTAGAAAAACTTTGTCATCGCTTTAGCACTTACATTTCTTCACAGATTTCAATATAACTTCACATAAATGTTCCTTATGACAATATCTCGAGTGATTTCGACTTTCAAGGTCAAGGTCACTGTGGATATTTTTAGAAAAACTTTGTCATCGCTCTAGCGACTACATTTCTTCACTGATTTCAATATAACTTCACAACAATGTTCCATATGACAATACCTCGAGCAAGTTCGACTTTCAAGGTCAAGGACATTGTGGCTGTTTTTAGAAAAACTTTGTCATTGCTCTAGCACTTACATTTTTTCACCAATTTCAATATAACTTCTCACAAATATTCCTGATGACAAGGTCACACACTTAGAAAATTTTGTTGCAACATGGATTTTCGGGGTGAGGCGGGACCCTTGGTGGGGGCATCTGTGTCGTCTGGACACATTTCTAGTTCAGCAAAACTTTTATTACATTCGTCATATTAAATGATCAAAGTTTTAACATTTCCTTAACTAATGATGTCGTTAGCTTTGAAGAACTGACCCCTGTTCTCTTTGTTTCAGTCTAGAGCATGGTAGTCCTGTGTCCAAGGAGCTGATGAGATTGATGAAGATCCCTGTTGACAGCTATAATAACATTCTCACAGTACTAGAGCTACAACACTTCGGTCCTTTGTTTGAGTACTTTGACTACCAGAGTAGAAAGGTTATGAGCTGCTATATGATCACTAACGCCCTTGAAAATGAAACTTGTATACCTACACAAGAACAGGTAAGCTATATCATAACAAGGCATCTCCCCTGTTGTGGGTACTTTTTAGAATTAACCCAGTGAGGCAATTCTGATAATTACTCACATATGATTTTATGCAGAATTAAGCAGAAATAAGAAAAGTTATCCACATGACTCCAATGTATATGTAGTTATGTCTAAGTGGAATCTTGCTTTGTGATTTATGGAGAGTAACATTAAAATTTTGTTCATATTTCTAGGTTGATGTCAAAATCTACGCTAAGCATAGTGTCAGGTTCAGAGGAGTAATGAGACTAATCACATTATTTGAGCCCAGCCAAGCGAATTTGTGTCTTCGACCATTCCGTCGTGACAAATTTTAACTGTGCATGCCCAGCCATTCAGAGGGGCCAGGGAGATGGCTTTCTGACTGAAGGTTCCTCTTGATTCACTGCTTATATGGGCGAGCAGCAAAGGTTCTGGCGAGACTGTGCAGATGCGCAGGCTCGCCTGAACCTTCCCTGCTCGCATAGGCAACAAGTACCAAAATCGCTTGACGGGGCCCATTTCTGGTTGTGGGTACCTGTTAGAATTGCCACATTGAAGTGATTCTAAGAAGTACCTACAACATATGAATATATGCAGAAAAAAGAAACATTAACTCTCATTACTTCTGGTCAAAGTGGAATATTTCTGTGGTTCATGGATAGTTTTGATGTACATTAACCCTTATCCTACTGAACATGAAAGCCTCCACCTTTGCAAATAGTATAGATTCAGATCAAATGGCTTCTGGAGAAGGCATCTGATAAGGATCTATACTCTTTGTAAATTAGTTTGCAAATTTGAATGAAACATTGAATCAAGTATTTTGATGGGTTCACAGTCAGTAATGGGTGTGGCCTAATTAATTTATTCAGCAGGATAAGCATTAAAATTTTGTCCATATTGCTAGGTTGATGGGTTGCTGTCTATCGTCAGTGTCCTGGTACAGGACCAGAATGACCAGCCTGATGATCCTGATGACCCGGAAGATTTTGCTGAGGAACAAGGGCTCATGGGAAGGTTTATTCATCTCTTATTTGCTGAAGATCCTAATCAACAGTATCTGGTAGGTCTCATGAGGTTAGATTAGAAAAAATATAGGGGAAAGAAATGATTGTTTCTATTTTTCTGTCCTGCAAAATTGTCTTGAGCTACAAACTTCTTGCATTCTTCTTTCATAGTAAGGAGGCCAGCTTTTTAGCTCACCTGAGCCGAAGGCTCCAGGGGAGCTTATAGTATAGTGGGTCCTCCGCCGTCCGTCCGTCGTCCGTCCACACTTTTGAGCAGCTATATCTCTGCAACCTGCAGCCTGATCCCAATCATTTCTCATCTGTAGCATGCCTCTGGTGGGACATAAATTTTTTTTTCGAAATCGCTCAAAAACTTTGGTTGCTATGGCTATCACAAGGTCTCATAGACTTACAATGGGAAAATGCTTGTCATCACCGTAGCGCCTTCAGTTTTGATCGGATCTTTCTGAAACTTATATGTAAGGTGGCTAGGGAAAAAAAACTCGGATGAGTTCGAAAAACAGCCAAGTCGGCCCATTTATCATATCCCTTTATCATATCGGCCCATGTCCCTTTGATTGCTGAAAATGCCGATTTTTGACCTTGTCATCACCGTAGCCCCTTCAGTTTTGATCAGATTTTTCTGAAACTTATATGTAAGGTGGCTGGGGATAAAAACTTGGATGAGTTCAAAAACCGGACAAGTCGGCCCATTTATCATGGAGTTACGTCCCTTTGATTGCTGAAAATGCCGATTTTTGACCTTGTCATCACCGTAGCCCCTTCAGTTTTGATCGGATCTTTGTGAAACTTATATGTAAGGTGGCTGGGAATAGAATCTCGGATGAGTTTGAAAACCGACCAAGTCGGCCCATTTATCGTAGAGTAACGTCCCTTTGATTGCTGAAAATGCTTAGTTTTGACCTTGTAATCACGGTAGCCCTTTCAGTTTTGATCAAATCTTTCTGAAACTTAAATGTAAAGTGGCTTGGGATAAAATCTCGGATGAGTTCGAAAACCAGCGAAGTTGGTCCATTTATCACAGAGTAACGGCCCTTTGATTGCTGAAAACGCCGATTTTTTACGTTGTCATCACCGTAGCTCTTTCAGTTTTGATCGGATCTTTCTGAAACTTATATGTAAGGTGGCTGGGGATAAAACCTCCGATGAGTTCGAATACCGGCCAACGTGGCCTATTTATCATAGAGTTAGGTCCCTTTGATTGCTGAAAATGTTGATTTTTGACCTTGTCATCACTGTAGCCCCTTCAGTTTTGTTCAGATCTTTCTGAAACTTATATGTAAGGTGGCTGGAGATAAAACCTCGGATGAGTTCGAAAACCGGCCAAGTCGCCCCATTTACTATATAGTTATGTCCCTTTGATGGCTGAAAATATCGATTTTTTACCTTGTCATCACCATAGCCCCTTCAGCTTTAATCGAATCTTTCTGAAACTTATATGTAAGGTGACTGGGGATAAATCTAGGATGAGTTCGAATACCGGCCAAGTTGGCCCATTTATCATAGATTTACGTCCCTTTGATTGCTGAAAATGCTGATTTTTTACCTTGTCATCACCATAGCCCCTTCAGTTTTGATTGGATCTTTCTGAAACTTATATGTAAGGTGGCTTGGGATAAAATCTTGGATGAGTGGGAAAACAGGCCAAGTCAGCCCATTTATCATAGAGTTATGTCCCTTTGATGACTGAAAATGTTGATTTTTGACCTTGTCATCACCATAGCCCCTTCAGTTTTTGATCAGATTTTTCTGAAACTTATATGTAAGGTGGCTGGTGATGAAACCTCGGATGAGTTTGATAACTGGCCAAGTCGGTCCATTTATTTTAGAGTAACATCCCTTTGATTGCTAAAAATGCCAAATTTTGACTTTGTCATCACCGTAGCCCCTTCAGTTTAGATCGGATCTTTCTGAAACTTATATGTAAGGTGGCTGGGAATAAAACCTTGGATGAGTTTGAATACTGGCCAAGTCGGCACATTTGTCATAGAGTTACATGCCTTTGATTGCTTAAAAATGCCTATTTTCGACCTTGTTAGCTCTTGATTTGCAGAAATTGCTTACCCTGTCATCACCATGTCCTTTCATTAATCCTTCAGTAAAGGTTGGCACTTCCTGAAACTTTGAATCTGTTAGCTCAGGTGAGCAATACAGGACCGAGCTCAGCTTGGTCCTCTTGTTTTATTGTGTGAAATCCAGAAACCCAAAAGTTGTCAAATAGAATATGGGTTGTTTGTATGTTGGAGTTAAATGGCCCATGACACTATTTAGATTATATTCAACCTACCTAACCACACTTTCCTGGGAAGGCTTATGCATATTTGGTTAACCAGTACAATGCATATTCTTTCACCAGAAACTGACAAATGTCCTTCTAAAATCTTGAATCAGGAAGGGAGAGAGATTTCATGATCAGTCTCCACAAAATAATGTTGCCAGACCCAGGAATATATGGTGTTTGGAATTAACATTGAAGAAATGACTGAAAACTGAAAAGACTACGTGTATCTCTTTCCTCAAGCATGGGGTTTGAAATAGAGGTGAAGCATTTAAGCGAAGTATTAAGGGCAACCTTATGATTTGCTCTTGAAAGTTAACATGCATTACATCACTATAGCTTCAGATATGGAGCACTGAGGATAACTTCGGGGTATTTTTTCTTATTATGGCCCCGGAATCTAAGAGATTCGGGGGCATATAGTTTTTGGTCTGTCTGTCTGTTTGTCCGTTAGTCTGTTTACAAAAACCTTAACATTGGGCATAACTTTTGAATGGTAATAGATAGAGCTTTCATATTTCACATGTGTATACCTTATCACAAGACCTTTCCAGTGGTACCATAATTTTTGATCTCGTGACCTTGAACTTGACCTTTGACCTATTTTCCAAATTTAACCAGCGCTGTCCGGGGGCATCAGTGTTTCACAAACACATCTTGTTTCTCAATTAAAACATATGTTGTAGCCTTGTAGGTACTTGTTAGAATTGCCTCAGAGAGGCAATTCTAACAAGTACCTACAGCATACGTTTGTGTATGTGTGCGTGTGCGTATGTGTGTGTTTTATGTCCCACCAACAGATAAGGTCATACAGAGATGGGACCTCGGTTTAAAGACCCATCTGAATGTCTGGAGAAGCCCGGAATCGATACCTGCGACGCCTGTTTAATGAGGTGAGTAGTATAACCACTACACCACGGAGGGTTCTGACATGTTTGTAAAAAGAAATTATGCAAATTATCCCTTAATTATCATTGTTACTCCTCCATATCTTGAGCTGTGACATTATCTATATGCCAGTCTAATTGAAGCCTTTAATCCTTTTTGTACTAAATGGAATCTTCCTCCTTATATATAGCAGGAGTCTATTTCAGAATTCAGGTTGTGTTTTCTTCAAAATTTATTTGGGAACTGGCTGAACGTTTTGGAAACAGTGTAGGTCCTGATCAGATGCTGCATTCTGCGGCATCTGATCTGGGCCTGAACTGTTTGCCAGCTACCCATTTTGGGGTTTCTGGTACAAAATGGGTTAATCCTTTAGACCCCCGGGCCTGCGTGGGCTAGTACTGACTCTTAATCATTACGTCTTACACCACTGTGGGTTCGAGCCTCCCTCTGGTCAGATATGAGACGCCAAGTTCGGCAATGGAAGGTCAGGTGGTTTTTCTGAGGGTACTCTGGTTTTCGTCATCCTCTGATTAAGAATCTGCTTGAAATAAGTGCAATAATAGGTCGAAACCCAGCCCCCACTCAAAAAAAAAAACACAAAGACCGCAGGAAAAACTGCATCTGATATATTCATCTATCTGTTTATGCCATCTGCTGTATCTTCATGCAAACTTAAAAAAAAAAATTAAATACAGGCAAACATTGTGAACCATGATTAGACCGAGGAGCATTCTGATGTGTGTCCGCACTGTTTGCAACAATGACTTTTATTTTAAAGAAACCAGCAGACAACAAAGCAGACAACAATTGTTGTGAAAGTCATCATAGGGTTGAGAATAAATCTCAGCTTTGTGAAAACATACTACAATGAAAATTTCATTCGGCTTTAAAATTTTTCAGATATTGAACACTGCAAGGAAACATTTTGGTAGTGGTGGTGACAAGAGAATCAAGTTCACCCTACCACCTATTATATTTGCTGCATATAGACTGGCTCACAGATATAAAGAACAAGAAGATGAGGTAAGACAGTTTTAAGAGGAATGTAGGGGAGGCAACTCCTGCAAAAGTATTTTTGCCTCCCAGGTCAATAGGGGTCAACTCTTAAAGGAAAGAATTTGCTCCTAAGGAGCAAATTCTTTCCTTTAAGAGTAGACCCCAGTATATAGGACAGAGCTTATAGACAAGCAAACATGAAGTCCAGAAAGTTGTCTCCCTTTGAAAAATGGCAGAAAAATCTGCCAGGTGTTCCCATTCCCTTAAGAGGAATGTATTCTTCAGGGGAGGCAAGTCATTCCAATTTGTCTCCCTCTTCAGTGGGAGTCTAGTCTTGGTTGGCTTGTAGTTTAAAGAGTCATTCAATACTATTTAGGTCATGTTGAACAGGTAATTTTACCTAAACACTATTGTCCTTGGTGCAGTTGTACAAAACTAACGACATTGTTAGTTAGTGTATCATTAAAACTTTGATAATTTAATTTTGCAAATATGCTAGTATTTTTGCTGAAAAAATGTGTAAAAGCTGCTCACATTTTTGTTAGCAAAAATACCAAAATTTTACATAATGTACTTGCTAGAACAGTTAACAATATGACCGCTAATGAGCTTGTTAAGCTAACAATGCTTTGAACAACTGGCCCTGGACAGGCTTATACATAAGCTTTTAACCAGTACAGAGCACAATCTTTTACTGTTAAATGACAACAGTCCTACTTGAAACAGCAGATTTTCTCCATTAAGAGTAGACTGGAAACAAAATATTTTGAAAAAATTCCATCCCTTGAGGGTGTCATCATTCACCTTAACAATATTGTATATACCCTAACTACCATTCAGTGGATTTGTGGTTTGAATGGTCCTTTATATGGCTGTGTGTGGCCTCTTTGACTCTTATAATGACAAGCTAATTAGCAGACAAAAGTCTATTATTTTTTGTTACACCAGCTTTAAGCGTGTCATGATATAGGAGGCAGATTTTCCATCTGTTCATTCATTCATTCATCTATCTATCTGTCTGTCAATCTGTCAGTCTTTGTGTCAGCCCTAGCTTCACCTAAATGTTCAAGTCCATTTCTCAAGAGCTACAGTTACAGACATGACTTAGCCTTTGGTGGAATTCTTGTTCTTATTTTGCAGCAAAAATCAGGCTTGACTTTTCATGTTAGTGTCTGCCTAGCAGGCAGTTCACATGAAACATCAAACCTTGTTTCCATGATATATGGGCCCCGTCAAGCGATTTTGGTACTCATCGCCTATGCCAGCCGCGAAGGTTCAGGCGAGCCTGCGCATCCGCGCAGTCTCGCCAGAACCTTCGCTGCTCGCTCATACAAGCAGTGAATCAAGGGGAACCTTCAGACAGAAAGCCATATCCCTGGCCCCTCTGAATGGCTGGGCATGCGCAGGTAAAATTTGTCATGACGGATTGCTCGAAGAAACAAATTCGCTTGGCGGGGCTCATATAATAAAAACATTTGAAAATGCCTCTGCTAGTGTTACAGGATAATGGGCCAGGGGCTGAAAAATTATCCCTTAATTACCCTTGTATGCCTCCTTATCTGTAGGTGTGTGTGACATGCCTGATATTGTTACCTAGACAGGAAAATATTAAAATTTGTTTTCTGCAGGATGAGAACTGGGAGAAGAAATGTCAGAAGATATTCCAGTTTTGTCACCAGACCATAGGAGCATTAATTAAAGCTGAGCAGGCTGAGATACCACTGAGATTGTTCCTACAGGGTGCTATGGCAGCAGGCAGGATTGGCTTTGATAACCATGAAACAGTGGCATATGAATTTATGTCACAGGTACGTTTACCTTAATCCTTGTCCAGCTGAACAATTAGTTTAGCCTTTCAGCCAATCATATTACTTGATTTATTTTTTTCTTATAAATGCACAAACTGGATGACAAACAGTAAAGATCCCGTTCAGATGGCTCCTTCAAAAGCCATCTGATCTGGACAGACCTAGCGAAACCTATAAAACCTATAATACCCTATAATTTTGTGTCAAACCTAAAAAACTTTATTTTCTTCCTAAATCCTATAAAAACCTGTATTTTCATGAATTTTTTTTTCTCGAAATCCCCTACTGGATTTACTTTTTAGTCCAAAAAATGTGATGAAAAGTGTCAAGAAAATGTGATTTTTTTTTCCTCGCTCACTTTGCTTGCTCTGACTTCGTAAAATTCAGATCAAAAATTCATTAAAATATTTTTTTTTCATTTTTAAATCTTTTTGTGGGTCTGAAAGAACCTTTTTTAAGCCTATATTTTTATCGAAAAACCTGGAAATAACCTATATTTCGAGTAAGAAGAATGTATATAAAAAACCTATGTTTTCAAAGTGGGTCACTAGGAGGCCTGTCTTGATCTCTGCTGTGTCAAAGGTAGAGCATATCCTGGTTCAGCAGGATATGGGTTACCTACCTACAGGGCTTAAAAATTCTTCGATATTTCACTTGTCATGTGTGACCATGTATGTCATTCAGTGTGGACAATAGCTGCAGCTTTTCCTTCTCAAAATACAGTAGAACTGCAATTGCTCAAACCCCGATGGCTCATTTACCATGGATGAGTCAAATCTGTTCTTGAGTCCACAGGGAATTCTTCCAAATACGATTTAGGGATAATTTTGTGAGATTTTCTTTGTTTGCTGTTTGTACTCATTAGAATTGCCTTCAAAGCAATTTATATACATTTATATTATAGAACACTGAAAAGATATCCCACAATTATCTCCATTATGCATCCTGGTATGGCACTAATAGTAACCCTCTGTGGCTCGAAATACTGCTGTCTCGAACAAATTTTCATGGTCCCAAAGCAGTTTGAACCATTGAAGTTTGACTGTATACTGGTATGACAGTATTTATCAGCCTGTTTGATAACAAATTTACCCTCAACCTTGGAAATATTATTGACTGTTGACATGCCAGTTTCTATAGAAAGGAATTTTCTGGGTTTGTAGTATATGCAGTGTTCATTATAACAAGGTTTTGGATATAACATGGATTTGGATCCTAAAAATATACAGAAAACTTAATCTGTGTAATGTATACACTTTCGTTTGGATATATAACACAGTTGGTTTACTACTGCGGTTTCAGTTTTGGATCCAAACAGTTTATAAATCTGTTTGTTTATTGGACCAATTTTCATAATGATGAACTTTTCCAGATCTAGAGATAAACCAGAAAAAAAACTTTTTGAGTTATTATTTAACCCTACCAGCACTGTTCAGATATTGACAGACAATATTATTGTAGCTTTTTTTCTTATTTTCCGAAGAAAATAAGGCTTGGCGTCAAGCCCTTTTTCTTTGAATTTAAAAAAAGGAGAAATTAGACTGTCCTCTGCTTTAGGGTTACAAAGCCCAAAGGAAAGATTGAAATTATAATTGTTTTTGCAGGCATTTTCTTTGTATGAAGATGAAATAAGCGACAGCAAAGCACAATTAGCAGCAATAACATTGATTAATGGCACCTTGGAACAGATGTCATGCTTTGGAGAAGAAAATCATGAGCCATTGAGAACTCAGTGTGCTCTTGCAGCTTCTAAGCTCCTGAAGAAGCCTGATCAGTGTCGGGGAGTGGCCACATGCTCACATCTGTTTTGGTCAGGCAAGAACACAGCAACTGAAGGGGAGGTAATTATGAATTTCATATTGAGATAAATATGTAAAGAATTACTGGACATGCAATTTGCAGGATCTGGTTTGAATGGAAATATTAGCAAGTAGGGCTTACTAAATTCCCTGTCCTGTCAGTAAAGGTCTTAACTTTATTGAAATGTGTGAGATGCCAATTTTTCAGCAGAAGGTCGGGTGGTCAACCTTTGATTAATGATTGGCTCAAAATAAGTGAAATAACCTTGGAAAGGTTTTAAAACCAAAAGAAAAAAATCATTGAAAATAAAAAATACAATAGAACAATCCCAAATAAGACCTTACCAGTATCAAGGTATGATTCCATCATTTTGTTTGCACATTATTGAGCAGAATCATTTTTACATCAAGTAAGTGCAATTACTGTGTTAAAAACTAATGCAAATTAAAGAGCTACAACTCAAGCTAGATTGTGTCAGTATCAGTTTGTATGCTTCTTAATAAACTCCAGGTAAGGGGAAGTACCCCCTCCCTCATAACAAGGATAATTATACCCCCACAAATGAAATTTGGGGGGTGGGGGGGAGGGGGGGGGGTATATAGGAGTGAGCTTGTCGGTCGGTCGGTCGGTCGGTCTGTTGACTTGGTTTCCAGACGATAACTCAAAAAGCGCTTCACCGATTTTTATAATTTTTGGTACACTGATGTAACATCATAAAATACAGGTCAAGTTCGATTTCCACTACAATTCGTCAATTTTCGACATAGTTATGGCCCCTTTCAAGTGAAAAAATTGCAAAATGCCGCTGTTGTACTATCAAGGCAGTTTTTGTGGGGGTATTCATCACCTTTAGTGATAGCTCTAGTTAAAATATTGTTCTTATTTCTTAAGTATGTGTTGTGGGTACTTGTTAGAATTGCCTTAACGAGGCAATTCTAATTAGTACCCACAACACGGTTTCTGAAGAAGATTAAGGAAAATTGTCCCTTGATTATCTTGATTAACTCTCCCTCATCCCTGTATTGTTATGATTCTACCATTTGTTTCAGACTCGTGACAGTAAGAGGGTATCTGACTGTCTGAAGAAAGGTGTTAAGATAGCAAACCAGTGTATGGATAGTTCTGTACAAGTTCAGCTATTTGTGGAGCTTCTCAATCATTATACTTATTACTATGAGAAAGGAAGTGACCAGGTATTTATCCTATTTACAGGCTGTTCATTGTTCTCCATATGACTGCTTTTGCCCATTGGGGCTTGAAGAAATAGATGGGCTGTATGATGCTTCCACGCAGAGCTGAAACCGACCGCACACGACTACTGATAAACCGCTTAGAGGATCTAAGCCTGCCCAGGCAAAGCGGTGCAAGTGGGACCATCCATGCTTATAAACCCTATAGGTTTCATTGGGAGACAGGGCTTGAGATGTCATTCCATCTCAGTGTTGGGTAAAAAGCCCACAAAATTGGAAGCAACGTCTCCAAAATGACCTGTAGTGTTGATGGGGACGTTAAAACGCAAATCAATAAAAAAATCAGTGTTCTCCATATGAACCTTTGCTTTTTATACAGCAAAGAATTTCACAAGTTCTCATATATAAATGTGAAAGAGGAAAAATGCATTTTAGCTGACACAGGAGAAAATGATATCATATTTACTCAGACAGGCCTGAGCAAACAGTGTAGGCCCAGATGAGATGCCACAGAATGCAGCATCTCAATTCTGCGGCATCTCATCAGGGTCTACACTATTTGACACTCGTCCCACTATTCTTAGCAATGGGAAGTTAATTGTACTTGTTCAAATTTTAGAAAAAGTATGGTATGGTGTCCGAATATTTAGGGTAAATACGGTAGCATTCTCCGATTTATGTTCTTCTAGTGGGTGTGTGCCCAGCCAATAGAACTAGACATGACTTCTTGAAAAAAGCTACTTCAAGCTTTATTATACATTTCTGTGAGCAGCAAAGACTGTAGGATGATTAGGGATAATTATATTGAAAATTGTCATTTGGGGAGGTAAATCTAGAGGTTATAGTCTGAAATTTCGTTTTACGGCGACATGTCAGAGGAGCCGTAAAACGGAATTTGCAACTGTTAAACCGACAATTTACCTCCCCAAATTGACAATTTTGCAATAAAGTTATCCCCATTCTAATGCACTAATTCGGTTGTTTTGTTGAAAACTACAACTTTGCACAAAGGGCCAAATGCTGTGAGCTGCGTTAAACCGAATTCCAGCTAATGAAAAGCAATGTTACGTGATGATGTCGGGTTTCCGACAGTATATCGCAGAATAACCTGTCGCAAATTTTTGACATTATTCAATCAGACATAATTATGCAAGTGAATTAGAATTGTATTTATGTGCAGACTGCTTTGAGCCTGTGCTGCTTCTATATGTTGTTAGGGGCAAATTTTTCTGCCATTTTTTAAAGGGAGACAACTTTTTGGAGGGACATTGTTTTCCTCTGAAAACATTTCTAGTTTCCAACTCATCTGTAAACACCATCAACAGTCATCATCATTTCTACCTCATCTGCAAACACAATCATAAGTGCTTTCCAACTCCTCTGTAATCACCATCAACAATGTGACTCATCTGTGAATCTTATCATCAATGTTAATCTTGATTATTTCACCAATGTTAATCTTGAACATGATCATCAACGTTAACCCTCATCTTGCTGAATATTCAGTTTAGCCACACCCATTTCTGACTTTGAACCAATCAGATTACCTGATGTAATTTATTCCTACAAATCCATAAACTGAATGTCAGTGTAGATCCTGAAGCCATCTGATCTGGATCTACCTGTTTGCAAAGTCAGGGTTGTTGTGAAAAGCAGGATAAGGTTTAATGTAGATTATTTCACCAATGGTAATCTTGATTATTTCAGGTGTCTGTTCCTGTATTAAACCAGCTTATTTCCAAAATAAAAGAGACTTTACCAAATTTAGAAGCAAACGAAGAGACTGAACAGATAAACAAACATTTTCAGAATACTTTGGAACATTTACAATCACGGAAACAAAACCCGGACACAGATGGCCCTGACTATAGTGACTTAGTAGTATAATACATGTACCTACAATTTTATATTAGCTATTTAATGGAACTGAAACCTCTATTGACCATCAGTTTTTGCCGGGAAGCAAAATTTTACTTTCGTGACTTCATATTTAATTTCCTATATATGAGCCTTCCTGGCCTAGTGGGTAAGAGCGCTGACTAAGTGAAATAAACTTGAATGGGTCATAACCACCACCACTGCACCCCTCAAAAAATACCATACACAGACAGGGAGCCCCTCCAAAAATTGAAGGTTTATTCTTAAAGGAAAGTTGTAGCTCCTTTGGAGCAAATTCTTTGCTTTAACAGTAAACCTCCAATGATAAGGATGTTTTTGAAGTATACAAACAGTTGCCTCCCCAGAAAATGATCCTTTGTATAGATTCACATTGTATTGGTGGTGACTGCCACAAAAATTTTACATGGATGTTGTTTTAAGAACTCATATTTTTCTAAATTCTAAGGTGGATTCTGTTTATACATGGCATGGTGATAGACATTGATCCAAATTTTATTCAGCGCTATATCAGCCTATGACCTTGAGATCGAGGGTTTAGACATACATTCTATGTCTAAAAGTCAGGAAACAAATTACTGTCTTGTAACAGGTCTTGTTACAGTGCTGGGTCCATTTGTTTGACACTACTGTTGCTTGCTAACACATCATCTTTTTGTACCAAATGGAATCTTCCTCCTTGTATATAGCTTGAGCCCATTTCAGGTTGCGTTTTCATCAAAATTTATTTGGAAAAGGACTGAACTTTAAGCAAACAGTGGAGGCCCTGATCAGACACTGTGTTCTGCGGCGTTTAGGGGTTTCTGGTATTAAATGGGTTAAAACGGGTAAATATGTTAACATTTTGCTGAAAAAATAACATAAGCAGCTTTTGCAAATGCACAAACTAACATTTTTCCAGCTAGAAAACCACAGGGCCCAGTTGTTCAAAACTAACGACATCGTTAGTTAACGTATCGTTAAAACTTTGATCATTAAATATGGCAAATATGCTGAAATTTTTGCTGAAAAAATGTGAGCAGCTTTTGCGGATGCAAAAGCTGCTCTCATTTTTTCAGCAAAAATACCCCAAAATTTTAAATATTAAACTTGCTAGAAGACTAAACAATATGACCACTTACGAGCTTGTTAAGCTAACGATGTTTTGAACAACTGGCCCCAGAGTATTAGGTATTGAACTTGCTAGAATATTCAACCATGATAAAGCTTGTTTAAGCTAACAAGGCTTTAACAATTCAGCTCTGATTTTATTCCCAGGTGTGTCTTGTGGAGATGTATAATTGTAACAAGTCCTTGTGACATACAACCTCACTCTGTATGCAAATATATTCTAGACGGAAATTTGAGCCATGTTTCATTAATGTAGCACTGACAGTTCTTTAGAAATGGACTTTAATAGTAGGGTTGACACAATATTTCACGAAGTCAGTGAGCCATAAAATGTAGGTCAAGGTCACATATGGATGCTTGCATTACAGTTATCAACCCTAGATGCAAGTTTGTTCCATATATTATTATGAAGCTCTTACAGTTTTTGAGAAATCGACTTAAATAGTAGGGTCAATGCTAGGGTAAACACTTATATTGACGGCTTAACCCTTTTAGTACTGGAAACCCCGCAAACAGTGCAGGCCAAGATAAGATGCGGCATCTGATAGGGCCTACACTGTTTGCAAAAAGTTCATCCATTTTCCGAATAAATTTTGGAGAAAACACAACCTGGCACCGCTAAATTTTGAAATGGACTCCTGCTATATATAAGGAGGAAGATTCCATTTGATACAAAAAAGGGTTAATGAACAAAACAGAAAATTGGAGTCCCGTATTGTGCCATACCAATATAAGGCAGGACTTGACAGATGCTTTATACCTGTTATGACCACATGAAACAAGATCCTTCAGAACAGGTGACTGCTAACCACAGAGGTGGCTGGTAAGACTGGCTTGGCTACTGAGTTCTGGGATGGTAGTAAAATCAACCATAAGTTATAACAAATCTTTTATTTCATATATTGCAACAAAATAATTTATCAGGAATATGCATTATTTCATCAGTCTAATGACTTGTCTATATATATTACACAAACAGATACTGTTCAATTTCTATCGCTCAAACATTGTAAATAAATGACTTGTAAATACAGTAAAATTCCTGTATTAAGACCATCTTTGGGACTGTTCAAAAGTGGTCTTAAAGACCACTTTTGAAGAGTCCCAAAGGTGGACTCCCACTAGAGCACACTGAATGTAGAAAACACAAAGAAAATGAACTGAAACCTTCTAAATATGCTTTTAAAAGCAAAATTTGTATTGAGTTTAGGCGATCTTAATAGCGGAATGAATGAAACTTGGATGGCTTGACCACCAACAGCCATTTACCATGGCTGTTTCGAATTTGTTTCTGAGTGAATAAGAAACATTGGTCTGAATTACAGATGTTGATATATTTGGGATAATTTTCTTATTTTATCTCAAAACTATGTTGTGTGTATTCATTAGAATCTCCTGAATAAGGTGATTCTGTGTACACATGACATGCCTTTAGTTCAAAGAAAATCAAAAAGTTGCGTTTTTTTGCCACCCGACCTGGTGCTATGATTAACCCTCAGTGGCTCAAACTACAAGTCTCGTATAAATTTTCTTGGTACACCACAACCTCTTTATAGCACTATTAAATAATAATAATAATCGACCTTATTTATAGAGGGTAACACATTTAGTACAAGTACTAATCTTCCATGTGGCCCTCTTTTCCAGGGTAGAACCAGTACTAAGCAATGTGGATAAAGTCTCTTGCTCAAGGAAACAACACTTGGCGCATGCGAGGATCGAACCGGCTACCTCTCGATCTCAAATCCAATTAATGAGGTCCAAAGCAGAAACCATGTTAGTTAAACAACTATGTCATATCCAAACAAAATTTTTTCTATATAATCTATTGTCATTTTTCTATATAATCTATGTAGTTTTAGGATCCATCTTGAAACTGTGTTATATTTAAACCCATGTTATAACAAACCTGTGTTATAACAAACTTTGTTATAACGAGGTTGTGGTGTACCAAAAGTGTTGAAAGAATGAGTTTCAGACAGCCATGATAAAGAAGCCATGTTTCACTGTTCTTGCCTGTATTTTTAAGGGGAATGAGAACACCTAGCAGATTTTTCTGCCAGTTTTCAAAGGAAGACAACTTTCGGGACTTCCTGTACGCTTTTCTGAAAGCCTTATCCCATTGAAAAGAGGTCTACTCTTAAAGAAAAGAATTTGCTCCTGAGGAGCAAATTCTTTCCTTTAAGAGTAGACCTAAATTGACAAGGGAAACAAAATTACTTTTGCAGGAGTTGCCTCCCCTGAAGGTGTTCCCATTCCCCTTAAGGGGACTGGATATAGATCCAAGGAAAGCAATTCTTTCCAAACTTTACTGATATGCTCTCAGAGGAAATAATTTACTCCTGGAGAAATCTTTCTTTAACCCTTGTCCTGCTGAATGAATTAATTTTGCCACACCCATTTCTGACTTTCAACCAATCAAATTATTTGATAATATAACATATTCATTCAAATTCACAAACTGAATGACAGTGTAGATTGTGTATATCCTGATCAGATTCCATCTTCAGAAGCCATCTGATCAGGATATACACAATTTGTAAAGGTATGGGTTCTCATGGTTGAGCAAGACAAGGGTTGAAATTGGATCTCTTCTGTGAAAGGCTCAATTTTCAGAAGTTGTGAAAGTTGTCTTTTTTTGAAAAAAAAAAAAAAAACAAAAAAAAAAAACCACGAGTTTAAGTGGCATATTTTAATATTCCATCAGTTTGTCAGCTATCATTCATTTTTTTATCTCTTTCTTCTTTACTGTTTATCACTCCTGGATCATTGTCACAGAAACACATATCTTATGAGCTGGCTTATATTTGGCATTTATGAGCGTGCCAATACATCAGGCTAACAAGTCCGTGAACTGAAGACCCACATAAACCCCACTTTATAAGTGAAAATTGGGGTTTACGGGGGTATTTTCCTTATTTGTATTCAAAAATATAGATTCCGGGTACTCGTTAGAACCCCCTCATTAAGGTGGTTCAAAGAGCAACCAAAATCTAGATTTGGACTAGAAATAAGAAAAATAAACATTTTCATCTGCTGGTTTCAGAGATAAGAAAAATGCCATTTTAGCACACAGGCATGTTATTGTAATGCCAAAACCAAGGACTGAATAGGATTTTTCAGACAAGCAGTCATAGTGCTAATTAAAGTTTCATATTTTCTCCTTGAAACATTGCTGTGGTTACTCGTTATAATCTATGAAATACACAGACTATGTTCTCTTACATTATACAAATTTATGCAGTACTGATCATAAATGAGCCCAGGGTGACAAAAAGATTCTTAAGCAACCTGCTTCTTTGATCACAGTCTTGTGGGCAGAAGACCAGGTAATACAGGTAAAATTACATGACAACAATCTTCACCCTTTTTGTACCAAATGGAATCTTCCTCCTTAGATATAGAGCAAGAGTTCATCTCAAAATTTAGGGCTGTCAGGTTGTGTTTTCATCAAAATCTATTTGGAAAATGTCTGAACTTTTAGCAAACGGTGGAGGCCCTGATCAGACACCGCGTTCTGCGGCGTCTGATCTGGGCCTGCACTGTTTGCCAGGGTACCCGTTTTGGGGTTTCTGGTACCAAATGGGTGAAAATAGTTCTAGCCATTTCTCCAAACTACACTGTATTCCTAGATTATTATATATAATATTGCAAGATTATTGTATGTAATGCACAATGAACTATAATGAGTATCCATTTGTAACATATTTTGATGGAGAAATCACTTTAAACTCCAGAAGCAGTACCAAGGTAAATTCTGGAGTAGATTACAATCTAATATTGTTTCCTTATTTAACCCTTTTTGTAACAAATGGAATCTTCCTCCTTATATATGGCAGGAGGCCATTTCAAAATTGAGGGGTGTCAGGTTGTGTTTTCTTCAAAATTGATTTGGAAAATGGCTGAACTTTTTGCAAATAATGTAGGCCCTGATCAGATGCCGCAGAATGCAGCGTCTGATCTGGACCTGCACTGTTGGCCAAGGTACCCATTTTGTGGTTTCCTGTACAAAATGGGTTAAAGACTACATGTCATTTTGTTTGTTTGTATTGGAGTTTTACGGCCCAGTCAACACTATGTAGGTCATTTTTGAGCCGGTCAGTTTACCTATCAACACTTCCCTGGGCAGGCTTATACGTAAGCGGTTAACCAGTACAGTGCACATTCTTTCGCCAGAAACTGACAACTGCCCTTCTTGAATCAGCGGAAGGGAGAGAATGACCGTAGAAAAGATTTCATGATCAATCTCCACGAAAGAATGTTGCCGACCCCGGCGGGAGTCGAACCCGCGTCCTCGTGATCACCAGTCAGACGCGCATCCGACTGAGCCACTGAGGCCGGCCACTACATGTCATGGGATGTCAAGCTTTACATGTATTTTCTCTGAAAAACTCTGAAAATGTCATCTGCTTTTGGTGATTGGCTCTTCAATGGTTAATCAGATACACTTTTTTGCCCAGTTACTCAAAATTAATGACATTGTTAGTTAACATATTGTTAAAACTTTGGTCGTTAAATATGGCATACTCAAATATTTTTGCTGACAAAATGTGAGTAGCTTTTACATTTGCAAAAGCTACTCACTTCTTTTTCAGCAAAAATACCAGAGTATCATATACTGTACAAGCTAAAAAGTGAACAATTTGACCAGTAACTAACGAGCTTATTAAGCTAATGATGCTTTGAACAATTGGACCGTTCTCAGCGTGTGGGTGAATCTGTATCTGAATGAATGTGTATACTATACTGTTAAAACAGTTCAATGTTTCTCTGTTGTCTGTTGTGTATAGGTGTTGGAAGTAAAAAGGTATAAATCAACCTGAAGCTGTGCTTTCACTATTGTCCTTTACATCCTTATTTCTTCATCATTTTTCATTTCTAACCCAATGCATGCAGGAATCCCCTCAAGGGGTACCTTGGCAAACAGTGCAGGCCCAGATCAGATGCTGAAGAATGCGGCATCTGATCAGGGCCTGCACTGTTTGATAACAGGATTTTCCATCAATATTTTCAAGAACGAAAAAAATAGGCCTTACAACCCTTATATGGCAAATGGACTTGTGCAACATATAGCAATGGAAGTGTCCACTAGTATTCCATAAGGATCTTATATGGGTATGAGGGGTGGATGGAAAAATCCATCCCAAGGGTCAGTGTCCGGCATCACGAGGCTTGCAGAGTAAGCCTTGTGATGGCGGGCACTGACCCTCGGGACTGATTTTTCCATCCACCCCTCACACCTGTGTAAGATTCTTTTTCTTGCATACGTTCCATTTCTAAGCTCGGATTTTCTATACTGCAGCCACTTTGGTTGCTGACGTCCGTCAAATTGTGATGACACTACACTGATATTTAGTGACATCACGTAACGTGCTGTGATGTCAACCTTAATGACGGCACATATGACGTATTCAACCAGTGCACTTATCAAACATGAGAGAATGATCAATTCTGGGTAAGAACACCAGGGTTAGAACAGAATTTCTAACCCAAGCTAAAACTACCGATTTCCCTGTCTGGTATGCAAGAAAATTGGTTATTTCTACGTCATCATTATTATTGATTGCTAAGGCCTCTTACTGGAGGCTGAGTGAAAGATTTTGTCAATTTGAAAACGTGTTGTTACAAATATAAGATTAGTCAAAAAAGAGAATTTTTAAGCTCAGATCCACAATGAAAACAGTAACCCAAATCAAGTTTTTATTGTCAGCTCGTCAAACATTTTCACCAAATACACCACCTCGTATAGAAAAGTTCACTGCTGTACAAGGGAAATATTTTGGTAAGCCACAGAGCTGTATGCAATCTTAATATTTATTTTAAGTGGAGCTGAAGTATGACATAACACAAAACTGCTAATGATGTACAAATAAAGTATTTTGGTAAACCACAGAGATGTATGCATTTGAACTTAATCTGAGTGTTTGAGTTTTATGTCCCACCAACAGCTAAGGTCATACGGAGACGGGACCTCGGTTTAAAGACTCATTCGAAAGTCTACAGAAGCCCGGGATCGATCCTGCGATCCCTGGTTTACAAGGCGAGTAGCGTAACCACTACACCACCGAGGCTTCTTTGAACTTAATCTTGATGTTCATAACGTAATATGAAACTGCTGATGCTGTACAAATTAAGTATTTTGGCAAAAAGTGAACTTAATGTTCACTTTGGTCCCCGCCCACTGGGACTTTAAGAACTCCACAAAATTGGAGCAATGTCTGTAAGATGACTAATAGTGTTGACGGGGTCACAAAATTCTTTTGAGATCCATCTTTTAACCATGTTACACATATAACTCTATAACACTGTTCATTATAACATGTTTTTTTTTATATAACATGTAGTTTTTAAAAAAAACAACCTGACATCCCTAAATTTTGAAATGGACTCCTCCTATATATAAGGAGGAAAGATTCCATGTGGTACTAAATGGGCTAATGGCTCCACTGACACATCACTGTAAAAGGAAACTTCCAAACATTTCCGAAGACTGACCTTTCCAATTAAGTTACAAATCTGAAGATAGTTATCCCTAAATGTATGCAGCTATAAATGACCTAAGGAGCATTTTTAAATAAGTACATGTGCTGTTTACAGTGACCAAGTCATCTTTAAAAATTAATTCCAGATCCAAACGTTTAATGTTAACAACAGCAAATTCATTAATTCATTTGCATCCAGCAATGCAAGTATCAGTTTACTCCAGCTTCATTGATGTGAATTATAGGGATCAACCATGGTTTTTCATGCATTGTCTGAATTGAGGTTTAACGTCCCCGTCAACACTGTAAAGGTCATTTTGGAGACGTTGCTTCCAATTTTGTGGGACTTTTACCCGACATTGAGATGAAATGACATCTCAAGCCCTGTCGCCCAATCAAACCAATAGGGTTTATTAGCATGGACAGTCTGCCTCGCACCGCGGTTCCTGGACAGGCTTAGATCCTCTAAGCGGTTTACCAGTACTAGTGTGCGGGCCTGATTCAGCTCTGCGTTGAAGCATCATGCAGCCCATATTTTTCATGCATTAACATTCGCCGGGTCCCGAGGAAGCTGTTTGAACATGAGGCCTCTAGGCCGAATGTTCAAATATCTTCCATAGGATCCGGCAAATGTTAATGCAATGAAATAACCATGGACGACCTTTGTTCTTGCATAACTTACGATTCTGACAGCAAATTTTGAGGAAAACGTCCAAAATCTCCATATAAATTCTATATAAACTCTTCAAATACAGGCAAACCAAAATGGCGGCCAGTTCACAATGTTGTTTACAATGACGTTGTCATGCAGTAACCCTCTGATGTCATCATAGAACGGTTAAAACACTACGTTAAGGGCGATAACCTTACGCCACTCGATGTAACGTAAACAAAGCAAGGCCCGTCTTGTGATATCGAAAGCTCAAAATCCATGTTCAAACAGCACGCGAGTCTCATGATTTGAACATGGTTTTTGCTGTTTGAGCACGGCTTTCGGTCCTTGTGACAATGGCTTCAAACAGCCATGCACATAGGTATTTATGCAAGAATAATATTTTGCAACCCGTCCTCAAACAAGATGAATTAATCACAATGAGAAACGCTGCAAGGTAAAATTACAGTAAATTCCTGTATTCAGACAACCTTTAGGACTGTAAAAAAAGTGGTCTGTAATACCACTTTTGAACAGTTCGAAAAGTGGTCTCTTAGTAGAAGCCCCTGCCCATCCGGGCTTGAAGAAATAGATGGGCTGCATGATCCTTCAACCCACAGCTGAAACTGCAACAAGTACTGGTAAACCGCTTAGAGGATCTAAGCCTGCCCAGGTAAAGCGGTGCGATCATCCATGCTTACAAACCCTATTGGTTTCATTGGGAGACAGGGACTGAGATGTCACTTAATCTCAATGTTGGGTAAAAGTCCCACAAAATTTGCAGCAACGTCTCAAAAACGACCTATACCATGTTGATGGGGATGTTAAACCTAAAATCAAACAAATCTTACTAGAAGACACTGGTTGTAGACAACAGAAAAACCCTTTAAACATGATTTTAAAGAATAATTTGTTTATATATTTTAAGCTGGTCTTAATAGCGGAATTTCGCTGTATATCTTATCAATTAATGAGCTAGTTACTTTGACTAACAAGACTAATGAGTGGCAAATGATACTGACCCTTGATTCATGTTACCAAATATTCAAGAACACTGTACAAAAGCCAGCCCTAGGTAGCTAAGTCTGATGCATCTGACTGGTGATCAAGTGGTTGCAGGTTTGATACCTGTCTAGCTGGAAACATTCTTTGGTGGAGATTTATGAAATCTTTTCTATAGTGACTCTCACACTGATCCAAGAAGGAACAGATGTCAGCTTCTGTTCAAAGAATGTGTACTGTATTGGTTAACCACTTATGCATAAGCCTGCCCATGAAAAGTGTGCACAGGTAAACTGACTGGCTCAATTGACAATATGACCAAAAAGGTGTTGAATGGGCCATTAAACTCCAAACACAAAAGCAATTGTACATGTATTTACAAATCCACCTTTGGTCCCATGCTTAGTGGTATGGCTTTCATTTCAGTTCGCATACATAAGAATTCTCCTATCACTGTCATTAAAGTCATGCCCACAAGATTAAGTATCCACCATGAAGCAGTATGTGGAAGATGTCCATTATAAATCGAACACATTACAAAATGGAATAGATGAAGTGTCACTGCAAAATCTAAACACTGTTTTGTCCGACACACTATGAACCACAACCCTAGAGCACTGAAAAAGAAGAGAAAAATTCCACACGTAAACCTCTTTACAACAAGAATTTAGGAAAGAACAAGATGTGTTTGTGAAACACTGATGCCCCCGGACAGCGCATGTTAAATATGAAAGCAGTATCACTAAGCAATCAAAAGGTATGGCCAAGAAATGTAGGCGCTAGAGCGATGACAAAGTTTTTCTAAAAATAGCCACAGTGACCTTGACCTTGAGGTCATGACCTTGAAAGTCGAACTCGCTCGAGATATTGTCATAAGGAACATTTATGTGAAGTTATATTGAAATCAGTAAAGAAATGTTGGCGCTAGAGCGATTACAAAGTTTTTCTAAAAATAGCCACAGTGACCTTGAGGGGGGGTGTGTATGTATGGACAAAATTATGGTACCACTAGAAAGGTCTTGTGACAAGGAGTGCACGTGTGAAATATGAAAGCCCTACTACTTACCAATCAAAAGTTATGGCCAATGTTAAAGTTTATAAAAGTAGGTCAAACGTCAAGGTCACGAGGTCAAAAATTATGGTACCACTAGAAAGGTCTTGTGACATGGAGTGCACATGTGAAATATGAAAGCCCTACCACTTACCAATCGAAAGTTATGCCAATGTTAAAGTTTTAAAAAAGTAGGTCAAACATCACGGTCAAGGTCACAAGGTAAAAAATTATGGTACCACTAGAAAGGTCTTGTGACAATAAATGCACATATGAAATATGAAAGCCCCATCACTTACCAATCGAAAGTTATGGCCAATGTTAATGTTTTTAAAAATTTTGAAAAAAATAGGTCAAAGGTCAAGTTCAAGGTCACGAGATCAAAAATTATGGTACCACTGGAAAGGTCTTGTGATAAGGTATACACATGTGAAATATGAAAGCTCTATCTATTACCATTCAAAAGTTATGCCCAATGTTAAGGTTTTTGTAGACAGACAAACAGACAAACGGAAAAATTTTGAAAAAAATAGGTCAAAGGTCAAGTTCAAGGTCACGAGATCAAAAATTATGGTACTACTGGAAAGGTCTTGTGATAAGGTATACACATGTGAAATATGAAAACCTTATCTATTACCATTCAAAAGTTATGCCCAATGTTAAGGTTTTTGTAGACAGACAAACAGACAGACAGACCAAAAACTATATGCCCCCGAATCTCTTAGATTCCGGGGGCATAAAAATTGCACAAGTGACAAAACTATAGTTTTTCAACATGAATGGAAAAGTGACAATAGATTGTAGTTTGTTTTTTTTTTTGTACATACCGAAAACCCCTACAGTTAAGGGGAATGGGAACACATGGCAGATTTTTCTGCTATTTATCAAAGAGAGACAGCTTTTGTGACTTCTTGTTTACTTTTCTATAACCCTGTCCAACTGAAAAGGGATCTACTCTTAAAGGAAAGAATTTGCTCCTCTTTCCTTTAAGAAGTGACCCCTACTGACATGCGAGACAAAAATACTTTTGCCGGAGTTGCCTCCCCTGAAGGTGTATCCCTTCCCCTTAACGATTGGAATGCAATGTTGTTCATACCTCAATGAACACATTGGCTAACGTGACATCACATGATCATTAAGAGTGAGTATTTGAGGTTCATATCCCAACAACAGCTAAGGTCATACAGAGATGAGATTTCAGTTTAAAGACTCAAACAAAAGTATGGAGAAGCCTGGGATTGAACCCTCAATCCCTGGTTTTTGCGGCTAGTAGCATAACCACTACACATGGGGGCTTCTAAGATCACTAAGTAACGTCAAAATTACATGTAACCACGGTTCTCTCCAATATGATTGGTTGATGGCAACACCGGGACACCAACGACACTCCTCCCCTGTTATTAGGAAAACTGTGCAAATGTTTGCTTGTTTCAATTGTAATCCTTAAAGCAGAATTTTTCATCTCATAATCGATATATAATAATGCAAATATAACTACAGTAAAATTCCGCTATTAAGACCACCTAAAATTAGGACTAATACTGCTTTGAAAAGCTTATTTAGAATGGTGCAGTTATTCTTGCTTTATTCCTGTCTTCTGGTCAGGGACCACCTTGGGGACGGTTCAAAAGTGGTCTTAAAACCACTTTTGAAAAGTCCCAAAGGTGGTCTTAATATAGGAATTTTACTGTAAGATAATTTACTTAATGTTCACTGAAATATGAGCATTTGGTCAGAAGCAAGGTTCAATGAACCACTTTGGGTTTCACTTACTTTGATTATGACCCTAAGTTATTTATACTCAATCAATGTTAACAGAATTGCATTCATTTCTTAAATTTTTCTAATCAAGGCCCAGCTACTGGGTAGCATAATCCCAATTATAACGAATAGAAGATCATGAAATAATAGCATATACATTTACATGTCTGTGTAAAATAACACACTGGTAAAACCCACTTCAAATAAGGACAAGAATTCCACCGAAGGCTATGTAGCACCTTTGGGGGTGCAAAGTCACTAAACCATGAAATGTAGGTCAAGGTCAAACATGGATGTCTGCATTAAAGTTGTCACACCTAGATGCAAGCTTGTATCATGAATGAAGCTCTTATAGTTCTCGAGAATTGGATTCTTACATGAGGGTGAAAGTTAGGGTGCTCACAATAATTCACAAAGTCAGTGAACCACGAAATGTAGGTCAAGGTCATATATGGATGCTTGCAATAGTTGCCATTCATAGTTGCAAATTTGTACCAAGAATCATAAATGAATCTCTCATAGATCTCTCCAGAAATGGACTGTTACATCAGGGTGAAAGTTAGGGTGGTCGCAATATTTCACAAAGTCAGTGAACCATGAAATGTAGGTCAAGGTCAGATCATTTGGATGTTTGCATTACAGTTGCCATTCATAGATGCAAATTTGCCATTTGTAGATGCAAGTTTGTTCCAAGTATCAAGAATGAAGCTCTTATAGTACTCGAGAATTGGACTTACATTGGGATGAAAGTTAAGGTGGTCGCAATGATTCACAAAGTCAGTGAACCATGAAATTTAGATCAAGGTCAGATATGCATGCTCGCATTACAGTTGCCATTCACAGATGCAAGTTTGTACCAAGTATCATGAATGAAGCTCTTAAAAATAATAAATAATAATAAAATAATAATCGACCTTACTTATAGAGGGTAAGACATTTAGACGGCCCCCGCCGATCGGGGCTTGAAGAAATAGATGGGCTGCATGATCCTTCCACTCAGAGCTGACAACGACCCGCACATTAGTACTGTTAAACCGCTTAGAGGATCTAAGCCTGCCCAGGCAAAGTGGTGCAGATCGGACCGTCCATGCTTATAAACCATATTGGTTTCATTGGGCGGCAGGACTTGAGATGTCATTTCATCTCAGTGTCGGGTAAAAGTCCCACAAAATTGGAAGCAACGTCTCCAAAATGACCTTTACAGTGTTGACAGGGACGTAAAACTTCCAATCAAACAAACAAAGACATTTAGTACTAGTTCTAATCTTTCATGTGGCCGTCTTTTCCTGGGTAGGAACCAGTACTAAGCAATGTAGATAAAGTTTCTTGCTCAAGGAAACAACATGTGGAGTGCTGTGTAGAAAGTAAAATCTCGCTCTAGGTTTATGCACTGGGTCCTTGGCAGATAGTGTAGACCCAAATCAGATATAGCATTATGTGGTATCTGATCAGGGCTACACTGTCTTTAAAATATTGGTATTTAAGGGTTAAACGAAACAGTTTGTCTCACTCAACAGGAATACATGTACATTTTCTATATTTTTAAAAACACAAAGTTTGAACACAAAGTCATAAAAGCCTCAATGAAACAATTCCAGCAAGAACCCAAAATATCTTTTCAAAGCAAAGAAAAAGGAAGTAAGATTTCTCTTAGATAGCAGTGCATACTCACCTTGTTAAACAATTAAGGGCATATGCTATTGTATTTGCTTTCCCAGGGCCCTCTGTGAATATACCTTTGTCCTGAAAATAAATGAAAATCTGACAATTACATGTATCACAATAAGATAGGTATAAGGAGACACTATTTACAATTTTAAAACAAAGAGACAGATTTACATATAGAGTTTATGAATTATTTATTCACATAAATATGTTTACCTTATAATATTACCTAAGTATTATTCTTGCAAAAGCTCTCACTATAAATGAGTGGTAAATTAATTAGCATTTCTTTCAGAATCATATCAAAGAACCGACAGCTTGTATGTTGATTGTCTTTGACAGTATTCTGAGAAAATACTAGCAGGGATCAGCCGAGGGGGCGATTCGGGCGACTTCTTCGCCCGAAGTTCAAGAACTTCGCCTAACCAGACTGGAAAAGAGAAGTTGACTTCGCCCTGTTTTATCCGACTTTTTTTTCTTTGTCTCCAGGATCGGCTTTTCAAATGCGAAGTAGTATCCATCGATAAAGGCACAAAGTTGATAACAAAAACACCTATTGATAATCAGATAATTAATAATCCAACTCCATGTGTTAATTGCTCGAGTCAGAAACTGACCACCTGTAGCGTTGAGCACAAGTTGTCAGATCAGTTAATTATGTAAATAGGTGAATCGGGTTAGTCCAGGTCGGCATCTTTGATCTTATTTCATGGCCATTTAGACTTTGAGTAATCAGACTTGTCTGTGCAGCATGAGACGATCGGTCTTTTTGATCTTGGCAATATGATTGACGCATGAAAAACGTGCGTCTCATTTTACATATCAATATAAGATAGATATGAGATATCGATATAAGATTGATAGAGGTGCGACTTTAATAACCCTTTTTTACCAAATCGAATCTTCCTCCTTATATATAGCAGGAGTTCAATTCAAAATTTATGGTTGTCAGGTTATGTTTTATATATATATAAAGTGGGGGTACGGCGATATATTCATTGTCCGCAACGAATATACCACCAATCCGAGCACAATACATATACCACAATTTTCCGACGGCGATACAAACTATATCGCCGACTTCCAACGGCGATATACCTCACTTTCTTCCGCTATATCACCGATTGGAGCACTTAAGTAATGCTTATGCAATGTTTTAAGTAAAATAGCAATACTAAAAAACAATGCTGTTAGAAATATTATCAATCACTGCAATCTTATCAATAATCATAACAAACACTGCAATCTTATCAATAGTCGGATATGCGATGTTTTATTTTTTAAAAATAAAAAATAAATTACATAAAATAAAAATGGACGCTGAAGAACTATTACAAGACATTGAATGTGAAAACACAGAAAATAATGAACAAGAAACAAAACGTGAGCGATTATCAGCCATTGTTGCTGGTGGTGGTAGTAAGCAGTATCTTGGTAAAGACTTACAACTATCAGACATTGATACAATGACAGCAGAACAAATAAACAAACTTTACTGCAGATATGAAGCAAGATTGGGAGCAAGTATGACTAAGACATTGGGTAATTCTTTCATTAGCTTATACGTTATGGGTGTATCAAAGTATTTCAATGTTGTTAATCCACCTAAACTGATACAAGACTTAGAGGAAGACCCTTTTATCAATCACGCTTTGACAAGTTCGTGTTGTGAATTGTATTATAGATATGGAATGTATCTTGCTCCATTAACTGCAATGCTAACAACAGCAAGACATATTGATTTTAATAAAAAAGAAAATATCCCCTTAGAAAAAAATGAGTGATACTGAAGTTAAAACAAAAGACCCAAGACGAGTATCTGCTGGTAAGAAAGGTGCAGAAGCAAGAAAAAGAAATGCAGAATTAAGAAGAAAGGAGACTGAAACTATAAAGAAAGAAAACATGGAATTAAAATCTATAACAAAAGATGATGAAGTCGGCTCTCCAAATTCACAGAATATAAATATATACAAAAATTATATACCATTATGCATAACAGTTGGAGTTGTTGGAATAGGATTGTATATGTACAAGTCTAAACAAGTTGTACCACAACAACCTATGATGCAACAACCTGCACCTATTATACAACAAAAAGAAATTGACCCATTTGAATTTAATTAATTTAAAAAAAATAATATTCTCATTAAAAAATGACAACCTCAATAGACGGAAAACAAATTGCAAACATGTTATATCATGCTGGAGTGGAAACTGTATTAACTGTTGGATATTCAGAATTAGGTAGAAAACTATTGAAAAGACCAGCACCAAAAGTAGATTTTAATATGACAGATATTGGTATGTTGTCCATTGATATATTACTTGCAATGGCAACAAAGGATATGCTTGTTGAGCAAGGTATTATTCCTGCAGATATTATGAAGTAATTTTAATATTTTTTTTCCATTATATAAAAATGGCAAGTGCAGTAGCATTAATGGTTGGAGGAGCAATTACAAACGCCTTAGCCTTTTCAGGTAGTAATTATTTATTTTCACATATGGGTAGTAATAGTGATGAAGAGAGAAAACGACATGATAAAGCGATGGAACAATTAGAATCAGCAACAACTGCGTGGAATGAGAAGAGAACAGAAAGATTGGATTTTATTAATGAGCAACTGAAGAAGGAACATCATGCTGTGGATGAGTTCAGTGATGCTGACACTGCTATGAAACAATATTATTATATTACAGGAAAACAATTGCCAGATAATTTATCCACACCATTACCACCAAAACCTACATTAAGTGATTTTTACACTCCATCAGAAGACCAGAAAAATAGAGAGATTGCATTTGTTGTTGGTGGTATGGCATTGACAGGATTTGTTGCTTGGAAGTTGATGTAGGTAAAAAAAAAATATTTTTTGACATAATCTTTCTTTGGAAAAACTAAATCATAAGCATGATATTTATTTTTTTTTATTATTCTTACATGGTTTCAAACCAAGTGGTCTTACATAAAATGGTGGTTCTTTACCTTCTATCTTCTTTGTGAGATGTGCAGGACTCCATACTTCACCATTGTCTTTGAGAGTTAAAATTACACTCACACCATTTTCTGTGTTAATTTCTCTGTAGTCAGTGATTGTATAAATGTTGTTGATTTCTAAATCAGTCCATTTCTTTGTGTCAAATTGACTTTGTTCCTTTAACAGCTCTTCAAACTCTTCTTTTGTAGGTGAATAGTCATCATCAAGCAATTGTGCTATATTTTGCGTTTGTGCGTTCTTTGACATCTTTTTATATATAAATATTTTTTCTTAAATAAAAATAAATGGAGAAGATATACTATAGTCCAAAAGGTTTCTGGAAAGGACACTCAGCTGTTGGTAAGTTAGCAAAAGAAGCAAAGGTTAGTCAGAAACAAGCATTAGAGTTCTTAAAGAAACAAGCAATTTGGCAAATATATTTACCTGCACCTAAGAAAATAATAAGACCTAAATTTGATGTGTCTGCAGAGAATGAAGTTCATCAAGCTGATTTGTTGTTTTTACCTCATGACATTATTGGTAGGAAGACATACAAGTATGCATTAACAGTGGTTGATATTGGAACAAGATATAAAGAAGCCGAACCTTTGACGTCGAAAGATAGTAAAGAAGTTGCAAATGCTTTTGAGAAGATTTATAAAAGACATTTGAAGTATCCTAAACTATTGCAAGTTGATCCTGGTAGAGAATTTATGAGTTCCGTTTCAACTTTGATGGAAAAGCATAATACCAAAATAAGAAGAGGCAGAAAAGAGATACACAGAGACCAAGGAATAGTAGAAAGATTTAATAGAACCTTAGCAGAAAGATTGTTTGGTTATCAGTATGCTAAAGAGATTGATACTAAAAAAAGAAACAGAGAATGGGTTAAGAGATTATCTGATGTTATTAAAGCATTAAATAAGGAGACGAAAAAACCTCCTCCAATTATAACAAGAAAAGTTGATGCTGAAATTTGTCCTTATGCAAATGTTAGATATTTATATCAACCTGGAGAATTAGAAGGTGGTGGAAAGAGAAGGGCTACTGACCCAGTATGGTCTGTTGATATTCATAAGATTGACTATCATATTATAACGCAGGGAATAAGAGTTTATTATTTGAAATCTCCTGCACCTAAGAGAGGGTTTGTCAAAGAGGAATTACTTATTGTTCCGGCTGATACCCATACGCGTATGTCGTAATGCCATCGTCAGTTATGTATCTTTTTGTGTCTAAAGGAGAAAGTGTAGTCTTATTTACTTTTAATCCATATATGTTGTGATGCATTGAGCGTAGCATGTTCATTGAGTGTGTGTATTTCTTTTTGTTGAATAACGCATCTCTGTAGTTTTCAAAATTGATTTGTTTTTTGATTACATATTTTTTTGTTCCTTTCGCTTTTTTGATGACTTGTTCATCTGCTCTTAATACTGAATATAGTTTAGGACGAAGACCAATATATTCTGATATTGGAACACCAGCACATTCATCCTTCATCTTACCTATGACCTTCTTGTTTGTTTCATCGTATAGTGGATGTTCTTTTGGATAATCAGAGAAATCGTATTCATCTTTCATTTCAGACATATCTTTGTAAGCATCTTTGGTTTTGATATCTACTAATAAACTATCGGTGTCGGTGTACAGCAAGGTGCAGTTATCACCATACTTCTTTTTCAATGTATTATAATACCAATCATACATAAGATGTTTTGATAAATCTAAAACACAGAAGCCAACATATATTGGTTTATTTAGAGTTAATCTTGTTTTATTCACTTGAATGGCAGATAGATCATCAGAGAATTTTACTCTACGATTGAAGTTTGGTTTGGCTATTATCTTGCGGATTTTTTCATTTTCACTGCCATCTGTTTTGACTAATTTAATATCAACTCTTTTACGTATGTTTTCCATTGTTTTGCCAAATACTGAATTGTTCATAAGTTTAAAGAAATCTTTTTCAAATGTAGTCTTTGCTTTTTTACGTAATTCTGTATTCAGACGTATGTAAGGTTCCATCCAAGGTTTCTCATCAAATTCTAATATTCTGTGTATTTTTGTTATTTTCATACCAAGTTGTTTGTATAGTCTCAAGTTCTTGTAATGTACTACATATTTCTTCTTATCCATTAGATTGGGGACAAGTTTTTCTGTTTTTAACATACTATTTTCAATTAGTTCATTTTGATAGTCGGATAACCATTCTTTTTTAATTGCTAATTTTTCAGGTGCAAGTGGATAGTCGTTATGTAGTTTATGTAAATGTTTGGGATATTCTAAATCTACTTCATATATTCTTCCTCTACCTTTTTTTAGTGGTTGAAGTTCTCCATCTATTAAATCTTTATTAGTTATCCATTTGAAACCACCATATGGAAGTGGTTGGCTCATTGAATGACCATATAAATTATTTGCATCTAAATACATTATGTAATTGTCTTCTTCATCTGGATTATAATCTGCGACATATTTATTGTTTGCTTTTGCGTGTCTTTTAGAAACCATACTTATTCCACCTCTCATTCCTTTTTCAATGAAAAGATGCATATCCAAATCTGATAGAAGTTGTAATTCTATTTTTGTGTATTTTAGAAGAGCATCCCAAGATAGACCAGGTGCAGTGTAGTAATGTAGAGGGTCAAGTTTATAGTTATTCATACAGGTTTCTCTAAACTTTTGAAAAACATCTGCAAGTAAGAGAACATCTGTTTTGAGATATAAATCATGATAATCACCAAGTGTTTTACAGTTAAATTGTTTCCATACTTTTTGAGCGTGTTCATAGTCTTTTTGTTTGATACTTTTATCTGTTAGAGAACTGTAGAATTTGTCTATTGGTGGTAGTTCAGTTTCATTGAATCTTTCTTGACTGTCAATATATTCGTATGGATAGATACCTTTACGAGCAAGAAGATGTGAGTTAGTTGTATGTTTTACAGTTAATGGTAAGTCTGATTCGTTGAGTTGTTCATATCTTGTATTGTGGCATTTTTTACATTTTGCTGTTAATAACCAATTTTCATTGATGTTTATTTTTTCTGTATCTTTACATTTTTCACATTCTGTATTTACACCAATTGCTCCATCTACTAACTTTTCAAGAGAGGAAGCCATAAATTGAAAACTGTCTAAGAATTTCAGTTGTCCAATGCTGAATGAGATGAATTTCTCTGCATTATTTGGGATACAGGTGATGTTGCCTTTTGCTTTGTGTATTTTTTGCATTATTAAATGACTGTCATAGCCTTTAAGGTTATGGAATATTACGGGGATATTTGTCTTGCCTGGTTTGATTTTGAGTTTAAGGTTGCAGGATTTATGCGCTGCACCTCTGTATTTTCCTGTAAAATGACAGTGGTCTTTTACTTTTGGGTTGTTTTTGTTATTTCCTATTTCTTGTTCGCATATCCAACATTTGGTGGCATTTTCATAGTCTTCAGTGTTTTGCTCTGTTAATGGTTTGGGGTGAGCAAAGATGTTATTGATATTGCTAACCTCACATTTTAAGTGATTCAAAAATACTTCAACAACATCTTTACCTCTGTAGATAACAGGTTTTTCAACTTGACCATCATATCTAACAACTTGATAACCAAATCCGCACGCTTCGTGTTCGCTTGTTATTTCTGATTTATCTCCTTTTTGTTCTGTTTTAGGTTTGATTATGCTTTCAAAGTCGGCATAAATGACATATGGAACAGGCATTTGATTTTGATGATTTTTAAACTTGATAGTACCGTTTGAGGGCATTTCTATTCGCATTGGAGATTTATTTATGCCTTCACAGTCTTCTTTGTGTTTGATTAGTAGGTCTTCTCTTGTAAAACCATAAAGACATCTATCACAGAAATGTGTTTTATCTTTGTGTTTATTGTTCTGATTGTAAAGTAATCTATTAAGGTTTTTAATAAAACAGTAGTGATATTTTGTTTCTTTTTGTGGTTTTTCATCTGGATTATAATTTTCATCTATTTCTCCTTCTTCACTATCATCAATTTCCTCTTCAACTTCTGTTATCAAAAGCAGGTTAATTCTTTCTTTATCATTTGATTGATTTGAAATATGATATGGAAATACAGTAAGTTTCTCTGTCTTTTTTGTTAATGTGTATCCATAAACATTGATTGCTATATTGTTTTGTTTCTCAACTTGTGGTATTTGTGAGATTGGTGTGGGAAAGTCAATTCCTTCCATATTCAGATTAGGACATTTTTTATAACTATATACATTATTTAAGTTATTCTTTGCTGGATATAAGGCAGATTTCAATGACCATTCTAAACATCTATTATCATTGTTCTTCATATTAATTATTGCTTGTTTGTTTGCTATTACTTTTGGAAGAGGAATATATGAATCACCTTTGAGTGGTTCATATTTTGCTATGTTGAGATAGAGTTTGATACAGTGGTCAATTTCTAAACCTGTTGCGGTATTTGTGAATTTTTCAATCCATGTTTGTAAATAAGCTGTTTGTTTGTTATAGTGTTCATCTAAATTATTTTCATTAAGAACTGCACATTGTTCTCCGTGTGATGCAGCCTTAACTTCTTTTCTTTCACCATCAAGTTCATCTTTAAAGAATTTTAGAGATAATCCTATTGAAAATTTAATGCCATTGTATTCTTTAATGTCTTCATTAATTTTATCTATAATGACAGATTTTTTTTCATTAAACAAAATATTTGGATCTTTAAATTTATGAGCATCTATTTCATACGCTTTGAAGTAATTGCATAATGGTTTATCAACCAGTTTCAGAGCATTTTTCTCTTCTTTAGTATCTTCATCATTAATTTTTTCACTTGTTTTAACAGCATTTTGTTGCTGTCGTTTTCTTATCTTTTTATTTCTACGTCTTTTACGCAGATTTTCCAACGTAGAAGTTTGTTGTGGAGGCTCTTTAAGAGCATCAACCATTTTACGCAATTGTTCATCGTTAATAACTCCATCACGATGAAGATTTAATATATATTGTACATCTTTGTTACTCATTCTTTTTACCATTATTATTTTTTTCTTTAATAAGATTTTTTTTTTTTTTATTTAAAAAATATAAAATATAAGTAA
Organism: Lucinisca nassula; assembly: GCA_963580285.1. NCBI lineage: Eukaryota > Metazoa > Mollusca > Bivalvia > Lucinida > Lucinidae > Lucinisca > Lucinisca nassula. The sequence goes on from OY757017.1 coordinate 144,453,938, forward strand.
AAAAAAAAATGGAATGCACATTCTTGAAAATTGGTAATCACGAACAATGTCATTCAAAAGCGACCAAAAATTCAAAATATTGCAAACTGCATAATTATCTAATGAAAAAAAAGTAAAGTTAAACCCTGTCTGAAATGTGGAAAAGGAACTTGTGCTAAATATCAAATATGTGTTCCTTGTGGAGCGCAAAAAGAGAGATTAAAACATCGATATTATGAATTGGTGAAGCCGTATAATGATGAAGTTAAGAGATTATTGCATATTGAAACTGTGTAGTCAGTGTTGTTCTGCGCATCTCTGTCTCTAAAGGCGAGTACTTAAGATTTGCTACAGCATTGTATAAGCATTACTTAATCATTGCATAAACATTACTTAATCATTGCTAAAAAAATAATCAATCAACCAACCAATAACCAGTAGGCTGGTCAGTCTTCAAAATTAACTTACGATGCTTCTTTTTTTCAGTTCTTCTTTTATTCTCTGTCGTTCTTCCAAAGTAGGAATAACATCATTCTCTCTTAAACAATTTTCAAAACTATCTCTATCTTTTGTGTAGAACATGCATAGCCATTTTGTTTGTTCTCTTAAATCTTTTAACACAGAATTATATCTCTGCGAAATAACCCACACTGATTGTTCTGCATGCCTACCAGAAAATGCTAATTCTGATAACATATCTTTTTTCTTTGTTAGTTCTTTCGTTGCACTGCAATCATCAATAATGTAGAGAGTAGAATGACCAGCATATTTATTAAAGAACATTCTTAGTAGTTCTTGTAGTTTTTCTTCTCCATTAACAATAGGATTAACAATTGTTATATTTTTTGTTTTAGGTTTCCTAACATCACCAATCCACTCACGATTTTTATAAGCCTTGTTCCATTGAATGGTTGGGCAAAGTATAACAATATGTTTAAATACTTGACGATATTCCTCTTCCAAAAGGTCAAGGACAAACTCTGTTTTCCCGCATCCAGTTTGACCACATATAATAGCACAATGAGGATATTTTGGTAGTTCCATTTTTATTTGTAAAAAAAAAATATTAATAACTGACTTCTTTAAATCTACCATCTTCAAAGTTGATTTGTGCATCTTGTATAACAAACAAATAAAGATTGATTGGTTCATCTACTCCTGCTTCTTTCGTTATTTGTATTGTGATACCTTCTGATGCATTTTCAATTCTTCTTCCAGAACCATGAAGTGTATTATCATCAGTTGAACGTAAATCCAACCATAAAGCATACCTGTTCGTTAGATATTTTTCTATTGTTGTATCAGTAAAATATAAATCTTTAATGACCATACTTGTTTCTTTGTTTGTTTTTGAATTCAAAGCAAAGAATTTATTTATTTCGTCCCAGTGTTGGTGGGACTTCATTCCTTGACTATACAATTGATTCGGAATCCCTTCTATTGTCATTTCCACTTTTGTAATTTCTGGATTATAATATTCTTCTGTGCTGGCCCTTTCAGGATCTTCGAATAGCATAAGAATTCCTTTCATACTTCTTGCAGGAACATTTAGATTGATATTCCATAGTGTATCAGATTTGTTTTTAGTTATTTTTCTGTGTCTTAGTATTCTGTCATACAAAATAACCATTTTACCATCAACTTGCTGTCTTATTTGTCTTGCTAATTCAGTATCAGAAACAATATCAAATTCCAAACAAATATTTTTGATTGTATAAGATGAAGTTGCATCGCCTGATTTAATTACTTTATTATAATCATTGAATGTAAGTTCATATTCAAGTCTATCTCCTAATCCTGCTTGATAAAAAGGCATATGGGTTTCCAATAATTCAAAATCAAGTGGGATGCAAAACCTGTTTCCATATGCTTTTGCGATGGCTTGATCTTCTTTATCTGCTGTTGCGTTTCCTGCACCCACTCTATGTTTCAACATGTTCTCTTTGCCAACGCCTTGATATACCATATTTACACGTTCTGTAATAGTCTTCCATAAATCAATACAACAATGATAGATGTCACTATCGTCAATGGACATAACTTCATTTCCACTTATTCTAATTGTTGTTTTCTTAATTATTGCTCTTCCTATGTTTTGAAATATAGTTGCATTTGCATCTTTAGAGGTTAGTTCAATTTCAAATGCTAATCTGACTGTTCCGGGAACAAAAACATCATTACCACTTAGATTAGGAAATCTCACTAACAATTGTTGATTTTGGTCAATAGTTGAAGGGTTATTTGTTATTACTACACTTTGGCGAATGCCTTTTACACCACGTGGTTCTCTTAATTTTCTGTAAGGGTTTAGTTTATCTCCGTAAGCTGACATGTTTTTATTAAAAGATAAAAAATATTTTTAAATAATAAATAAATAATGGCTGAATATGAAAATCCTGAGTATGACAGGGAGGATTATGATGAAGAAGCAGAAACATCTTTTACAGATGAAGAGCAGTTTCAGAGAACATTAAATAGTCAGTTTGCTGGTTTGAATGATTTAACCGGTGATGATTGGAAAACTCTGCGTAATAGCATAGGTCAAAAAATGATAGATAGATTTTACGAAAGGAATGATGAACCTAAACGTAAAATCAAAGGTTTGTCTCTCAAGAAAGATGATATAGGGAGACCAATGTTATATGTTAAAGATGAAGGTGGAAAGAATATTGCATTAACATATTATCGTTCCAATGCACCAGATGAAATAGCAACATTTTTATCATTTAATACTTTGCAAAGGAAATATGGTGTTGATTTTGTTAGGAATGTATTAGGTGTAGATGATTTTAAACCATCTGCTACAAGACTTAAAGAAGGTAGAAAAGCATTCACACAATTACTTCAAACGAGAACTCAAATAACACAAACAGAAGAAGAAATACCTTTACAAGATATATCATCACAAGAACAAACTCAAGAACTATTAAATACAACAGTTGATGTAGAAACTGCTGTGAAAACATTGGAGACATCATTTACTAATGAACAAGAAACACAAACAGATTGGACAAAAAGAGAGATTGATGGAATAGCAAATGCAATGACAACAGTCAAAGAAGAGATAGCAAATGAATCGGCAAAACTGAATGAAACAAATAAAGACTTAGCAAAAGAAAATACAAAATTAGAACAAGCCAAAGCAGACAATGATGAATTTCAAATAGAAAGGATAAGTAGTCGAATCAAAGAGTTAGAAAGTGAGAGAAGTGCAAGATTGGAAGTTATTAATGTTAATAAAGATAAACTACGTAGTCAGGTAAATAGAATCAAAGAGACTATAAACAAAGTATTAAAAGAAGACACTACATTGGGTGAAAGAATTAGAACATTATTCAGAGAACAAGGCATTACAATTGTTAGTATTTTAACCGCTTTTGGAATGATTATTGGAGTTATTGTTGAGGCTGTTATTCCTACTGGTGGTGGTACTACTTCAACCCCTCCTTCTCCACCAAAAGGTGGTGTTAAAGATTGGGTTAAGAAACAATTATCAAATCTTGGTAAATTACTTTCTACCCTTGCAGGAAAAGTAGCTACTGCATTACCAGGTGTTATTGGTTCTATTGTGTCTTGGTTGTTGTCTTCTGTGGGTAAAGTTGTTAATTGGTTTGGAGAACATCTATGGGCATTAGTTGTATTGGTTGCTGGATTGTTATTTGCATCTGCAAGAGAGTTTATAAGAAAAAAAAGAACTTAATAAATTTCATACATAATTAATAGTCCAATTGCAATACTACCAACTATTAATGCTGTTTTGTTGTCTTCGTGTTGTATTGCTTCTTTTTTTTCAACGGGTTCTGGTAGAGATTTGATTTTTGTTTCCTGATGTTTTGGTTCTGGTAGAGATTTCTTTGATTCCTGATGTTTTGGTTCTGGTAGAGATTTCTTTGTTGGTGTGCCTTGTATAGTTGCAGGTTGTGTAGTAGGTGCAACAGGTTTAACATTTACATCACTATTGAAACCAAGTGTTTGATTTTCTGTTGCAATTACAATTTTATTATTATATCCAGCGATAGTGCCAATTTGTAAAATCATATTACTGGGAGACATATATAATCCAATACCATAAACAAAATCTACTTTACTTCTTGCATATTTGAGTGTGTTTTGATATCTTTGTATTTGACTTGGTAAATCAACTGGACTATTAATAGCGTCTTCAATGTTAGCAAGAAATTGTTTCTGAGCATCAAATCCTGTGCCTATTTTTAGTATTTCTACACGTGTTTGAGATTGTGCTCCTAATAGAGCCCATACAAACATTCTAATACTTTCGTTAATTCGTTCAATACCTGTTTTTGTTAATCCTTTTGATTTGTCTAATATAAACATTGTCCAGGCGTCACTTATATCTACTGTATGTTCTATTTTATCATTTGGATTAAAGAATGGACCTTCACTTCGATGTTCTTGTCTGTATTTTCCATCTGGTTTAAAATATTGTGTGTAACTCCCTAGACCACTGCATTTAGAACTACTTTCTAATTTTTGACGCCAATCTGTATTAGGTGAAACATTGAATTCATTGCATAACTTTTGATAGGTTGCTTTGTCGTATGGGTTTTTGTAATAACAAAATGATGCATCTGTTGGTAAAGGTGTTTGAAGTTCTTTCAAAATACGAGCAATACAATAATAAACATGAAATGTATATACTGTTTTAGTTAGTCCTGAAGTGTTTTGCAAATGGTCTTGATAACTTACTCCACATCCTGCAGTGGCACACCAGACAGCAAAATTTAATTGACATTGCCACCAGTCAAATGATGAATGAAGCCATGTATTCCACGGTTCATTGGTGTGTAATGTTGGATTTTGATAGTTTTGAAATAAGTCGGGAAACGTTACTGGAAAATGGTCGTCTTTATTAACATAAATCGTTTGTTTTATAAGTTCAATAATCTTTTTGGTATATTTAGTATTGGGGTTATATGATGCATTGGGATTGTACTTGAATTCTTTAGGTATCATTTTTATTATTGATTATATATAAAAAATAAAAATGTATCATACAATTTCGAATATTGACAAGACAATAAACTTGCAACAATACATTGATAACAGAGATGGGAATAAACGTATTGGTTTGAAATCTATAACATATGGTGTTGGATGGTATAATGTTGTTGATGAATATTTGCAGAAGACTAAAGAGAGACCTCATAAGATTATAGATGGTTATTATAGTTTCCAACAAATAGCAGATTTATTTCAAAGTAATAATATTACATTATCTGTAAATGAAACAAATGGAATTGCTTCTTTAATTACACCGGATGAATTGAAGATAAGCAAGGGCTTAAAACAAATGTTGGGGTTTGGAAATAAGCGAAAGTTTGCTGTTAATGAAACTCATTATGGTGAGAGAGCTGTAGATTTTGCTGTTTATAAATCATTGTATGTTCATTTGGAACAGATTAATACTTCAAATAATTATTTAGATGGTATGCCGAGTACTGTGTTGGCTGTTGTTCCAGTGGAAAATAAAGAGTTTGGAGAGATAACAACAGTGAGATTTGAGCATCCAGAATATAAGTGTTTGGTGAATGATGCTATAGCAGAATTGAAATTAGAAATCAGGGATGAAAATAACAACAAGGTAATTAATCATCTACCAATTAATTGCGTTTTGGAAATTATATAATTATAATAAAAAAAATGAGTATATTTGGTGCTAAGAGAAAACACGTAGATGCATTGGGGCTGAAACAAGAAATATTTAATATGAGAAGTCAAGCATTTACACAAATAAATACATTGAATGATAGACATACAGAACTTCAAGATAGAGTTCGGGATATACATCTCAATCATCGGTTGTTATACAATAAAGTTGAAAATACGTCAGACAAAAAATTGATAAGCATCTGTGCAGAGAGCAAAGGACCATTGCAGAAGAATGAAGTGTTTAGTTTTGGTAATGGTGGTAGAGAGGTAGGTGTTGGATATGTGATGAACTTTTCAGGTCAAATATTGGGTGTGGGGTTATCGAGTAAAAGAATAAGAGGTGATGTATCTGTTGTTGTTTCTATAAATGGAAATCCACAAGCAGGATATGGTATATCATTGAATGATATTTTAAGGAAACACGATAACTTTGCTACACCGTTAAAGGTTAGGGCTGGTGATGCGATTGATTTTGTTTGTCAGACTAATAATGCTACATGTGTTAATACTGTGGCTTCGATGATAATTGAATTATTTATTGAATAAAAAAAATATATGTTATTAAGAAAAAAATGAAACAACCTACTGCACCATTATATCCTGAATTGCCTGTTGAAGATGGGCAGAACTATAGATTACAGAAGATATCAGAAATTGAAAAACAATTAATAAAAGAGAGAGATACTCGCAAAGCTTTATATAAAAAGTATAAACGGGGAATTAATATTACTGATAGTATTGATACTGGCCTAATATCAACGGCTGTTATTATGGCTGGTGTTGGTTTAACTGTTCCAATTATGTTGCCATTGGAAATTGCTGCTGTTGTGTGCGGATGTTTAGGAGTGTGTGTTAAACTTGTTAGACGTAGATTACATGCAAAAACACAAAAACATTATGAGATTAAAACTATTGCTGATAGTAAATTGAATAGTATAAAAGACTTGATTTCTAAGGCTTTGACAGATGGGGAAATATCTGAAAATGAATTTAAATTGATTTTAGATGAATTAGACAAATATAATAAACTGAAAGATAGCATACACTCAAAACAAACAGGATTAAGTGAGGCGGAAAGAAAAAAACTTATTGAGGAAGGAAAGGCCCAGGCTTTAGCTGAGGTAAAAAAAAAAAATAGGGGATGCTTGATTTTATTTAATAAAATTACAATAGTAAATAATGACCCACCACCTATTTATAGGAGCGACTAAATATGCAGATTTCTTCATTCTAATTCTTTGCAAATTTCTTTTACTGACTGTTAAAAGCTACGCATTACGGTGATTCACGGTCCTTTCGATGCTTTGATTATTCCCGTAACGACTTTCAGGCCTTTCTGTACTTTGATTATATCCGTAACGAATTTCGGGCTATAAGGGTGCGCAGTCTGGTCAGGGTCTTCCCTATTCATAAATGCTAAAAGATACCTTTATCTCAATGGTGAAAGTGTCTAAGAATCTGACAATGACGAACGTCGTTTTAGAGGCTGGTTTATCCTCGTCGTCAGAGCTAGTTGCGCTGCGTCTAATTTCCAAAAATCGAAATGTTACTGATATTGAGTTTCTGTTGCAAAAGATATCATAGTGGCAGAAGGACGACTGCCGTTCAGTATGGCTATTGATAAAAGCTAAAACTTGTAATTACCGGTATTTATCATGCTCGTTCTATATATAGAATAAGTACACATTTATCTTTTCACTTCCATATTTTCACTTCCTGGTGTTAAAACATTTATATTCAAGGATATTTATTTTAGAAGGAAGTTTTATGGTGAGTTTTTGTTTTCTTGGCAATTTAGATAGTGAAACAAAAAGTACACATTTTAACACAATAAAAAGATACATTTATTAAAAATATGCAAATTTAAAACCCATTTTTTAATGATATTCGTAAGTGCTATGTATATATATAAGAGACTCACATTCAATATTTGGTTGTGTCTGTTACAGCATGGTTTGTCTGGTCTCTGAGTATGACGCTCACCTGTCTGTTTAAGGGTAAATGGCTTGCTCGATGCCATGCAGTTGTGAAGGGTGACTTTGATGGGTTGCGCGCGCACAAATAGAATTCTCCCTGTTGAAGTCGCCATTCACAATGCATTGTGCTCACCTTACCTCAGACCGGTCTAGCTGTTCGTTTCGGCTAGGCTGGGAATATGGGGTTAAAGGTGACCCTGGGGCGGAGAGCTTGCCGTGAGCCTACAGGCAGGAGTTCTTAAGAAAGGGGGCTGGCAGCCACTACCCGGTGCTGGGGTGTGTGTGTAAAGAATTCTGCCCAGTGCCGGGTGGTTAAAAGTGCTGTAACAGATGCGGCTTTTGCTAAATTTTGATTTTTAAAATCTGTGAAACATTTTAGGTAGAATCCCATGCCGGAGTCCGCGGACTGATTTTTTTGAGGGGCCCTATAGTGGGTGTTTTTTTTTCCCTCTCCTAACTTTTTTTATTTTTCTGTGCTCTACCCGCCTCATCTCTTCATAGACGGACTCTCTCTTTTTTTTTTTTTAGTTACAGTACCCCTTCCTCTGGAGGGCGATAATTTTTTTTATGCTGGCGATATAGTTTGTATCGCCGTCGGAAAATTGTGGTATATGTATTGTGCTCGGATTGGTGGTATATTCGTTGCGGACAATGAATATATCGCCGTACCCCCACTTTATATATATTGTTTTCATGAAAATTTATTTGGAAAATAAGTTAATAACTGAACTTTTAGCATTCTGCGGCGTCTGATCTGGGCCTGCACTGTTTGCCAGGGTACCCGTGTTGGGGTTTCTGGTACTAAATTGGTTAACAGGATTACCTAAACAAATAAAAACCGTGATGTTAAGTCCTGATCAGGCGCTAAGATGGGAACTAGAAAAAAGGGAATATAGGATATGATAGATGAAAAGAACATATAAAAAAACTGCCCCATTACACCTGCAGCAACTTGCCGGCATATCACGGTCGCACAGATCGAAACTCCCGCCCGACTGCACAACATGACTCATAACTTCAAGGTGAGATTAAATTGGTTGTTTTCCTTTAGCGCCCTTCAGTGACTAAGTGAGCGGGACATCGAGAAAATGAAAGTAGATAAGTATCCGATGTCTGATTACTGCTGCTATAATCGAGATACCGATGTGCATAATCATTCAGCAAGTGCAACAGCAACATTGGTATGTCATTCGCAACGATATCACACCAGCACACTGTATTTCTAAATTGCAAATAAACAACTATATTTACGGAAATTACCGAAAATTCGGCTCGGCATTTTCCGTAATTTAGTCGTTTTTCTCGAGCCCTACTTCTCTCTCTTGTCCCTCATTTCGCCCTGTCAGTGCTGGAGGGAGAAGTCACTTCTCCCTGCTTCCTGGGCCTAGGATGATCCCTGTACTAGTACTGCTGAATGGGGATTATTTCATTTAACCCATTGTATACTAGTGGACGCTTCCACTGCTATATGTTGGACAAGACCATTTGTCATATAAGGGGTGACAGGTCTATTTTTTCATTTTTATTCTATTTTTTGACGGAAAATTATGTTAGCAAATAGTGCAGGCCCTTGGTGGAATGCGACCTCTGATCTGGGCCTGCACTGTTTGCCATGGTATCCCTTTAAAAGTTTCCCCGCATGCAAAGGGTTAACCCTTCAATTTGTATTCTTTGACTTGTGTAGAATGTCATCAGCTGCCATTTTCTGCACCATCTTATCTGGGTCTACAATGCTTGCCGGGCCCAGTATACAAGTCCACACAAGTTGCCAGGTTCAGGACAACTTGTCTCTCCAAAAAATCAGACCAAGACTACTGTGCCAAAATCACAAGACAACTCATCCCATATTTAACCCTTTTTGTACCAAATGGAATCTTCCTCCTTATATATAGCAGGAGTCCATTTCAAAATTTAGGGGTGTCTGGTTGTGTTTTCTTCAAAATATATTTGGAAAATGGTTTAACTTTTCGCAAACAGTGTAGGCCATGATCAGACGCCGCATTCTGCGGCGTCTGATCTGGGCCTGCACTGTTTGCCCTGGTACCTGATTTGGGGTTTCCGGTACTAAATGGGTTAATGGATAACCCATACCATTCCCACTGCTAGAAACTTTTAACCCTTATCTTGCCGTTCACGACAACCCCTATCTATGCAAACAGTGAAGATCCAGATCAGATGGCTTCTGAAGAAGCCATCTGATCAGGATCTACACTGTTTGGCATTCAGTTTATGAATTTGTAGCAATAAATTACATCAAGTAATTTGATTGGTTGATAGACAGAAATGGGTTTGGCTTAAATGAATATTCAGCAAGATAAGGGTTAAGGACTCTGAATGTTGAGCTAAACAGTATCAAATTCAGGTAATATATGGATGCCAGGAAAGGCAAATTAGTATAGTTTAATAGTATTAGATCAAAAGAGAAGTGGTTTGATTTAATCATTTTTGTGGGTAAAGTAAACATGTAAACCTATGTTGTGGGTACTCATTATAACTGCCTCACCATTAGAACCATCTCGGTGAGGCAGTTATAATGAATACCCACAACACATATTTTCATGGAGAACTGACAAAAACTATCCTTCAATTATCACATCTGTTGCTATGTACAACATAAGTTTCAACTCAAAAGAGCTCTGTAATCAAAACAATAATTAAAGGAAGCAGGGTTCAAATTTAACTTTTTTATGACTTGATACAATTAACCCTTTTTGTACCAAATGGAATCTTCATCCATATATAGCAGGAGTTCAGTTCAAAATTTAGGGGTGCCAGGTTGCGTTTTCTTCGAACTTTATTAGGAAAATGGCTGAACTTTTTGCAAACAGTGTAGGCCCTAATCAGATGCCGCGTTTGGCGGTGTGAACGCGGCGTCTGAGCTAGGCCTGCGCTGTTTGCCAACTACCCAGTTTGGGGTTTCCAGTACTAAATGGGTTAATACCAAGTTACAATATTTTACTTGCTAAAACTTTTCAACCAACTTGCTTTTTCACACTTGTAAATATTGCTAAATATGGTTTTAACTCTCAGCACTCTGGGTAAAATCTTCTACAAACGATATCTTAATATTTTTTTCTTTCTTTTTTTCCCACAAAAAAACAGATTTGGACATTTTTATGCAAATTCTCCATTGGAGACAATTTGAATGAAATGTCAAAAGCTTTCTGGGAAGCATAAGAAAAATATCATCAATCTGTTATTTGTCGAATAAGCCCAGTATGTGGTAAAGGTTTAACCCTTATCTTGTTGTTCACGACAACCCCTATCTTTGCAAACAGTGTAGATCCAGATCAGATGGCTTCTGAAGAAGCCATCTGATCAGGTTCTACACTGTTTGATATTCAGTTTATGAATTTGCAGGAATAAATTACATCAAGTAATCTGATTGGTTCAAAGTCAGAGATGGATGTGGCTAAAATGAATATTCAGCAAGAGAAGGGTTAAAGTCACTCAGTTTCTCCAACTCCCTCATAATAAAAGCAGCAGTAGTAATGTTTTGTTTGTTTGTTTGTTTTGGAGTTTAATGGCACAGTCAACACTATTTAGGTCATTTTTGAGCCGGTCAGTTTACCTATCCACACTTTTCCTGGACAGGGTTATAGGTAAGTGGTTAACCAGTACAGTGCACATTCTTTTGCCAGAAAAACAGTAGTAAGGTATGACTGACAGTAACTCATAAAGTCACTCATAAAAAAAAATTGCAGTTTGTTGTGAATTGTCTTAACACCAAAGTTTGATGGCACAAAATTATTTAAGAAAACCATGTCGGCTATTATCCGTCTTTCCCCTATAACTGCAATACAATATGTTTTTCGTTCTTTTTCCTCTACCTATCAAAAGAGGAAATTTTTCAACCAAGTTGTCTTAAAACTGGGACGAATTGGGTCTGATTTTTTGATTGGCTGAATGTTCTGGACCGAGTTGTCTTCAGAACGAGTGATCCGTAATTCCGGTCTGGCATGGGTGTATTGTTTCAACTTTATTTTTTCTGAAAGTTTATAAAGTAATGATAAAAAATATTTGATAGCTCAAAATCTGGTCTGCTTGTATTACAAATGCTTCCAGTGTGCCCTAAAACTCGGCTTCACCAATTTTCAGTAAAACATTAACTCTGCTATGACAAATCTGATCAAGTTTGATAACAATATGTTGGAAATTAACTGTAAAATACTGGTTCATAGAAATACCAGAACACACCAAAACACCAGAACACACTAGTAACTGCCGGAACACACTGCCCCCTCACATCCCGAAACATTTCGGGCGTATGGCCCAACCGCCGCTAAAATTTATATCTGAGGGTGTCTGGGGTCAAAAATGCCTGAAAATTGATGATGATAAAACATGCTGCAAACAGTGAAAATGGCCAGTGCCAAACACCTTAATTTTTGTCTTGACAACTGTGTGAAGATTAAAATGTGGTAAAAAATTCACGTGAAAACACACTTTTTGCCAACTTTGAGATGCCCCCTCTTTACCATGTCAATAATGATCAAGTCATGAAAGGTTGCATTTGAAAGGCTACTTCCCAATGAACATTCATACTGAGTTTGGTGTAAAACAGACCATCCATTATGAAACAATGGCTAGTTGAAGTGGCTGTCAGGTGCAACACTGTGAAAATCAGCGAAATTCACAAAATCCCTGAGTGGTAAAGGGTTAATGAAGAAAATCCCAACTGACCAAAATAATGTTTTTTTCATCATTTTATTGCAAGAAACAATATTTCAGATATTGTTAATGCATTTTAGACTAAAATTCAGTATGTTCCCAGATTTCAGTTAACCCTTTCCCACTCAGATACGTGTCTGCACCCCCTCCCCATTTTAAGCCCCAGAAGCACCTAAAATCTGCATTTCTACTCCTGGATAGTTATGTTTGCTTTAGGATTTGTTGGGCAAAAAAGTGACATGTTTTTTTGCGCACCTCCCCACTAAAAATAGTTGGGGGGGGGGGGGGGGGGGGGGATTGAAGTGAGGGGTGATGCCCCCCTCACATCCTGAAAAATTTTGGGTGTATGGCCCAACCGGCTGCTAAAATTTATATCTGAGGGTGTCTGGGGTCAAAAATGCCTGAAAATTGATGATGATAAAACATGCTGTAAACAGTGAAAATGGCCAGTGCCAAACACCTTAATTGTTGCCTTGACAACTGTGTGAAGATTGAAATGTGGTCAAAAATTCATGTGAAAACACACTTTTTGCCAACTTTGAGATGCCCCCTCTTTACCATGACAACAATGATCAAGTCATGAAAGGTTGCATTTGAAAGGCTACTGCCCAATGAACATTCATACCGAGTTTGGTGTAAAACAGACCATTCATTATGAAACAATGGCTAATTGAAGTTGCTGTCAGGTGCAACACTGCGAAAATCAGCGAAATTCAAAAAAATCCCTGAGTGGTAAAGGGTTAATGAAGAAAATCCCAACTGACCAAAATAATGTTTTTTTTCATCATTTTATTGCAAGAAACAATATTTCAGATATTGTTAAGGCATTTTAGACTAAAATTCAGTTTGTTCCCAGATTTCAGTTAACCCTTTCCCACTCAGATACGTGTCTGCTACCCCCCCCCCCCCACCTTTACGCCCCAGAAGCACCTAAAATCTGCATTTCTACCCCTGGATAGTTATGTTTGCTTTAGGATTTGTTGGGCAAAAAAGTGACCTTTTTTTCTTCGCCTCCCCACTAAAAATATTCTGGGGGGTAGGATTGAAGAAGGGGCAATGCCCCCCTCACATCCCGAAAAATTCTGGGTGTATGGCCAAACCGGCCGCTAAAATTTATATCTGAGGGTGTCTGGGGTCAAAAATGCCTGAAAATTGATGCTGATAAAACATGCTGCAAACAGTGAAAATGGCCAGTGCCAAACACCTTAATTTTTGTCTTGACAACTGTGTGAAGATTAAAATGTGGTAAAAAATTCACGTGAAAACACACTTTTTGCCAACTTTGAGATGCCCCCTCTTTACCATGTCAACAATGATCAAGTCATGAAAGGTTGCATTTGAAAGGCTACTGCCCAATGAACATTCATACCGAGTTTGGTGTAAAACAGACCATCCATTATGAAACAATGGCTAGTTGAAGTGGCTGTCAGGTGCAACACTGTGAAAATCAGCGAAATTCACAAAATCCCTGAGTGGTAAAGGGTTAATGAAGAAAATCCCAACTGACCAAAATAATGTTTTTTTCATCATTTTATTGCAAGAAACAATATTTCAGATATTGTTAATGCATTTTAGACTAAAATTCAGTATGTTCCCAGATTTCAGTTAACCCTTTCCCACTCAGATACGTGTCTGCACCCCCTCCCCATTTTAAGCCCAAGAAGCACCTAAAATCTGCATTTCTACTCCTGGATAGTTATGTTTGCTTTAGGATTTGTTGGGCAAAAAAGTGACATGTTTTTTTGCGCGCCTCCCCACTAAAAATAGTTGGGGGGGATTGAAGTGGGGGGCGATGCCCCCCTCACATCCTGAAAAATTTTGGGTGTATGGCCCAACCGGCTGCTAAAATTTATATCTGAGGGTGTCTGGGGTCAAAAATGCCTGAAAATTGATGATGATAAAACATGCTGTAAACAGTGAAAATGGCCAGTGCCAAACACCTTAATTGTTGCCTTGACAACTGTGTGAAGATTGAAATGGGGTCAAAAATTCATGTGAAAACACACTTTTTGCCAACTTTGAGATGCCCCCTCTTTACCATGACAACAATGATCAAGTCATGAAAGATTGCATTTGAAAGGCTACTGCCCAATGAACATTCATACCGAGTTTGGTGTAAAACAGACCATCCATTATGAAACAATGGCTAATTGAAGTTGCTGTCAGGTGCAACACTGCGAAAATCAGCGAAATTCACAAAATCCCTGAGTGGTAAAGGGTTAATGAAGAAAATCCCAACTGACCAAAATAATGTTTTTTTTTCATCATTTTATTGCAAGAAACAATATTTCAGATATTGTTAATGCATTTTAGACTAAAATTCAGTATGTTCCCAGATTTCAGTTAACCCTTTCCCACTCAGATACGTGTCTGCAACCCCCCCCCCCCCCCCCCACCTTTAAGCCCCAGAAGCACCTAAAATCTGCATTTCTACCCCTGGATAGTTATGTTTGCTTTAGGATTTGTTGGGCAAAAAAATGACCTTTTTTTCTTCGCCTCCCCACTAAAAATATTCTGGGGGGGGGGGTAGGATTGAAGAAGGGACGATGCCCCCCTCACATCCTGAAAAATTTTGGGTGTATGGCCAATCCGGCCGCTAAAATTTATATCTGAGGGTGTCTGGGGTCAAAAATGCCTGAAAATTGATGCTGATAAAACATGCTGCAAACAGTGAAAATGGCCAGTGCCAAACATCTTAATTGTTGCCTTGACAACAATGTGACAACTGTGTGAAGATTAAAATGTGGTCAAAAATTCATGTGAAAACACACTTTTTGCCAACTTTGAAATGCCCCCTCTTTACCATGACAACAATGATCAAGTCATGAAATTTGCATTTGAAAGGCTACTGCCCAATGAACATTCATACCGAGTTTGGTGTAAAACAGACCATCCACTATGAAACAATGGCTAGTTGAAGTTGCTGTCAGGTGCAACACTGTGAAAATCAGCGAAATTCACAAAATCTATGAGTGCTAAAGGGTTAAGTCAAAAATACGGTTTTTAATAGTATAACATAAAGAAAGTTAAGTGTGTTCCGGTAATTTCTATCATGTTCCAGTGCGGTATTTCTACGAACCCATAAAATACAGCAGAAAGCTCACTGAATTGGATCCCATCATGAAACAAGAGGACCAAGCTAGCTTGGTCCTGTATCGCTCACCTGAGCTAACAGATTCAAAGTTTAAGGAAGTGCCAACCTTTACTGAAGGCTTTATGGGAGGACATGATGATGACAGGGTAAGCATTTTCTGAAAATCAAGTAGAATGTAACTCTATGATAAACAGGCTGACCTCACCGGTTTTCAAACTCATTCAAGCTTTTATTCCTGACTTGCTAAGAAGATCCGATCTAAACTGAAGTGGCTATGGTGATGACAAGTTCAAAAACAAGAGTTTTCAAACTCCTCCAAGCTTTCTGCCTGACTTCCTTGTTTGTAAGTTTCATGAAGATCCGTTCAAAACTAAAGGGGCAGCAGTGATGACAATGTCGAAAATAGGCATTTTCAGCAATCGAAGGCACGTCACTCTATGATAAATGTGCCGACTTGGCCGGTATTCGAACTCACCTGAGGTTTTATTCCCAGCCACCTTACATGTTAGTTTCAGAAAGATCCGATCAGACTTGGCCAGTATTCAAACTCATCCAAGATTTTATTCCCAGCCAACTCACATATAAGTTTCAGAAAGATCCGATCAAAACTGAAGGGGCTACGGTGATGACAAGGTCAAAATTTGTCATTTTTAGCAATCAAAGGGATATTACTCTAAAATAAATGAGCCGACTTGGCCAGTTTTCGAACTCATCCGAGGTTTCATCCCCAGCCACCTTACATAGAGGTTTCAGAAAAATCCGATCAAAACTGAAGAGGCTACGGTAATGACAAGGTCAAAAATCAACATTTTCAGCCATCAAAGGGACATAACTCTACGATAAATGGGCTGACTTGTCCTGTTATCGAACTCATCCAAGATTTTATCCCCAGCCACCTTACATATAAGTTTCAGAAAGATCCGATCAAAACTGAAGGGGCTATGGTGATGACAAGGTCAAAAATCGGCATTTTCAGCAATCAAAGGGACGTAAATCAATGACAAATGGGCCAACTTGGCAGGTATTCAAACTAATCCTAGGTTTTATCTCCAGTCACCTTACATATAGGTTTCAGAAAGATGCGATCAAAACTGAAGGGGCTACGGTGATGACAAGGCAAAAAATCGACATTTTCAGCCATCAAAGGGACATAACTATATAGTTAATGGGGCAACTTGGCCGGTTTTCGAACTCATCCGAGGTTTTATCCCCAGCCACCTTACATATAAGTTTCAGAAAGATCCGATCAAAACTGAAGGGTTATACAGTGTTGCTAAGGTCAAAAATCAACATTTTCAGCGATCAAAGGGACCTAACTCTATGATAAATAAGCCACCTTTGCCGGTATGCGAACTCATCCGAGGCTTTATCCCCAGCCACCTTGCATATAAGTTTCAGAAAGATCCGATCAAAACTGAAAGGGCTACGGTGATGACAAGGTCAAAAATCGGCTTTTCAGCAATTAAAGGGACGTTACTCTGTAATAAATGGACCAACTTGGCTGGTTTTCGAACACATCCGAGATTTTATCCCCAGCCACTTTACATATAAGTTTCAGAAAGATTGGATCAAAACTGAAAGGGCTACAGTGATGACAAGGTCAAAAATCAGCATTTTCAGCAATCAAAGGGATGTTACTCTACGATAAAAGGGCCAATTTGGTCGGTTTTCGAACTCATCCGAGATTTTATCCACAGCCACTTTACATATAAGTTTCAGAAAGATCCGATCAAAACTGAAGGGGCTACAGTGATGACAAGGTAAAAAATCGGCATTTTCGGCAATCAAAGGGACGTAACTCTATGATAAATCGGCAGACTTGGCCGGTTTTCGAACTCATCTGAGGTTTTATCCCCAGCCACATTACATGTAAGTTTTAGAAAGATCCGATCAAAACTGAAGGGGCTACTGTGATGACAAGGTCGAAAAAGGGCATTTTCAGCAATCAAAGGGACGTAACTCTATGATAAATGGGCGGACTTGGCCGGTTTTCGAACTCATCCGAGGTTTTATCCCCAGCCACATTACATATAAGTTTTAGAAAGATCCGATCAAAACTGAAGGGGCTACGGTGATGACAAGGTCAACAAGAGGCTCAATGAGCCTAAACCGCTCACCTGAGGAACTTAAGTTTTAACAATTCACAGACTTGACTACTAAATCTGCTAATAGAATCCAGCCCATTGACCCTTACAGGATATAAGTCATGATTATTGCATTGCATTCCAAGTTTGAGACTTCTAGCTTCTATAGTTCCTGAGAAATCTTTGACGAAAATTTAACATTGGTCAAAATGGAGAGAAAGAAGAATGAAAGAACAGATGAACAAATAAGCTGAGAAAGCCCAATGTCTCTTACACAAAATAAGTCATCATTTTTCTATTGAATACCAAATTTGATGCTTCTAGCTTTTATAGTTCCTGAGAAATCTTTGATTAAAAATTTAACATTGGTCTATTATCTCTATATGGAGAGAAAGAAGAATGCAAGGTTGGTCGGTAAATACCGGTGGCGGGAATTCCCACTGGTATTTACCGGTTATTACCGTCCTGGGAAATACTCCAAATTTCAGCAAAAGTGGGAAATACTGGGAAATAGTGGGAAATATGATTTTTGTTTAGATATTTCATAGAAAAACACTATTAATATTTGTGGAATTTAATTGAAATAATGAATAGTTAGCTATTTTGCAATATGCCTCCCCATGCATACATGTCATAAGTCTGCTTTTACTCAACCAAACACAAGCATAAATGTATAGTGATGATGGTGTTGTTATATAGGGTGCAGAGTTATTTAAAATCACTCAAATGCTTAAGAAGATAAAATACCAAAATGATCCCAATATTTGGGACAGACATGCCTGGGCAAACAGTGCAGACCCAGATCAGAATCACTTAGCTTCTTTAAGAGAGTTTGCCATTGGAACTGCATTTTTTGTATGCTTTAGTGTTTTGCTTTTCTGTAACACTAAACCACACAGTTCAATTTTTTTTAGATTTACAACAACACTTTGGATGTTTGCAGGGTTCCACATTAACCCAGGACCAATGGACATTGTCTAGTGAATAGTAAGGTCAGTGGCTGGCTGCTCCGAACGGTTCAGTTTAAAATCTGCTGCCACATTTATTAAAATCATTATTTTTAACCCATTTACCATAAAATGTTTGTATTCAGTTTGTTGCTCGAGTTTTCCTATATAAATAAATAATAATAGAAATAATCTGATGACTGTAGAACTAACATATCACTTTAGTGTGATTTTCATCATTTCCTTGGTCCAGCTGAACTTAGATCAGGTCAAGTGCATCCCAAGAGTTATATGACCACCTTGTCTGGTTATTTAAAAAGTTAATGTTGAACTTTGGTTTGAATTTTAAGAATGTTTACACTAGAAAAAAAGGTTTGTTTGCAAGTTTGTCAAGTAATCATACTCCTAATGCTCAAAGGTGTGATAATTTAATTGTTCGTTTGAGACAGGTAAAGAACACAGTTAATTTAAGCACAAAAGATTATCTACAGATACCTAAGTATTAAAATTACATGTATTTATAAGTCAAGGGAAATAGCTGTAAGTTAAAAACTAATATTTTAGAATCAGGTTTGAGAAGAAATTATATACATTCTATATGAAGGCAAGGGACTATAGACCTTTCAAGTTATTCAATATAAAAAGGGCTGGAAAATTCTTTAAAATTTCACATGTCCTACATGACTAAGTGCATGTAAACTCTGTTAGATGTCCTAAGGACATCTAGACAAACTTTTCACTTGTCCTTCAATTTTTTTTTGGTCATTGCAAGCAGACAAGTGGAATTTTAAAGCCCTGCATGAACTTGAAATAATTTTGCTTTCAAATAGCTAGATAGTTGGGGTATATTAAGCAGTTTCAATTGGTACCACCTGTGTAAATATATATTTCCCAGTATTTCCCGGGAATTCCCTGTATTTCCCGGGAATTCCCTGTATTTCCCGCCGTCCAGGGAAATACGAGTATTTCCCGCTTTTTTGCCAACCTTGGAAGAATGGAGGAACAAATGAACCAGACTAGCTCCAAAACCTAATGCAGCCTTTCCCCTTGCCCAATGGTGCTACACATAAAATTTAAACAAGATTGGTCGACTGCCTTCTGAGATATGCTTCATTGAAAGTGTGGACGACGGATGGACGGACGACAGACGACGGACTCCAGAGCCTTGGTATACTATCGGCTCACTGGAGCCTTTGGCTCAGGTGAGCTAAAAATTCAAGTCGCTATTTCTGTCACAACATTTTCCCTACGTTAAGTCTATGGGCAAATTTTTTTGTCTCTCAAGGTCGCGTAACTCCGAGGTCAATATTCCGATTCCAAAATCGAACTTAACCGAGATTTTATGCCTGTCCTCCTTACCTGCAAGTTTGAAGCCGATATGAATAAAAATAAAGTTGCTATCGTGGTCACAACGTATTTTTTTATGCTCAAGGGCAGGTAACTCCAAGGCAAATATTCCGATTCGGCCCAAAATCGAACTTAACCGAGATTTTATGTCTGTCCTCGTTACCTGCAAGTTTGAAGCTGATCTGAAAAAAATTCAAGTCGCTATCGTAGTCGCAACATTTTCCCTAATTAAGTGTATGGGCAAATTTTTTGTCGCTTAAGGTCACGTAACCCTGAGGTCAATATTCCGATTCGGCCCAAAATTGAACTTAACCGAGATTTTATGCCTGTCCTCGTTACCTGCAAGTTTGAAGCTGATATGAATAAACATAAAGTTCCTATCGTGGTCACAACGTATTTTTTTATGCTCAAGGACAGGTAACTCCAAGGCAAATAATCCGATTCGGCCCAAAATCGAACTTAACCGAGATTTTATGTCTGTCCTCGTTACCTGCAAGTTTGAATCTGATCTGAAAAAAATTCAAGTCGCTATCGTAGTCACAACATTTTCCCTATGTAAAGTCTATGGGCAAATTTTTTGTCGCTCAATGTCATGTAACTCCGAGGTCAATATTCCGATTCGAACTTAACTTAGATTTTATGCCTGTCCACGTTACCTGCAAGTTTGAAGCTGATCTGAATAAAAATAAAGTTGCTATCGTGGTCACAACGTATTTTTTTATGCTCAAGGGCAGGTAACTCCAAGGCAAATAATCCGATTCGGCCCAAAATCTAACTTAACCGAGATTTTATGTCTGTCCTCGTTACCTGCAAGTTTGAAGCTGATCTGAAAAAAATTCAAGTCGCTATCGTAGTCACAACATTTTCCCTATGTTAAGTCTATGGGCAAATTTTTTGTCGCTCAAGGTCACGTAACTCTGAGGTCAATATTCCGATTCGGCCCAAAATCGAACTTAACCGGGATTTTATGCCTGTCCTCGTTACCTGCAAGTTTGAAGCTGATCTGAATAAAAATAAAGTTGCTATCGTGGTCACAACGTATTTTTTCATGCTCAAGGGCAGGTAACTCCAAGGCAAATAATCAGATTCGGCCCAAAATCGAACTTAACCGTGATTTTATGTCTGTCCTCGTTACCTGCAAGTTTGAAGCTGATCTGAAAAAAATTCAAGTCGCTATTGTAGTCACAACATTTTCCCTATGTTAAGTCTATGGGCAATTTTTTTGTCGCTCAAGGTCACGTAACTCTGAGGTCAATATTCGGATTCTGCCCAAAATCAAACTTAACCGAGATTTTACGCCTGTCCTCGTTACTAGCTACAGTGATGACAACATTTTCCCCATGTTAAGTCGATAAGCAATTTTTCGGGCGCTCAAGGGGACGTAACTCTTGAGTGAATTATCTGATTCGGCCCAAAATCGAACTTGACCGAGATTTTATGCCTGTACTGGTTATCTGCAAGAATGAAGTCGATCAGAAAAAAATTGACGGAGCTAGAGTGATGACAAGCTTTTTTCTATGTGAAGTCTATGGGAGCTAGATGTTGCCATGGCAACCAGAGTTCCACTCAGATCTGCCTGAAAACCTAATGAAGCCTTTCCACTTGCCCAATAATGCGACACATGAAATTTGATCAAAGTTGGCCAAGTAGTCTTTAAGATATACATTTTTGAAATTCCCATTAACCCTAATGCAAAAACACACAAGGGCAGGTAACTCCTAAGTGAATGATCCGATTCTGCCAGTTATCGAACTTGACCGAGATTTCATGGCTGTGCTGGTTATCTGCAAGAATAAAGCCAATCTGAAAATAATTGAAGCAGCTACGGTGATGACAACATTCTCCCCATGTTAAGTCAATAGGCAATTTTTTCAACGCTCAAGGGCACGTAACTCCTGAGTGAATAATCAGATTCAGCCCAAAATCGAACTTGATCGAGATTTCATGCCTGTCCTCGTTATCTGCAAGAATGAAGTCGATCAGAAAAAAATTGACGGAGCTAGAGTGATGACAAGCCTTTTCCTAACGCTCAAGGGCACGTAACTCCTGAGTGAATAATCCGATTCAGCCCAAAATCGAACTTGATCGAGATTTCATGCCTGTCCTCGTTATCTGCAAGAATGAAGACGATCAGAAAAAAATTGACGGAGCTAGAGTGATGACAAACTTTTTCCTATGTTAAGTCTATGGGAGCTATTTGTTGCCATGGCAACCAGAGTTCCAATCTGATCTGCCCGAAAACAGTATGCAGCCTTTCCCCCTACCTGATAATGCTTCACATGAAATTTGATCAAGATTGGCCCACTGGTTCCGGAGATATACTTCTTTGAAAGTGTGGACGACGACGGACGACGGCTCGTGGTATACTAATACCTCACATGAGCCTTCGGCTCAGGTGAGCTAAAAATGGGCATTTTCAGCGATCGCTACGGTGATGACAAGCATTTTCCCATAGTAAGTCTATGGGACCTTGTGGTTGCCATAGGAACCAAAGTTTTAGAGCGATTTCAAAAAAAAGTTTATGTCATCAATGCCCCACCAGAGGCATGCTATAGATGAGAAATGATTGAGATCAGCCTGCAGGATACAGAGATATAGCTGCTCAAAAGTGTGGATGGACGACGGATGGACGAACGACCCACTATACTATTAGCACCCCTGGAGCCTTCGGCCCAGGTGAGCTAAAAATCAGCATTTTCAGCAATCAAAGGGACGTTACTCTACGATAAAAGGGCCGACTTGGTCGGTTTTCGAACTCATCCGAGATTTTATCCACAGTCACCTTACATATAAGTTTCAGAAAGA
Organism: Lucinisca nassula; assembly: GCA_963580285.1. Taxonomy (NCBI): domain Eukaryota; kingdom Metazoa; phylum Mollusca; class Bivalvia; order Lucinida; family Lucinidae; genus Lucinisca; species Lucinisca nassula. Next base: position 144,476,511 of record OY757017.1, read on the forward strand.
TCCTATCAAAACTGAAGGGGCTACGGTGATGACAAGGTCGAAAATGGGCATTTTCAGCAATCAAAGGGACGTAACTCTATGATTAATTGGCGGACTTGGCCAGTTTTCGAACTCATCCGAGGTTTTATCCCCAGCCACATTACATATAAGTTTTAGAAAGATCCGATCAAAACGGAAGGGGCTACGGTGATGACAAGGTCAAAAATGGGCATTTTCAGCAATCAAAGGGAGGTAACTCTATGATAAATGGGCCGACTTGGCCGGTTTTCGAACTCATCCGAGTTTTTATCCCCAGTCACCTTACATATAAGTTTCAGAAAGATCCGATCAAAATTGAAGGCGCTACGGTGATGACAAGCATTTTCCCATAGTAAGTCTATGGGACCTTGTGGTTGCCATAGGAACCAAAGTTTTAGAGCGATTTCAAAAAAAAGTTTATGTCATCAATGCCCCACCAGAGGCATGCTACAGGTGAGAAATGATTGAGATCAGCCTGCAGGATACAGAGATATAGCTGCTCAAAAGTGTGGACGGACGACGGACAGACGGACGACGGAGGACCCACTATACTATAAGCTCCCCTGGAGCCTTCGGCCCAGGTGAGCTAAAAACAAGAGGACCATGATGGTCCTATATCTCTCACCCAAGCTAACAGATTCAAAGTTTCAGGAAGTTCCAATCTTTTCAGAAGGATTTATGCTGATGACAAGGTCAAAAACAGATATTTTCAGCATTCAAGGGGACGGACATAACAGTATGAGAGATAGGCAGAAATCACCAGTTTTCGAACTTTCATTCCCAACCTACTTATATGCTAGTTTCAGGAAGATTCAATCAAAACTAAAGGACTTATGGTCATGACAAGGTAAAAAATAGACATTATCAGCAATCAAAGGGACATGTATATCTCCATGAGTAATGTGCCAACATTGTTGGTTTGCAAACACATTCAAGCTTTTATCCCTAACTTACTTATATGTAAGTTCCAGGAAGATCGTTCAAAACTTAGGGACTTATGATGATGACAATGTCAAAAATGGGCATTTTCAGCAATCAAAGGGACAAAACTCTATGAGATAAATATGCCAACCTTACCAGTTTTTGAACTCATCCGAGCTTTTATCCCTGACTTACTTACATGTAAGTTTGAAGAAGATCCGATAAAAACTGAAGGGGCTATGGAGATGACAAGGTCAAAAATAGGCATTTTCGCAATCAAACGGACTTAACTCTATGATTAATAGGCCACCCTCACCAGTTTTCGAACTCATCCAAGCTTTAATCCCTGACTTCCTTGTTTGTAAGTTTCAAGAAGATCTGATCAAAACCGAAGGGGCTAAGGTGATGACAAGGTCAAAAACAAGAGGCCTATAGGCCACTACCCTCACCAGAGGTCATGTGGTTTATACCATATACAGGCAAGGTGCCCATCTTGGTCATATGACAACAATACCACAAACTAGAGAAAGTGACCAGTGGGTTACGTATACCCCCAGCCAGTGCCACCCTCTGATATATCTTTCGAGCTTGTATGTAACATGAATGAAGAAGTCAAGAAGCTATAAGAATCTATAATGTGCTTATAAAATCTAAACCAAACATAATCTTTCTAAATAGACCAAGGGAGTGAGAGCATCAAAGTTACTGAAGGGGTGGGGCCATCAATGTTACTGAAGCAGCAGGGTGGGATATGCATCAATGAAATCTTTGAACTGGTATGCAACACTGATGCAAATATCATTTGAATTTGTCTTAGAGTTTAGAACATTATGTAACAGGCATCTATAAACTTTGTCATAAAACTTTAACCAAATGTAAACTTTCTAAGTCAATGACCTTGAGGTCTAGGTCACTGTGGGTGGGGAAGCGACATGCATCTAGAAATCTTTCACTTGGACTGGTATGCAACATTGATGCAAGTATCAATTGAATTTGTCTTAGAGTTTAGAACATACAGGCATCTATAAACTTTGCCATAAAACTTTAACCAAACATAAAATTTCTAAGTCTGTGACCTTGACCTCAAGGTCACTGTGGGGAGTGGGACATGCATCAATGAAATCCTTAGACCAGTATGTAACTTCAGTGTAAGTATCAACTAAATCTATCAAAGGGTTCAGAAGAAACAACCTCTTAGTAACTTTAACTCAAAACTTTAACCAAAATGTAAAATTTCTAAGTCTGTGACCTTGACCTCAAGCCTTAACGTCACTGTGGGGAGTGGGACATGCATCAATGTAATTTTTAGACCAGTATGTAACTTCAGTGCAAGTATCAACAAAATCTATCAAAGGGTTCAGAAGATACAACCTCTTAGAAACTTTAATGCAAAACTTTAACCAAAACGTAAAATTTCTAAGTCTATGACTTTGACCTCAAGGTCACTGTGGGGGTGGGACTTGCATCAATGAAATTTTTAGACCAGTATGTAATTTCAGTGTAAGAATCAACTAAATCTATCAAAGGGTTCAGAAGATACAACCTCTTAGAAACTTTAACGCAAAACTTTAACCAAAATGTTAACGGACAGACGGATGGATGAACGGCAGGACGAAAACTATATACCCCCATAGCATACTTCGTATGCCGGGGGTATAATAATGTTTAATTGCCTCACCCCCATAGAGGCTTTTCATGTAATTTGGTTTCAATCAGCACAGCTCTTTTACTGGAGAAGATAATAAGAGGACCATGATGGTCCTATATCGCTCACCTGAGCTAAGAGATTTACATGTGGGTCCTTGGGCAGGACAATTTTTGGCCTCAGGGCTATAATTTGAACAATCTTGGTAGAGGTCCACTAAATGAAGCTTAATATCAAAGATCATAAGCCTGGGCCTTCTGGTTTCAGATAAAAAGTTTAAAGGTATTCCCTATATTTGCCTACGTAAAACCTGAGACAGAGCCATTTTCTGCCCCAGGGCTATAACTGGAACAATCTTGGTAGAGGTCCATCAGTTGAAACTTCATACCAAACATCAAAGACCTGGGCCTTCTGGTTTCAGACAAAAAGATTTTTAAAGGTTTAAAATTTCCCTATATACAGTACGGCTCAGGTATTTGAACCGTTTTCCTTTTTCATTCCGCGGACAACTTTTTAAATCCGTGTTTTTCCACCGAATGGTTTGAAGTAAACCACTCCGAATGAAAATATTTTACTCCAAGTTATGGGCTCGATATTCCGAGGAAATTCCGCGGACCTCAGAGCTTACCTGTGATATTCGGAGTGTTTGCGAGTATTTGCGAGTGGTGATTAATTTAATTAAACTTTGACAACGGGACGGTCATTTTTTTCCTCTGTTTCAGAGGCCAATAATGGCGGCCGAAACCCGTCAAAATTTCGCTGACAGTTATCACCTTTGATTTTTTGTTTCTCAATTGTCCGACAATACTTCACATTAAACAAATGATTATGTTATATCAAAATAATTTTCTTTTCTTGAAAATATCAAAATTACATGGAGAAATTTTGAGTTTAAAAGAAGCCAATAATGGCGTCCGAAACCTATTAAAATTTCGCTGACAGTTATCACCTTTGATTATTTGTTTCTCATTTGTCCGATTATACTTCACATTAAAATTATTAAAGAATGAAAGAAAAATGATTATGTTATATCAAAATAATTTTCTTTTCTTGAAAATATCAAAATTACATGGAGAAATTTTGAGTTTAAAAGAAGCCAATAATGGCGTCCGAAACCTATTAAAATTTCGCTGACAGTTATCACCTTTGATTATTTGTTTCTCATTTGTCCGATTATACTTCACATTAAAATTATTAAAGAATGAAAGAAAAATGATTATATTATATCAAAATAATTTTCTTTTTTTTTTTTTGAAAATATCAAAATTTCATGGAGAAATTTTGAGTTTAAAAGAAGCCAATAATGGCGTCCGAAACCCGTTAAAATTTCGCTGACAGTTATCACCTTTGATTATTTGTTTCTCATTTGTCCGATTATACTTCACATTCAAGTTATTAAAGAATGAAAGAAAAATGATTATATTATATCAAAATAATTTTCTTTTTTTTTTGAAAATATCAAAATTACATGGAGAAATTTTGAGTTCAAAATGACCGATTTTGCACTATTGTCTGAAGGGAAGCTTGCCGGTTGATTGACAGTTTACTAAGAGAGACAACTCTGACTGACTGCAGACAGCGACCACATATTACGCAATACGACTTTATCACGGGGACTCTTACAATTACCTAATTAACATTTCTAAGGTAATTACATTAATTTCAACCATATTTTTATAATGTTCAACATGCTTTCAATAACGGACTTGAAAGAGTTGTACGTACTTGTCATTCCCAACTGATTCCCTTGTTTGAAATCACTGTACAGTTTCACATCTTGGGTAATTAGTGATTACCTCATTGTTGACTTTTGACATCGTTTACATTATACATGTAATAACTATCAGTGATACAAATTATCTTATAATTATATATAAATATATAATGATGGTAAAAGAACATTAAACAAACAAACAAAAAAAATGCCCAGGTATTTCGTCAAATTCCTCCGAGTATTTCCGCATAACTTCGCGAGAAATTATTGCCTCCAGGTACGATAATACGACTTGGAATAATTTTCGCGAATTTTCGCACGGTTCTTGCGAGTGTTTTCAAGGAGTGTCCGCCGATATATACATCTACTTGGAACAATTCTGAGTGTTTTGGAAAGTGCTGGAAACGCCGAGATTCGGAATAAATAGTTTTTCGGTTCTTATATCTTAGCCGTTCTGTACATATATGTAAGCTTAAGGAATATCCAATCACAACTGAAGGGGCTGTGGTGATGACAAGGTCAAAAATAGGCATTTTCAGCAATCAAGGGGACATAACTCTATGATTAATGGGTCGACTTGGCTGGTTTTCGAACTCATCTGAGTTTTTATCCCCAGCCACCTTACATATAAGTTTAAGAAAGATCCGATCAAAACTGATGGCACTTCAGTGATGACAAACATTTTCCCATTGTAAGTCTATGGGACCTTGTGGTTGCCATAGTAACCAAAGTTTTTGTTCAATTTCGAAAAAAAAGCTTGTATCATCAATGCCCCACCAGAAGCATGCTACAGATGAGAAATGGTTGAGATCAACCTGCAGGTTACATAGATATAACTAGTCAAAAGTGTGGATGGACGGACGACCCACTATATATGGAGCCTTTGGCCCAGGTGAGCTAAAAAAACAAACTGATTTCAATAAATTTCAGACTTTTCAGTGGTTATTAACTATAGCAGTTAACTAACTGAATAAAAAAATTTTCAAAACTCATCTGAGCTTTTGTCTATGGATTAATGATTTTGGATTAATGCTTTGGTACTACAACCTAAACTACCTTTTAAAGGATTATTACAACCGCAAAGTGGCGCGAATCAGCCTGTCCATGCATATAAACCCTATCGGTTACATTGGGCAGCAGGGATTGAGAAGACATTTCCATCAATCTATCTATTTATACTGCGAACAGTCACATTTGACCATAACTCACAGTGTGTGTGTGTGAATTCGAGTTTAACGTCGCTTTCAACAATTTTTCAATCATATCACGACGGTGTCTGGTTGCACAGGGAGCTCAATGCTCACTTTTACAGTGCTGCCTCACTAAAGTATCATGTCCCAGACACATTACATGATACCACACCCAGTCACATTTAGGGCTGGCTAATCGGAGCTGAGAAGATAATCGATTATCAGTTCTGTCATTGCGATCGATAGTCGATTAGTACTCGCTAATATTTTTGTCATTATTCATGACTCATGCATGACTCTTACCATATGTTGCACTTTTACCATATGTATATTTGAACAGACAGGCCTGAGCAAACAGTGTAGATCCAGATGAGACGCCGCATAATGCGGCGTCTCATCAGGGTCTGCACTGTTTGCCACTCATCCAGCTATTTTAGGCATAACTTTGGGTAGTAAATTTTACCTATCAAGTAATCGATTAAAAGCAAATCAGAAACGATAATCATTTTTGTGGAATTTATTGATCGATTAATCGATTATACCATTAATCTTAGCAGCCTTAGTCACATTATCCTGACACTGGGTCGACCAGTCCTAGCTCTACCCCGTAAATCTGAGTGCCAAGCGAGAAGCAGCTAGTACCATTTTTAATGACTTTGGTATGTCGCGGCCCGGGATCGAACCCGTGACCTCCCTTTCCCCGGAGCGGACACTCTACCAACTGAGCTATCAGGGCCGGTCCATAACTCGCAGGTGTACATTACTTACACACTAGGTTTACAGGATGAAAGCCTACACAGTAGTGGTGAGCAGTGGTGTTCATTATGGTGCTATTATGTGGAATTGTTTTTCTTTTGATATATGGACCACGGCATTGGAAGAGGTGTCGTTCAAACAGTGTGTACCGTTGGTCGGTGTTTCAGTGAATAAGAACAGCCCTTTACTGAAACTTGATTTTTATTATTATTGTTATTTATTTAATCTGAATATACCTCTTGACCTACGGCTTATCAGGGCAAGCGGAAAAGGGTTCTGGTGAGAATGTTCATATGTCCAGGCTTAGCTGAGTCTTTTGTGTTTGTATAAGCCATAACGACTCTTCTTCAAGTGACACATAGCGGGTGCGGTATAAAAGCCAAGGCCGCGCCGAGCCAAAAAACGCCGATCCAAAAATTTTATATTTCGTCTCTTGGCACAATGAAGCTATATACTGCAGTCAGTTTTGTATAAAATTATTATGTGTGTGTGTGTGTTCGAGTTTTACGTCCCACCAACAGCTAAGGTCATACGGAGACGGAACCTCGGTTTAAAGACTCATCCGAAAGTCTGGAGAAGCCCGGGATCGATCCTGCGACCCCTGGTTTACAAGGCGAGTAGCGTTACCACTACACCACGGAGGCTTCTATAAAATTATTATGAATACCATATTTGATAACTACACGAAGGTTCACCTCTCTACATTGTTTTATTTTCTTGAAATAACAATTTTTCCGAAATCGAGGGGTATAAAAGCCAAGGCCGAGAAAAATGGAAATATTTCCTAATTTCTTACGATTTTATCGGTTAAAGAAATTCTTTTTGCCCTGATGTTATTTAAATTTGATAATTTTTATCATGTGTACATAGAAAATATAATAAACATATCAAAATCACCTTAAATGATCTTATTTCTTATTTTCTAAATGTTTCTATTTTTAGATTAACTTAACTAAAGGAAACGACCGAAATGTACCGAAACAGTAAAAAAGTATTGTTACTGCTAGCTGGAGTTAAAGAAATATAAAAATTGATTGTTATATTTGCTAACACGTATGTGTATATTAAAACGATAAAGAAAAAAATGTTATTTTTCATTTTTCTTTAATTCCAGCTAGCAGTAAACAAAACTTTCTGCCCTTTCGGTCCTTTTCTGTCGTTTTCTTTAATTAAGTCAATCTAAAAATAGAAACAAGATGTGTTTGTGAAACACTGATGCCCCCGGACAGCGCCAATGTTAATGTTTTTAAAAATTTTGAAAAAAATAGGTCAAAGGTCAAGTTCAAGGTCACGAGATCAACAAGATGTGTTTGTGAAACACTGATGCCCCCGGCCAGCGCCAATGTTAATGTTTTTAAAAATTTTGAAAAAAATAGGTCAAAGGTCAAGTTCAAGGTCACGAGATCAAAAATTATGGTACCACTGGAAAGGTCTTGTGATAAGGTATACACATGTGAAATATGAATGCTCTATCTATTACCATTCAAAAGTTATGCCCAATGTTAAAGTTTTTGCAGACGGACAAACGGACAAACAGACGGACAGACCAAAAACTATATGCCCCCGAATCTCTTAGATTCCGGGGGCATAAAAATTATGGTACCACTGGAAAGGTCTTGTGATAAGGTATACACATGTGAAATATGAAAGCTCTATCTACTACCATTCAAAAGTTATGCCCAATGTTAAAGTTTTTGCAGACGGACAAACGGACAAACAGACGGACAGACCAAAAACTATATGCCCCCGAATCTCTTAGATTCCGGGGGCATAAAAATTAAAAAGTAAGAAAATTGATAATTTAAGGTAGTCTTATATGTTTGTAATATTTTTCTATGGAAAAGTGATGACAATAATCATCAGGACAAAAAAAGAAGAACTTTAACCTGTAGATTTGCAAGAAATTAAGAAATGTTATCATTTTCCCCGGCCCTGGCTTTTATACCCCTCGTTTTCGGAAAAACAGTTATTTCAAGAAAATTAAACAATTTAGAGAGATAAACCTTCTTGCAGTTATCAAATATGGTATTTATAATAATTTGATACCCAACTGACCTAGATATATATCTTAATTATAACAAGAGATGAAATATAAAATCTTCGGATCGGCATTTTTGGCTCGGCCCGGCCTTGGCTTTTATACCCGACCCGCAGAGCGTTGGCACCCGCATGCTGTGCTCTTCTTAACACACGCTGCAAACCTACCACTGTCCAATATTGTTTGTGCAAAAGTACCTGTCAATATAAGACACCCTTACTGATTTGTGACACAGGTGCTTTCAGCACAAAAGAAGAGGCGCCACATTTGATCTTTACTGGTATTGAGTAAGCGTCCTAAATTAGCTTCTGAATTTACCACTTCTGTAATTTTGGGCACGCGTCACAATAAAAAAAAAACATGCGTACATACAAATTGCAGATAGTGAATTTTACACGTACAGCGGCATAAAGTAGGCATCAAATAGGCAGAATCCTGCGTTTCCAAGAGCTCTGTATAACGCTCCAATGTCATCTGAAGTCCATCAAAATTGGAAGCAACCTTTCCAACATTACCTGAATAGTGTTGAGGAGGACGTTAAACCTCAAATCAAATAAACAACCACATTTATCTCACTTTTCTTACCGCTTGTCTAAACAACTGATGTATGGTGGTATCATAACCAAAGATGAAATTTAGTAGATAAACCCACAGTCCAAGAGTTACGTAGAATTGGCACTGCATGGCAATCATCTGGCAAATGATTAATAAAGGATCCCAGACATTACTTCTAAAGTGACCAGCCATTGTTTTCAGTAACCGTCTTCTAAAAAGTTCTATCATTCCATCCGTCTTGCAATGCAGCAGACCACCGTCCACTGCCGTTCAGAATCAGAATCAGAATTGTTACTGGTGACACGTCAAATGACATTCATACACCAGGACCTGTGATATGGGAAGTTAGTCCCTAGCTCTAACCAAAGAGTAATAGTACTAATAGTATTTGGAAGCTTAGTGTAACTTGATTTTCATAAATTAACACTGCTCCTGTTACAAAAAAACGAGGGTATTTGTGATTGAAAACTCGTCAAATGAAGGAAACATTCATTTTTATTTATTTATTTTTTCCCCTCCACTTTCTAATCATGGTGCTGGAAACGCTTGGGGTGACGTAGCCGAAGACAACTCATTCATTATCTAGTGATACGGATTTCGTGGATTTTTTTTTTTTTTTTTTTTTTTTCACGTTCTACTGCCTACGCGCCCTCGAGGGTATTCAGACCAGAATTGTTTGCTGTCGGTTCAAGCTCACACAGAGCTTATGTTGTATTGTTTATAACTTGCCGACTTTAAACAAATCTTATCTTACTGATGACACGTCAAATGGCATTCATACACCAGGGCCTGTGATATAGGAAGTTAGTCCAATTCAATTCTGAGCTCTAACCAAAGCGGTAAGCTTAGCTACACAGTTCTCAGCACCTTCAGCTGTCGAAATTGTCGAATCGGGAAGGCATTCCAATCTCTAATGGTTTGAGGGAAGAATGATCCTTTATAAACGATTCTTTATAAATGTCAGTTCTAGCAGTAAGGATCTGAAATGCCAATGCATGGTGATTTCTACAGTGCCTAGCTGGGGAACCAAGGTCATCTGCTGAATGCTGGCAGCATGCTTTAGACCTTTGTATAAGAGTATGAACCTACTGTCTCTTTTCCTTTTCTTGAGAGACTCCCATCTTAATTTTCCTAGATTTCCTACCATGCTCACAGTTTCAAAGCAGTAATTGCTTGTTACAAAGCTAGCCGCTCTATTCTGATTTTTTTTTTTCAATTTCTTCATTAAGGCCACCCACTTGTGTCCCAGATGCAACTGCCATATTGCAAGATTGGGCGAACAATTCCCTTATATGCTGTCTCCTTGACATTCTGAGGACACTGATGAAGATTTCGCCTCAGTGAAACCAAGTGTTGTATCCGCCTTTGTACACACGTTGCTAATGTAGGCATTTAGTCTCAAATCCTGAGTGATCTTATGTTATTTGTTTCGGATATGCGACGTTAAATAAAGCTTCTTTACATCTTTATCTTTGTAATGGATTTCACATTTGCGAGACGGTTCCCTCTATGGTGTATGAAGCCTCAATTTTATTTGTTCTTTTCCTAGTTATCTGCATAATATTGCAATTAACGGGCTGAAATCTCGTGCCTCATTTTCGTGCCCAACATCCTAATCTATCTATATCCTTCTGAAGTTTCATTGAGTCCTCTGTATCTCTAATTTCCCGCAAGCAAACAGAGTCCTCTGCGAACAGTCTTATTTCTGAGTCAATGTCAGTGGAAATATCATTAATGTACCGGGAGAAGAGCAGCGGACCAAGAACAGTTCCCCGTGGGACCCAGATAAAACTGGCGCCCATACTGAAGATTCAACATTTAACAACAACACGTTGTTTTCTATAACAAAGGAAGGAATATATCCATTTGAGAATCTCCCCCACCCATTCCATAATCAAATAATTTGGATTTAAGTAGTTCATGCGGTGGGGTGTCAAAAGCCTTCTCGTCAGAACAGTGTCTATAGAAAAGATAGGAATTCCCATGGCGGTGGGGTGATGTTGCTCATTCACAGAGATATCCCTCACACGCCTTTCATTGAACTGGAAAACGACACCGAATCGGTCTGGGTTAACTTTTTTTGAAAATAAAACTTCTCACTTCGTAGCAAGTTGGTATCGACCATCAAATGTTACGGTCAAAAACTTCCAGTTGTTTAAAGATCAGCTTGATTGCATCAAGTCACAGCACATGGGTAAAAAACTTCCGGCTGTACACGTTCTAGGCGACGTCAATTTCAGAGACATTGTTTGGCCCGACAGACTCAGCAAATAAGGCACAATGTTGAGTCAGTCTAAAGGACAAAATATTAATTGACATTATGAACGATCATGGCTTAGAACAAATTGCTGACTTCCCCACTCGTGATAAGAACACATTGGATCTGATTCTTACAAACTTTTGCAAGTTTGAAGACATTCAGTCACCAGACAAACTAAGTGATCATGATAATGTTTCCGGATAGTTAAAAATACACATTCCACCAATAAAGAAACCTCGGAGGAAGGTGTTTTCAAATCACACCAGAGATAAGAAGAACAATTCGCAGAAGAAATAAGATTCACGCAAAGGCAAAAAAGACGGGAAGTGGTAAACTACGAACAAAATTTGAAAACTTGAGACGTGAGATCAACGTAGAAGTAAAACAAAGATCAGGAATCGATACAATTAATTTACTCCACCCATCAAAGACACCAAAGGGAAAGAAACACAAAAATGAAGCGACCAGACCATAATGGAAACCCAAACAAATGAAGGCCACAAGGACAGCCATCTTCCCACAAAACGGCCAAATGGCCATCCAAAATAAAATGACACAAGTGACACAAACAGTAAGTAACAAACAACAACATAAACAAACCGCCACAGAAGAACCGCCTTGGAACGGTCAGTGGAAATAATTCCACCGGGTTGAGGGGGGGGGGGGGCTTAAATCGATTTTACATGGCCATAATCCTCGCCCTTACCTCTATTGCAGTATACACTAATTTTGTTTAGTCCGCATGAAGGCTTCCTAACTCATCAGTGTAACATCTCCGAGAACATACAAATAAAAAACTACAGAGATGAAACAAGGTTGAGGAATCGACAGCATACAACAACAGAATTGCTGGAGCAAAAGAAAACCAAGAGTTAGACTCCGAGGGGCCCGACCAAAGACGGAGCATCAGGCGCCAACCAACATAAAGAATACTAAAATAAAATAAAATTCCATTTATGTTTTTACCCTTGAACCGCCATATAATCTTAGGCCCAACCCACCGGTGTGCAATCAAAGAGGGAAGCAAAGTTGCCAACCGTGATTGGGTTAACCACCATGCATGCATTCTTTTTTATAACATTTATGTTGTACCCAATCTTTATATATCGACAAACGATTTTACGAAATTGGGTACCAAATTCATTACAGGCATGTATTTTTCTAAATTTATATACTAAGTCACCATAGAATTCGGGTTCCGATAGGCCTTGTTGCAGAAGTGTTTTAAGTCCAACATTGAATTTTGAAACCAAATCAGAATAACGTCTATAAAACTTAGAAAAAGGCTTTACGTAGTTTATGATACCAATACCCCTGATTAAGAGTTGAAGTCGGATACATGACTAGACACTCTAGCGAATCGAATTAACTGCGAAATATAAACCCCGTACGATGTCGCATGAGGAACATCACCGTCCAAAAAAGGAAAATTTACAATCTCGAAATCAAAACCATCACGTTTATCATAAATTTTGCAAGAAACAAACCCATCCACGATAGATAAATGTAAATCCAAAAAGGGGCCTCGGTATCAGAGGAATTTGCCTTGTTTAACTGAAGTTCTAGGGGATAAATCTGACTGATTAAACCATCAAAGTAGAAGTAAAACAAAGATCAGTAATCGATACAATTAACTTACTCCACCCATCAAAGACACCAAAGGGAAAGAAACACAAACATGAAGCGACCAGACCATAATGGAAACCTTAACAAAGTATTGTCAATATTTAATAAATCATCTAAATATCTAGAAGTAGAGCTAAAAGCTTCAATAATTTCAGATTGGATATCAATGGAAAGCGACAACATGAAGTCTCTTTCATAACAATACAAGAACAGATCAGCCACAAGAGGTGCACAATTCGTACCCATCGGAATACCCACAATTTGTCTAAATAACTTAGTACCGAATCTTATATAAATATTGTCAAGTAGAAAGGTGAGGGCATCACACACTTTCTGACATGACCAAAGTGTATAATTCTTATGCTCTTTAGAAGTGAAAAATGCATTTCTGACATTACATGCAAGATAGAGAGAATCTTCTCTGTGAAAAGCCCATTCAATTAAACCATTAAGCTTTTCTTTTATAAGATTATGAGGAAGTGTAGTGTAAAGAGTGGAAAAGATCGTAAGTAGCCAGACTTGAAGCACGAAAACGTCTGGATTTCAATTTATTTAAAACCTCATTCACGGATTTCCTTGTCTGGTGTGCAAGAACATTGGTTACCAGTAATACCTCCCTATACAGTTCAGAAAAAAATATTGCCAAATTGCAAAAAGGTTGGCTATAACAAATGTCATGCAACAAACAGCATGCGTCGTTGTCGACACTTTTAAGTGGACAACTATGCTATGCTTTTTGGCGGTGATCGGGCGTCACAGTTATTTGGGCCCCGTCAAGCGATTTTGGTACTTATCGCCAGAACCTTCGCTGCTCGCTCATACAAGCAGTGAATCAAGAGGAACCTTCAGACAGAAAGCCATATCCCTGGCCCCTCTGAATGGCTGGGCATGCGCAGTTAAAATTTGTCATGGCGGAATGCTCGAAGACACACATTCGCTTGGCGGGGCTCATTTAATTTGATTTGTATTTCAGTTTGCTCTAATTTGTATGCTATTCTGTGATGGCATGTTGATTGAGTTAGTAACCTTCAGGTGGACCAATTAATTTTTGTTGTAAATAATATTAGAACCTAGAGTGAAGGTGAGGCCCATAGGATCGATTTTATCAGTCACCCCTATATTTATTGCATTGCAGCACATTGGCCTGATAAACATATGCTGTCTCAGGACAAGAGAGCTTTATCATGTCAATGTGACATTGCACTTTTATGAATGAACCGGCCTACTAGAAAAAATGGCAAAAATGTTATTATTACTGGACAAAATGAAAAAATTACTTGAAAAATAAAAATGATAGGAAAAAATATGGTCAGCTGATACAAACTATATCGACCTGAGGAATGCTCGTACGCACTGAGGACCATCGATAACTGTTCGTAAATTGCTAATTTAAAAGTGCACAAGGGGATAAACTGATAAATTGAATACCAGATTCGTGTCATTTGATATCAAGTTTATCAGGCTCGGCTTCGAGAACGCATGTAGAATCGCTCGGCAAGCCTCGCGATTCTACAAGCGTTCTCGAAGCCTTGCCTGATAAACTTGATATCAAAATACACTCACCTGGTATTCTCTATTAAACTAACCAATGGTTCTCGCTACTGACCGTCCTAAGGCGCTGGTTCTAATGTTGTTTATTTTAAATGTAATTTTCGGATTTCCGACGGGGCTCTTCATGTTGTATGTGCTTATAGTTGTGTATTATTATTATTATTATTTAATTTCATTAATTGAGCCCCGCCAAGCGAATTTGTGTCTTCGAGCATTCCGTCATGACAAATTTTAACTGCGCATGCCCAGCAATTCAGAGGGGCCAGGGATATGGCTTTCTGTCTGAAGGTTCCTCTTTATTCACTGCTTGTATGAGCGAGCAGCGAAGGTTCTGGCGAGACTGCGCTCTAAGTACCAAAATCGCTTGACGGGGCTCAATTGTGCCTGTTGATCCTTGATCACCTCTTGTTTGGAAAAGTGAGCTGGTTGCTTTGCTGTTTGTCATTCCTTTTTGTTTCTTTCCTTTTTTGTTTTCTTTATTGTTAGTTACTCTTCCTCTTGGTGCCATCGGTAGGCTGTAACCTTTGATTGTGGCTGTACCTGGGCATCTGTTTCTATATTTTCTTTGGACGCAGTGAAGGTTCCATCCTAAAGTCTATTTAGGCGGGATGGAAACTAATGTTTCAGGCCATTTGTCAGAAACTCGGAGGCTGGTAATCTGAAGGCCGAGTTTTGACTATTTTACTCCGTACAGTGAAATTCCGCTATCAAGATCAAGTCAAATTAAGACTAATTCTTCTCTAAAATCATATTCAATAGGTTTCAGTTATTATTTTTCTATACCCGGAGTCCGCTATTTAAGACCACTTTTGAAGAGTTCCAAAGGTGGTCTGAATTAATATAGAAAGTTAACTGTTTTGGCTGTCATGACTCACTGTAGAGCCAGGAAACCTCCATGCGGATCATTTCCTTATTGTCATTATGCATGAATCTGCATTAGTGAGAGGGTTGAGTTCAGTCCCCACGTCTGACCCCACTAAGGCAAGTCTTGTTTTTTATTTATTTATTTATTTTTTTATTTATTTATTTATTTATTGTGCTTTCTCATACCACAAACTCGTTCTCTTCTTCTATTATATACTTTTATTTTCTATGTTTCTATTTATTTGTACATCGTATGTTTCGAAGAAGTATTTTTTTTCGGTTGATCCTCCACCATTCACGTTTACATGCAGTTTAACAAAAGCTAACACAAACGTTGCACTAGTAAATTATGTGGCTGATATCAAGGGACTTGATTTTTATGGCTGTGAATATTTGCGTGTTGTCATGTTTTATGTGAATAATGAAACCAACATTGAAACCATGATTATATGCATTTTAATGCGGCGACTTTTTATTCAATTTTATACATGTCAACATATTTTGATTAACATTTTTTTCCCATGGAGGTCGTGATCATTAATATTGATACCGTATATTCTTGAATTTGCTGTTCACAATAAACCATTTTACGAGACCTGGAGAGTATCACCACTAGCAGAGCATGCGGACTGAACAACCACGCTAGAACCAAGGGCGGGGAATATTTGTTTGTTTGAACTGAGGTTTACCGTTCCCGTCAACACTATTTATGTCATTTTGGATACGTTGCTTCCAATTTTGTGGGACTTTTATCCGACCCGGCAAGTGCTACAGTGGTGGCAGCGGTGGGATGGAAAGAGGGCCGCTGGTTTGTTGCATAGGCTCCGTCCTCGAGTTTGCCTAGTGAGTCTTGTGTGACTTCGGGACGAAGGCAAGAGATGAGGGAGAGAACTGTAACGGTTTATGGATACATACCACTTCTAGGAACTGAACAACTACGATAGAACCAAGGACGAGGATTATTTGAGCCCCGCCAAGCGAATTTGTGTTTCGAGCATTCCGTCATGACAAATTTTAACTGCGCATGCCCAGCCATTCAGAGGGGCCAGGGGATATGGCTTTCTGTCTGAAGGCTCCTCTTGATTCACTGCTTGTATGAGCGAGCAGCGTAGGTTCTGACGAGACTGCGCGGATGCGCCGGCTCGCCTGAACCTTCGCTGCTCGCATATGCGATAAGTACCAAAATCGCTTGACGGGGCCCATTTGTTTGTTAGAATTGAAGTTTAACGTTCCCGTCAACACTGTTTATGTCATTTTGGAGACGTTGCATCCAATTTTCTGGGACTTTTACCCGACATTGAGATAAAATGCCATCTCAAGCCATGCCGCCCGATGAAACCAAAAGGTTTATATGTGTAAACTAATTCACGAAACTAAGCAACAGATATCGTGGTAAGTACCTGGGTGGGTGACCGCGTTGTTTGACCTCGTGGATGAGCCGGTAAGCGCTACATGGATGGAAAGAGTACCGCTGGTTTATTGCATAGACTCCGCACTCTAGTTTGCCTAGTGAGTCATGTGTGACTTCGGGACGAAGTCAAGAGCTGAGGGGGTGGGGGAAATCTTACGGTTTATGGGAACCGGCTATTTTGGCGACGCGAGTAAGGTGTTTGGCTTAGTCACGAAGTTAAGCAACAGATATCGCAAACGCTACATATGCATTGGACTGTCTGACTCACACCATTTTGCCTTGGCAGGCTTAGTCCTTCTAAGCGGTTTACCAGTACTCATGTTTGGTCAATTTCAGTTCTGCGTTGAAGCACCATGCAGCCCAATCTATTTCTCCAAGCTCCGATGGGCGGCGACGAGGCGTAGCTACGTAAAAGATTTAAGACCCCAGTACAAAAAATGGCCGTTCCAAGGCGGTATCTTATTGTTATTGTTCGTCTTTGCATGTATGTATTGCCAACTTTTTTATATTTTGGATAGCCGTCTGGCCATTTTGTGGGACTGTAACTGTCCTTTTAGCTTTCCGCTTGTGACGTTTTCACTATGGTGAAGTTGCTATATGTCTGTTTCGTTCCCTTTGTCTTGGATGGGAGGTGTGAGGTAATTGTATCGATCCATAATCATTGATTTTACTCACATCCGCTAATGCCATTTTACCTATATTGGCGGTGTGTTCTTTACTTAGATCCAGTTGATCAAAGCATCGTTAGTTTAACGAACACAGGTGTCCAAGTGTTTACTGTCTCAGCCTAATACAGTATTTTGCCGGACTGAAATGTTATAAAGAAAAAATAGCGTAATGTTAACTTACGACATCGTTAGGTTTGAGCAAGCGGGACCTAAACTAATGATGTCGTTAGTAAACGCATCGTTAATAATTTGATTATTTAATTCGGCAAATGTATTAATACTTTTGCAGAAAAATGTGAGTAGCTTTTGCAAAAGCAAAGTTGCTCACGTTTCAAAAAAAAAAAAAAAAAAAAAAAAAATACCCATCAGGGCTTGTAGAAATAGATTGGGCTACGAGGACTGTTCGAATATGAATGCAACTAAGCACATAAAATGATTCCGTGATAGATTTCGATGAAAAATTTATTTTGTCCTCTTAAACAGATATACAAACTTTCAGTCTTCTGATCCAATCATTGAATGCATTTTGGTAGTCTTTTCGAGGTATACTATGAAGGCACCGGAATATTGCAGAACCGAGGTGTTTGTGCTGTACAAATTTTCGACCAGAAAGGTATTTTTCAGCCGCGGGAACAAAAGAAAAATTCACATGGGGCAAGGTCAGGGGAATACGGGGGGGGGGGGGGGGGGGGCGAGGGGGAGGTAGTTCAACAACCTTTTCCTGCTTCAGATAGTCTTGCACAATGAACGCCTTGTGCGATGACGTATTGTCATGTAGCAATCTGACATTGGCCAAACCAGTTGCGGGTCTTCGTTCTTTGAAATATTTCTTCAATTTTCGAAGAACTTTATTCTTGTAAAACTTCGCATTTACAGATTTGCCTTTAGGCACAGCAACCTGAATAGCAGGGCCCTGATTTGAAAAGAATATGGCATACATTACCTTCTTGACGCTCATGGTCTGCTTTGAAATGCATGGTCTTTTGCAATACTTTGTTGCCCATATTTTGTTCTGAATCTTTCCTTTTGGCTCAAAAAAGTGAACCCATGTCTCGTCACCTGTGACGACATTAGCGAAAGACCGTGCATTGTAATTTGGAAACTTTTTAAGCAACTTCTTGGCGCACTGAACGCGTATCTTTTTCTGCTCATCCGTCAACAGATGGGGAATCCATCTAGCAC
This sequence comes from Lucinisca nassula, assembly GCA_963580285.1. Lineage (NCBI taxonomy): Eukaryota > Metazoa > Mollusca > Bivalvia > Lucinida > Lucinidae > Lucinisca > Lucinisca nassula. The sequence continues at coordinate 144,494,910 of OY757017.1, forward strand.
AGCTCTTTCTCATTTTCAAATCCCGTTTCAGAATTGTATGAGCTGCTCCAAATGGCATGCCAACCATACTAGCTATTTGCCTAGTGGTGTATCGTGCATCGGTAGCAACTATATCTTTCACTCTAGTAACCAGCTTGGTAGATGTTGCTCGTTTCGGCCGACGATCATGTGGTGCATCATCTGTTGAGCCTAGCCCACAGCTGAATTTCTTACACCAACGAAAAACTGTCGGAAAAGACATTTCATTATGCCCATAAACCGAACATATTTCATCAAAAATGTCTTTGCACCGTATACCAAGAATACAACGATTCTTAATATAGGACCGTATTTCAACGGCGTACGCTGACCTTCTTCCAACCATGTTTTGTTTTAGTATACAAGAGTAGACAGTGTTTATCGAACGATATACATGGCTAAAGTGCACGGATTTTAACAGGTTTGGTATCAATGTATAGATAAAATGTTTTTCTACGCTGTGATATTTATTTCCAGGTGATTTCGCATTGATGCATGAGAAAACGTTCTACTTGCATTCATATTTGAACAGTCACGATGCTTCCAAGCAGAGCTGAAACCGACCGCACATGGGTAGTGGTAAAATAGAAGTGAAGGCAATTATCAGGAATCGATACAATTAACCCACAGCTCCAATCAGTGACACCAAAGGGAAAGGTAAACCGCTTCTAAAGAAGGTCGTAGCCTGCCCAGGCAAAATGGCACGAGTCGAACTGTCCAAACATGTAAACTATATTGGATTCATTGGGCGGCAGGGACTGAGATATCATCCCATCACTGTCGGGAAAAAGTCCCACGAAATTGGAAGCAGCGTCTCCAAAATGACCAAAAGAGTGTTGATGCGGACGTTAAACCTCCAATCAAACAAACAAAACCACTGCATTACTAAAACAGTTAACAGTCTGACCACTAACGAGCTCGTTAAGGTAACCTGGCTTTGAACAATTGGGCACAGAATGATACATAGCTAACAACTTCTTGAGGTGTTAACAACTGGATCCTGATCATCAGGGATGGCTGGCAGGATCACCTACGGACCTATCAAAAATCCGTCACAAAATTTCAAGAAAAAAAAAATAATAATAATAAAAATGGCGGGAAAAATGTACGGGTGTTCCCATTCCCCTTGAGTTCGCAAGACTGCATACACCGACTAACACATATTTTCCCACTACCACGCTACAGTGTCAAACATGGTATAATTCTTTCCGATATTTTGAAGAGCTAGCACAGAGCGCTGCTACAGTTAATAACATGTTAGCCTGTTTTATAGCATTTTGCTTCTAGAATATTGCACGTTTTGTACAGTCTATGTTCATAAGTTTTATTTTTGTCGGTACCTCCTTCTCTGTCTGACTTCTTATCTTTTCACATACCTTCTATATTCTAATTGCAACCTCCAGAATAATGGCGTTCTCTATATAAACATTTCAAAAAATAACATCACATTAATATCTTTCTTGCAAAGCATAGGGTTGTACTGACATGGTTACGGTTATCAGCTCATTCATTGTTTATTGAGACTGGGCGTTATGGGATGAATACACTTATTAGGAAAGAAAGACAATGTGCGCTGTGCGGTACAAGTGATTTGGAGGACGAATGCCACTTTACATTAGACTGTCCTAAATATAACGATATTCGAAAGGTTTAAAAAAAAGGTACTTTTACACTTGCCCATGAGAGTTTAATTTTATTCAACTTATGCAGCCAAATAGGATTAATGAGCTAAACAAAAGAAACCTTTGCAAAATATCTATTTGAAGCATTTAATATCAGAAAGATTCATACTCATCACTGAAACTGTAAATGTTCATCTTCGTGACTAATTTATAGCTGAATACACGAGTTCTATTTCCTCTAACTGGTCATGCATCTATTATTCTGCATATTTATTGACTAGAAGAAACTGTATTGTTTACGTCAAACAAATCCTTCTCTGTAGTGTCAAACTTCGAAGCAAACCTAAAAAGAAAAGTTTTTATAAAGGCATTCAATCGTTTACAAATTAACAGTTCAAAGCATTTGGTAGTTTTTTTTTTGTTTTTTTTTTTTGGTCGGCGCCTCCAAAAGGTTTTGTAAAATTCTACTGGAATACTTTTTTACATACCGTCACTCAGTGCGTATGTATGTATGTATGTATGTATGTATGTATGTATGTATGTATGTATGTATGTATGTATGTGTGTATGTGGTTATAGGTTATAATGAAATTTCAATAGAAGCACGGTATGTTTGAGCTAAATACTGTGTTGGGGTACGCGGTTGTGACAACATTGACCTGCTAGAAGAGGCTAGGACTAAAGGCGACCCTGGAAACCATTTGTCCTAACCCTACAGTTAGCATGTAAATCCCAACACAACCGAATCGCCCAAACACAGTAACTGCTCCCTCGCCTTTATTATTATTTATTATTATTATTATTATTATTTTTTTTTTATTATTTTTTTTTTATTTATTCTTTTTTTATTATCATTTTTTTTTTTTTTTTTTTATTATCATTTTTTTGTTTCCTGTTATTTGGTAGTTGATAGTTGATCTTGAGAGAACGTGACCTTAAAATGTTGATGGTTATTAAATTTCAGACAATTACTAACAAATGCATTGTGCTGTTATCTTATGAAGTAAAGATTTTAGGCAAAAGATATTTAACTCTTATCATGCTGTTCACGACAACCCCTATCTTTGGAAACAGTGTAGATCCAGATCAGATGGCTTCTGAAGAAGCCATCTGATCAGGATCTACACTGTTTGGCATTCGGTTTATGAATTTGTAGCAATAAATTGCATCAAGTAATTTGATTGGTTGATAGACAGAAATGGGTGTGGCTTAAATGAATATTCAGCAAGAGAAGGGTTAAGTAAGTAAAATGTAGGTTTTGGAAACAAAGAACGTGCATTGTAGACAGAAAACAGAGTCTCGATTGTATTGAGGTTCTTCATAAGTAGCACTGGTCCCGATGTTATAACGTTTTTCACATGCTCAACTCGAGCATGCAATTAAATTGGACAGTTTTCCTGCTCAAATCAGCAACAAATGGTTGCATTTTAAAATTTATGAGGACATGCTGTTGTAAGTTGAGCATGCAATGGTGTCGATACTGTTTGCATATAAATGAACACACACACACACACACACACACACACACACACACACACACACACACACAGAATCCGCATGAACGCATGCAACACAAGTATGCAAAGATGTATTAAAGTGTTATTTTACTACATATTCTGGATCTTTAACCTTACCTAAATCGGCAGACGACAAACTGATACTATTTTGGTTATTTTCCCCTAAATTTCCAATGGAGTCAATTTACAAGAAATCGCAAAATCTGTTACCGTGGAAAACTAAGAGAAATATTTTAACCCTTATCTTGCTGAATATTCATTTAAGCCACACCCATTTCTGTCTATCAACCAATCAAATTACTTGATGTAATTTATTGCTATATATTCATAAACTGAATGCCAAACAGTGTAGATCCTGATCAGATGGCTTCTTCAGAAGCCATCTGATCTGGATCTACACTGTTTGAAAAGATAGGGGTTGTCGTGAACAGCAAGATAAGGGTTAAAACGTTTTACTCAGAGAAGCGTTAAAATTAGTGAGCAACCGTGGAGCCAGCAACCCATGTTCGATCGCGCATTTACGGACGATTACGCGGTTTACGGACGGTTTGCGATGGCTTCCGACTTCCATGCGCAGGGATAATGTTCAGTGTCGTTGCTTATGGCAATACTCTTGCCATTACTATGATGTTATGTAAGTATGTTTTGTGTGAATATAAACAATAAAAAGGTTAGGCTACTCGGCCTTGTAAAGAGCCTCAATGATACCGATATTCCGATTTTTGTCTATCGGTAATGTGCTGCTGGTTTCTGATATTTTATACATGATATCTTATATGTTATACAGAATATCCTAAATGACACGTATGATCTATTGTAGTATGTTAGACATCGCATACGATATCTTTAATAACAAATAAGATAACTGTTTTTATGAATAAATTATCTGACTTATTCTGAGATATCCGATATCTTATAGAGTATCAGATCTTATAAACTATATAAGGTATCTTATTTAATATATCAGATATCTTATAAAGCAATATATAGGGTATCTTTTATAGTTCTTAAATTAGACATCTTATTTATTAATTCAGGTATCTTATATAACATATCTCAGTTCTATTATTTCATTGCCTTCATCAGATTCTAATTCTACATAATAGATATTTGACATATTATATTAAATATCGTATACCGTGCATAATATATATTCTTAATAATTGTTTACAAATATATAATATTTTATACAAGATATCATATGTTCAACAAACTGTATTACATGAAGTCTTCATATTCCCTCCATTTCATATAAGATAAAACATACCGGTATATGATATCTAATATAGCAAATAAGATATCTGATATCACATGTACGATATCTTATATGGGAAATGAGATATATTATTTTTCTACTATATATGATATCTTATTTAGCATAAAAGATATTTTATTTGACATATCATATTTGGTATATATGATATCTTGTATAGGATATTAGATATCTTATTTTTAAAGAAGACATATAATGTATTCATTTAAATAAGATATCTTAGCATATCAGATATCAATATTGATATATATCTTATCTAACAAATAGAATATATAGGATAAAAGATATCTCATATATGATACCAGATATTTGATGCACTTTTTTTAGATATTTTATATCCTATATTTTTTATATCTTATCTACTATATAAGATATCTGGTATAATATATAAAATCCATTGTCGTATCTGATCTGATTTGCCATAACGTGGGAGTGAAATTTGATGTTATAAACAGCTACTGTAGCGTCTGCAAGGATAGCGAGTACATTAAATAATTGAAAATCCTTGATTACCTGGGGCGCTTGTTAACACAACGAATGTTACTCTCTGTACGTGCTGGTTTGACAGTTTCCTGTGAGGTGTATGTGCTAAGACGCACAAAGGGGGTTGGATATAGACTTTGAATCATTCAGTCCATCAGGATAGAGAGATATATCTGCATTGTTGTGGTGGACACGTGAAAACATATGCTAAATATGAGGATATTTCTGGTATGTTTCTCTCTTTATCATCTTCAGTAATAACAATGATGATGATGATAAACAAAACATATATAACTAAACAAATAAATAAAGTGGACTATTTCTACTGCTGCCGCTATTATGGTATGTTTTATACGAGAACTCATTTTAAGCTGACTTCGAAAGAGGTGCCAGGCTGATTTATTTTTAATAATTTATTTAGAAAATGTCTGAACTTTTGCAAACAGTGAACGCGCTAATCCAGACGCCATGCACGTTCTGTTTGCCAATGTCTGGTTTCGGGGTTTCCTGTCAAAAAGGAACTACTAGTCTAAATTGGTAATATGAATACGCAGGGAAAATCCTATGTTCGGACCACCTTTGGGACTGTTCATGTGCGGTCTTTAAAGACAGGATTTTCATGCCGGGGGGTCTGGTTCCCAGCTAAACCATGTACAGGTAACCAGCAGATAAAAGTAGGTGTGGCTTGGTCTTGGTGGGCTGGCTACTTATAGGGGCCATAAAACTGATAAGGATTATAGGATATAATTGACTGTAATAATCAGCTGCTGTCCATATATTTATCAAACAAATACCTTAAAAAATTGGACATAAATTATGCTTCATAAACAAAGATTTATTTATTTATTAACATTTAAAAAGAAAAAAAAATCTAGTTTTGTGTAGTAGAAAATATAATAGCAAACTCGACTGAAATCAAAAAACGATTTTATCTGACTGTCAATTTAAGTTTGGAAGAAATATAATGTGTGTTTTCATATTTTTCTCTGTACACAATAACCTCTCTGTAACATGATTCACTGTAAAAAGATTTTGGGATATAACACAGTTCTAACACATATCCCAAAAATCATTAGAACCGCCTCATTGAACATTTTGAATATGTAAAATGCTAGTCCTAGTACTCATTAGAAATAGACCTGGTACCAACACTCTATCAGCCCCTGCCTATCGGGGCTTGAAGAAATATATGGGTTGCATGGTGCTTCCACGCAGAGCTTAAACCGACCCGCACACGAGTACTGGTAAACAGCTTTGAGGATCTAAGCCTGCCCAGCAAAGCGGTGCGAGTCGGCCCATCCATGCTTATAAACCCTATTGATTTCATTGGGCGACAGGGCTTGAGATGTTCATCTCAGTGTCGGGTAAAAGTCCCACAAAATTGGAAGCAACGTCTCCAAAATGACCTTTACAGTGTTGACGGGGACATTAAACATCAAATCAAACAAACCAACACTCTATAGTATATTGTGTATACTCTCACTTTATAGTATATTGTTGTTGCTCATTAGAACTGCCTGATTAAGAACATACTAATGAGCACCCAAAATCTATATTTTAATTAAAAAAATCTAAACTGAGATTAGAATGAGATAAGCCTGGACATCAGCCATTCCGTCATTTGTTTAGCTGTGTCAATTTTATTTAATTTATTTTACTAAGACTGCCTGTGTATAATTCATTTTACTTTTTATTTTTATTTTTCTATAAGAAAAAAACAAGAAGACTGGAAAAATCTTTCTATTATATCAAATTTAAAAACAATTCTTTCATTATTTATTTATTTATCAGAAGAAGTTTTTTTCTACAGTGTCATCTAATAATTTTTCAACAAATCTGAAGCTTTATTTTTTTTTTTGGTATATTAGAACTAACTATGCTATATAATTAACCTTTATGAAATATGTTTCCATTTTTTCTTTGTAAGTTAAAAATTAAAAAAATAAATACATTAATCATGACTAAATTGTTTTGCTTGTCTATTGAAACCAATTATGGAGTGTGCCTGCTGTTACATAATTGAGATAACAAGGTTAGCTTCAAACAGAGCAGAGCTGTCAATCACTTATTATTAAAATGTCAATCATTGTGATGTCACAGTAGGTCTCCATTTACAGCCAATCAGATAAATAGAATTTGATGTTAACCCTTCAGAGATCAGACAAAGAATGACTCAGGTTTTCCTGTGCTCCCTTAAATAGTCCAGTCCTGTCTTTAAGACTATTTTTGAACAAAGTGGGCACTGGCTGTAGAAAGAAAAGAAACCTTTAAAAGGAGAATTAGTCTTAATATTAGCCGATCTTAATAACAGAAAGCTGGCATTCTCGTCTAGATGCAATATATATCAATTTGAATAAAATATCATGAATTTTGCATATATATTCAAATCAAAAGTTTGCGTAAACTGGGGAGGCGAAGCCCACTTCCCAACCACTGCCTCCAGCGTGCACGTGTGCGCGCGTGCTTGGGTGTGTGGCCAACTTCAGCTGCTTGAGTTGGCTGTTTTTATTTACTGTGACTGTTCATTAGTAACATTTTCTTTCTATTTTGATGAAAAAAAAAAATAAAATAAATAAATGCGAGCGCTTTTCACAACTTGAATTGTATATGTGGGAAGGTAGATATATGATAAAAAACACGCTCATTAAATTTTGACGCATACATATCAATTATGATCTACTACAAGTCACAAAAATACAACCAAAACTAATTAACCCATTTTGTACCAGAAACCCCAAAACGGGTAATCGGGCAAACCGTGCAGTCCCAGATCAGACATCAGGGCCTACAATGTTTGCAAAACGTCCAGCCAGTTTCCAAATAGATTTTGTAGAAAACACAACCTAACACCCCTAAATTTTGCAATGGACTCCTGCTATATATAAGGAGGAAGATTCCATTTGGTACAAAAAGGGTTAAGCTATGCTAGCTGAAATTTGTGTGGTCTACATACTAGTATACTTTTTATTTCCGCTCCAATAATATTGGGTCATTTGACAGCTACTTTTACTCGAGCAACCCTGTCTTTCACCCGTCCAACTTAAAATGAGTCATCCAATTTAAAATTTACATTTTTTGTATGAAGATACTTATATGTTAAACTTTTAGTCCAAACACTAGAGGAATTAAAATGGAAATACTTTTTGGATTAAAAGTTATGGTGAGGAGTTTATTTACTTATTTATTTATTTATTTATTTATTTATTTATTTATTTATTTATTTACCAAGTTATATCCCAGCAGGCACACGTCGTTAGAGCAACGTCAAATCAACCTCGGTACAACGACGTAGATGTAACGTTGTATAAACGTCATGACGTTGTGACGTCACAATTACGTCATGTGCCTGCTGGAATTGATATTCATCTGTTTTGACTTCGCTTCCAAAATAACCCGTCAAAACAGATACCCACTTTCTTATATCTAAAAACTATCATTTTTTTTTTATTTTTTTTTTTCAGTTGATATTTTGTGATATTTTTCGTATTTCTAGTCCAAACATAAATTGTTGGTGCTCGTTAGAGGCTCATTGAGGCGATTCTAACGAGTACCCACAAGCTATGTTTTTGAGCAAAAATAAAGAAAATAATTTGTTCCCATGTAAACCCCCAAATTTTCTTTATATATAGTTGGGTTTAAAGGGGTGTTCACTACATGGACTTGTTAACATGGTGTATGCAGTGTAGATCCTGATGAGGCGGCCTATCAGGATATCCTATTTATGACTTCAACTTAACTTCTGATTTACTAAAAGATGCCGGTCCCCGCCCATCGGGGCTTGAAGAAATAGATGGGCTGCATGCCATTATGATTCCACGCAGAGCTGAAACCGACCGCACACGAATACTGGTAAACCGTTTAGAGGATCTAAGCCTGCCCAGGCAAAGAGGTGCGAGTTGGCCCGTCCATGCTTATAAGCCCTATTGGTTTCATTGGGCGACAGGGCTTGAAATGTCACTTCATCTCAATGTCGTGTAAAAGTCCCACAAAATTGGAAGCAACGTCTCCAAAATGACCTATACAGTGTTGACGAGGACGTTAAACCTCAAATCAAACAAACAAACAAACTAAAAGATGGAGGAGTTTTCCATTCCAAGATTCCTGGGATATTACTTTACCGAGATAAGCTGACAGATGTCAATTATAAGCTTGATTGCATACTCTGGTAACTATAGTGGAACACTAAAGAGATAGTTTATTGTGTTTTAGTTTCCAAGGTAAATCAAAGTACTGAAAGTACTGAGGAAAGTTGATTTATGAGGAATAATTATTATATAACAATGTTAGTCATAGATAAAGCAGTTATCTAGATATTTTGTTGAAAAAAAAATATAGAGACTAACTTCCCATATCACAGGTCCTGGTGTATGAATGACATTTGACGTGTCACCAGTAACAATTCTGATTCTGGTTCTGATTTGACAAGGTCCAAGTGGGTTAAAAAATTCGACAAAGAAAAAATGATTCATCGATTGTTTTGAGTTTAACAACAGGTCAACCCTAGTGGATCATTTTGGGGAAAAGAGATAGAAGAGACAGTAGAGGAGATGATATGTTTGTTTGATTTGATATTTTACGCCCCCGTCCACACTGTAAAGGTCATTTTGGAGACGTTGCTTCCAATTTGTGGGACTTTTACCTGACATTGAGATGAAATGACATCTCAAGCCCTGCCGCCCAATGAAACCAATAGGGTTCATAAGCATGGACGGGCCGACTCGCACCGCTTTGCCTGGGCAGGCTTAGATCCTCTAAGCAGTTTACCAGTACTCGTGTGCGGGTCGTTTTCAGTGCTGCGTGGAAGCATCATGCAGCCCATATATTTCTTCAAGCCCCGATGGGCAGGGCCGTTGTAGAGAAGACGAAAGTGAGGGACAGAGGAGAAAGAGGAAAATGAATGGAAGTGTAGAAACAGAAGAAATATCAACACTCCCTCACTCTACTGTTACCTGCTGCAAGGACAGCAGGTGTTGTTCAACTGTAAGTCAATATAAGACGGACTCCCCAGTGACACAAGATACACATCGCCATTGCCTCACTCAACTACCCCCACGAAGAAAATACGGAAGAAAGAAAGAAAAACGTGCCTGCCAATTTTTTCATGGTCCAACCATAAATTTCTAAATTAGCTCAGTACATGTCTGCTAATAATCTTACAGAGAAGTTCTCCTAGCGGGCACATGATGTCTTAGCAACGTCGCATCAACGCCGCATTGATACGACGATGCACATACGTTGTGCAGACGCTTGGAGCTATGTTCCTTCGGGCGTCGGGACATAAAAAGGAGAATAGCTTGACAAAAAAGATCATTTTAATCCATTTGATTTAACATTATAACTGGTCAGACGCCGCGTTTACCCAAGGTGAATTAAAATACGTTTATTCCCACCTGTATGGGGTCCTAAAAACATTGACCCATAAATGTCAATTGTTTTAATACTGTGACATTTTGAAACAGTTAAGATAGATTAGATGCCACAGAATGTTGCTTCTGAACGGTGTCTTCATATTTGCTAAAGTACGGAACATGTGTTTTGTAATATTAGAGCTCTCGAAAGCAGGCGAATTGTAGGTCAGTAAAGGGTTGTGATAAGCTATCTCCTTTAACCCTGTAGACCGGTGCAGACGCCGAGGTAGAAATACACTGTATCTATGCAAACCTTGAAGATTCTGATAAGACGGCACGTAGCTAGAACGTCTCGCCAGAATCTACATGTAAACTGTTTGCCATCCTGTCAGTGAACTATAATCAGAAATCCTTTTCTATAAGAATATATTTAAAGTGAGAAGAGTCCTGTTTAGAAACTCAGGGATGAAAGAGTAAAACATCACGAACAGTGGTTAACCATGGTTAACCAAAGTGTGAGCGAACTCAGTCTGGTAGCGGTCTGCTAGCATGGCGGAAGTGTTGTGACGTCACTCTGGTCGAACCAGACTAAAGCGTGGGTTACTCTGGTAGATACGTCACACCATACGTAACAAAGATGTCGGCGAAAGGTGCGAACACTAATGTCCGGGAATTGACTGCTTCTATTCAAGAAATAGGGGGTCTGTGTATCAGTCAACAAAACATCTACCAGACGTCGTTCGATCACACCGGTGAAAAAACATGGAAATCATGGGAAGAACGTGCACAATTTGACTTCCGCTACCATGGTCTGGTAGATGGTCGAACTCCCTCATAAATATCACCGAAAAGCGCGTAGGAAAAAAGGTTCCAGAGTACTGTTTTCTTTTCAGAATTCGTCTTTCTGTGCCAATTTATATTCAATCCGTATAAAGTCTCGAAAACTGAAATATTTTGAAAGACGTTCCATGCGGAGTCGGCCTGCAAAATTAACTTTCAAGAGTTCATTTGGACTATTTTATGCAGCGAACGAACAGCGGAAGTGGGGCAATGTGGTCCAGTACCGGAAGAAGAAATGTAATGACAAAGAAACTTGATTTAAAAAATCAACTTTCAATAAAAGCAAGCGCGTGATCTGGAGATGTTTCGCATAAGAAATTCAAAGCACTGAGAGCACTGGTGATTTCTTTTTGTTTGATTGTTTTTGAGTTTAACCATTGTGGGTCATTTTGTCTTGCCTCTGAATTGAGGTTTAACGTCCCAGTCAACACTGATAGTGTTTCCCCACTCCTAAAAAGGGAATGGTGCTGGTCAGAAAAAAGGGCACTTTTAGAGCGCGAAATTATGTAAAAAGGGCTCTTTAAATACGAACAACCGTGTAAAAAGGGACTTCTACCAGACATTGAGATGAAATGACATCTCAAGCCCTACGGCCCAATCAAACCAAAAGGCTTATGTGTATTTGAGGGTCTAACTCACATCTCTTTAGTCCTTCCAAGCCCCGATGGGCGGGGGCGAGAGAGCACTGGTGGGTCGATTGTCTCTGTACGGAGGCTCACAAAAGGGTACTGGACTGGAACTAATTCAAGACCTTAAATTCCTGTATTTGAAGCAAACAGTGAAGACCCTGATCCGACGCCACAGAACGACGTTTGATCTGAGTCTTCACTGTTTGCGTTGTTTGAAAACGTTGTTTCAACGTTAGTTCAACGTTGAGTCAACGTTTTGTGCCTGCAGGGTACTGCGCTTTATAACTTTAGGTCTATTGATTACAGCAGCGCATTTCATTAACATATAGATGTAACGAAAATTTGAAAGGAGCATGCGCATGTTATATAATCTCGATACAAGGGGACATATTATTTTGTTATTTCGGCTCAAAATAGATTGTGTAGGTACTCGCTAGAACCGCTCTCTGAGACGAATTCCACAATCTGTTCTAAACACATTAGAACTGAATCGCAATGTTTCGTCTGAAAAAATGTAGTTTCATGAAAGACAAAAGGAAATTTATTTGTGTGCAGACTGTATCTCCCTGCTGGTGCTAATATGGTTTATGTTTTGGTATGGAAAATGGAGAACTGATATTTTAAGATAAAATTTCAATGTACAGGCATTTCGCTTTTCTCTATGCTTTATCATATTAGGTACTATGCACTACCAAATGGGTACACTGCAGGGACGGGATGAGCGATTCAAATGTTGACATAAAGCATCACGAAAACAGGCCTATATAATTTTGACCCCCTTGAACTCCACTTTTATATACTAAAACTGTGGTTTATATATAGGGGTAAACCTTATTTTTTCTTATTTCTGCTGTAAAATATAGATTGTGGGTATTCGTTAGAACCACCCCATCGATTTTTATGAGGCGGGTTCTAACGAGTACCAACAATTTATATTTTCAGCAGAAATAAGAAAAATATCACAATTTTTCATCTAAAAAATCGATTTTTCGGAGGTAAAGTTTACAATGTATTAGTATAGGCGTGTTTTCGTAATGTATGAATCTTAGTTGGAAAATGGAACACAGATCAATAGTCAAATGATATAAATCGGGAAGAAAAATGTTATTAACAAAATCTCCTTATATCGTTTTCGGCGCAGTGCATCAAAACAAAAGCACCTGATTAACAACCTGTATGTACATGTCGTAGTCCAAATAGGAATTTAGCCAGATCCGGAATCTGGCTAGGCCAAATAGGAATTCTTATTTGGCCTAGGCAGATTCCGGATCTGGCTAAATTAATAATTAGTTTAGCCAGATTCCGGACCTGGCTAAACTCTGTTTAGTCCAAATAAGAATTCCTATTTGGCTAGGCAGATTCTGGATCTGGCTAAGCTGGTTAGGCCAAATAGGAATCTTGGTTTAATGGTAACAGACCTTGTTTGAATATTAATAATTTGCTTCAACAAAAATATTTTTTTTATTTCTCATAGTTTTGTTTTAACTAGATAATAATAAGAAGTATTTATTGCACTCATTTTTGTCTTTAATACATGTAATGTGTTGTTTAGACCACCCTGGCTAATTACTTACATGATAAACCGATATGCCTGATTCAAATATGTGTGAATAACAATGAATAACGAAGACAATTTTATACTAACATTATGTAGTAACAAAAGATGGAAGAAAATCTCATAATTGTTTTATATTCTGAAGTCTAATCAGTACAACTGGTCTCCCATGGATTCTTCTTCATTATTAAGATCTAAGAGTTCAGTTAACAAGTGAACATGAAAGTGTTGGAAAAAAAAGAAAAATTCTATGAGCTTTTAGATAAGTACTGTTCCACTAATATGGGGTTTGGAGGTGTGTTCATTACACAGACATGTTAATATGATGTATGATATTATGATACAATATGTTTTCCATATCATGATCTGACTATCTGAATTAAGATTTGCTGTAATGTTACTAATTCTATGCCCTGAAGTCCCAATTAACCACCTCCTTTATACAGGGAAAATACATGAAAGCTGATAGGCTATGAGCTAGCATACAGCTACCCTGCACCGTTCCAGGGAGTTTTGTAGACATATATTTTATGAAAGTACATACCCTAAGGTACAAAATGCAAGATGTTAGCACTCTGGCCATTGGGGCTTTATCAAATGACAGCCTGCAGAATACGTTACCATACAGTAATTTAAACAAATCATCATGCTTAACAAAAACCGAATTCCATGCATTTCGAACAATTACTTGAGGCTGGTCTGTAGTAAAGTGTCAAGAAAAGGTATTTGTCATTTCAAATTTGTAAATTTGAAGATAGCTGGAGTATCGGTGCCTCCATTATTGATTTGGTTACGTAAATTACACCTTAAATTTGACGGTTTCACCTTATTCCAACACCAATAAACTTAAGCCATGGAAGTTCACCACCATTGTTCATATGCACAACCAAACTGCCACATATTACCTTTAAAATGGTACTAGTTTTGTCTTCCTATCTCTTCATTTACTCTCACCAGGTGATATATTGCAAGCCTACCCCCTTTTTCAGTATTTGCTGTTATTGAAGGTACTTTGTTCTGAAAAAATTTGAATGATCTCTAACTGTATGATTGTTTTATATTTCTGATGTAATAGTTTAATTGATTATAAAGTTTAAAACAGGGTGTCAGAAGACAAACTATAGTTTACAATAACATGGTAACATACATTACGTACAAAATGGTAACGTATGTTACATGATACTATTCAGCAAATGCCAACCTACCAATTGATGTTTTTATCATCAGTGCATGAATTATTCGCAGTTACCAAAGCGGTAACAAAAATGATTGTGTACTTTCGCCATTGGGGCTTTATCAAATGAAAAATACACTCCATTTACAACTGAAATTCATGTCGAGCAGAGCAGTTGACTAGAACAGGCACTGTTCTTGTTTGTTTCGACGAGGTTTTGTTTCCAAGGCAACGCATTTTAGGTCACTATGGTGACATTGCTTTACTATGGAGAACTTCAATCCAGTATTGAGATGGAATGACATTCAAAGCTATACCCCCTACAGAAACATACAGCTTTGGTATGTCGCGCTGTCAGCTGCGACCACTTTAGCTTGACAGGCTTTGGCCCTTCTTAGTGAATAAGCAATATAGTCAGGTTTCAGCTCTGCAAAGAAGTATTCTAAAGCATTTGATTGGGCAGGCTAAGAACTTCTGCGCAGATAAACTGTATACGATAATGACCTGACGAGTTAGGGAAATAATAGTTTTGAAAGGCATGAATCTGCATTATATCATACGAGTATAATTTTAGACTGGCGTCTACCAACTCGTAGGCGGTACTGATTCTTGCTATGCTAGTAAGAAATGTATAATCTTTCACAAAACTTACTTTCTGTCCTGTGACATATAAATATTTGAAATCTTCTCATTAAACATCGTCATCACTCGTTTTCATACACCTCATCAATCATACTCTCAATTTCTGTATTGTTTTCATCCTGATTATCGAGATCAAGTCAACTGCACATTATATCCACAAGTTCTTGGGGAAAAAGATACCCACTGGTCCATTCATAGTCAATGCTATTATCTTCGGCCAGTTTCCAGCCATGCCCAACTGGGGTAGGGACGTCTGGATACCTCTGATCTGCATGGAGCCAGATATATGCCTGATAATTGGCTCGCTTTATGTGCATTTTCAGAGAACTTCTGCATGGTGGAAGTAGGCTCAGATCGACGCCGTCATAATTGCTTAGCAATTGCCCTGAATACCCTTGATACTTTTGAGCGAAAAGATCGTACCTCAGTTTATTCACATCTGTGTATTTTGGCTTACCATACATACAGCAAGCGTACTTTTCAAGATCAGTCAACAGAGACTCAGGTACATCTGTATCCTTACCGAGTTTATCGAAAACTGTCAATAAACTTGGATCTTTTTCAACATGCCGCAAGGGAATAATTTTACCCCTTCTAACGAAAGCACTTGTGGTATCGCACCCTGTAAATGAATGGATTGACGGGAGAGTCGCACAAAGACTAGGCCCTTTACTTTCGATGATTTGCTTCACATCCAGCAGTCGTCTTTTATTTCCAGTGCCCGTGTCAAATATTACAGATTGCTTCATAGTTTGAGCAAACTTCAAAAGCAATACAAACACATCCGTGTCAGGGGAACGGACAATAATGTGCACAGACTCTGAACAGGTTCAGCTTATATGCATACAGTGCAGAATGATTCTGGTGTCTGCCTCTTCTTGTGAAGAGAAGAGATCTTCAAGTGGTTCTTTTTTAACTGTTTTTCTGTCTTCACTGGATAAACAAAAACATTCTTCACCGCACACAAAGAATATTTTTCTGCCATCCAGTTTTTCAGCATAGGTATCTTTCTGCCATTCGTCCAGCAGAAGTTTGATCAACTGTGTTTTATTGTCATCATTAGACATAAAACGCTTCCAATCTTTAGGTGTTTTTGTTTTGGGACCTGACAACATGAACGTAGGCGAATCACCACGCTTCTTTCTTTCAAACGCTTTAATTGACATTGTTTTATAAGTGCCCGTGACAAAATCTACACGAGAAACTTTAGGTAGAAGGTTGAACACCATGAGTGCAAGCATGTCAAATGAGTCTGGTATGGAAACCAGTGACTGCAAAGTCGCATTTCCATCATACACATATATAGTTTCACTCTCCGGGGGTTTAGCAGAAGGTTCAATGCAAACTTCTAGGCTGTGCATAAGTTTAGCCTTATCTGTTTTTACTGGCATACCATCGGCTGTTGCCAGTGAAAAAGGTACTGGACCAAGAGAATATGACAGGGTTACCACAAGGTCGATGTTGCTTTCAACGGAGAGCAGGACTAACTGTCCAAAAACATTTCTCTCAGCCTTGATCTGAAGGAGTTTGTTTTCAGACGACTTGATTTTCTTTATAACACAGGTCGATGCAAATGTTTTCAGCTTCATTCGTTTTATAGGTTCGTGGAAAGGAACCGACTTATCAACGAGTCTCTCCTTAATGAACTGTTCCATTGCTGCACGACCCTGCTCATCTGCTGTAAGAAGGTCTGATTCGACCTCTTTAGGCGCTGGTTTGCCGGAAGACAAGCAAAACACCTCATCCATACTTTCTGTTGTGAATGGATTTGTGAAACTGTTGAAAGCCTCTATCAGTTACTTAGTATCTTCTTCAGAGTTTTGTATTTGTGATGGCTGCAGTTCCTTGTGAAGTAACGATTCAGGTGATGCCATATCTGCAAGACTTTGTGTAGCCTCAACAAGCTTTGCTTTATAATGTCTGGTTACACACCACCGATAGTACGCCGAATAGTTTCGGCTAAAACCTATGATCCCTCCTTGACACTTTGCATGGCGATTGATAGTTTGCTCTATCGTGATATCTACAGGATTTCGTGCGAGAGGAATTGCGGATCTACAGACACTGAATCCATTCTCACGTAGCAACTCCTCGCAACCTGGGTGTGTTTTATGCAGGTTCAGAAGGATCATAAGATAAACTGGTAGATACCTAGCGTAATTGTTATGGTCAAAGGCAAATAACAATGGACAAAGATTATAGAGTGCAGCTATATGCAGATCTAAGTCATTGGTCTTTGTTGCTTTGATAAGAGCCAGTATCAGCCAAACAATATCCATGTAACTAAGCCAAAATTGTGCGGTTTGACCGAGCTCACCTTTTCGTACTGTGTCCTTAAACTTTTGATAAGCATCGAAATATGCTTTGCAGTCTTTGTGTTCAATCACCTCATTCAATGCACATGAATTTGGATTTTCGATCAATGTGTTAAATAGCTCTTGTGCCTCTCCCGAAAACAGACCTTCTGTGGCATTTGTAGTTTCAAACTTGCACAGTAACATTCTCTCAAGTGCTTCTACTGTCAGTTTATGAACCCTCAAAGCACGATTATAGTGCTTGCCTGACATGACTTTTTCCAAGGACCCACTAGCACAAACACCTGCTTCAATCAATATCTCTGACAAACCACTGCCTTTCATTTTGCTCCCGATGGCACCAAATAAAGAGCATATGGTATGGAACACCCCCATTCTAACAATAACATTACCGAATTGCCCAGGGCGTTGCCAAACAATTGAATAAGCCTTCTTGGCCACAGCCAAGTCAAAAGTAACAATTGTGCATTGTTGCCCTACATTTGTGCTTGCTTCCTGTGACAGTTCAACAATATGCTGTACAGTGGAATTCTCATTTATAGAGAAGTTAATTGGTGGCATATACTCCACCACTGACAACAAGTCATTTGTGTTTGTGGATGTCTGTCACAACCAACCAGTCCATGATGGAACGATCTGGCGATCACAAGAACTACCCATGTTTCTGCAAACCAACCATATGAAATTCAAAAAGTTTGTGCTGTTGAAGTTGCAGATCGGTTCTGACCGACTGACATTGAAATTTGGCTCAGCCTTCGGCTTTGTGTAACAAGGCTTTAACTCTGTAACGTTAGGTTCAATTACCTTTCGCCGTTCTGCAGGTTGGTTGGTAACAGATGTACTTGTTTGGACCGCCTCTGAAACTTCTTGAATCACAATACCATGGGTTGAATGTGTTGTTCCTGCTCCTGATGGAGTTTCTTCATTAAGATCAAAGTTATCCCAACAGAAATGTATAACACGATTCTTTTCTGTTGATATGTTGGAGGGCATCACGGATTTTGATGCTGTTATCGTGTTACACATAGATGTTTCGACCTCTAGCGTTTTTGTGTACGACTGGCCGTGCCCAAACCTGTTTAAGATTGTAATGACTTCGGCACTGCCTGTAAGATGTCTCACTGTCATAGGCAGTAAGATGTGCTTAGGCATAACCCATTCGCCCTGAGTTGCTGTGTAGCAATTATCCTGGGCGATGGAATGCACTTGCCTAGAAGTTTTGCTAGAAGCTTTCTCTAGGGGTTTACTACTTATAACAAACGACAGAAACTCTTTCAGCACGGCTGGCGGATTACGCTCGTCAGAAAGAAGCCATTTTGTTGTTGGGGGCCAAGGTATACCACCAGATATCCTTTTACTGAAATCAATATGGCGCCTTAAAATCATAGCTGCTTCTTCCAACCGTTTCTCATCAGAACATGCTAGTTCAAACGCCTTTTCAACAGACTGACCCTTTTCAATATCTGAAGCATAAACAAGCTGACTTTTGCTTGATGGCTTCCAGAAATTAAGCCTTGAACCAAAATGATGAACAAGCTTTTCCTTCAGTTTAAAAGATCTATAATCTTTATTATATACATCAGGGTGGTGCTCTAACATGTACTGCATATATCGTTCTCGAATCATCGTCAGCCTCTCTACCATCTGACCAGTGATGATTGACTCTTCAATGTAATCACAGATGTATGCAAAGGAGTCAGAATGGGCTTTGGTGGTTTTCAAATACTCGGTATTTTCAGATTTAGGGTTTCTAGAATCTTTTCTTGTGTAGTCTTTCCTACAATATTCATGATAACGGGCTTCTCGTGCCACAATATCTTGTCCCCGTATCTTACAAAGAAGAGCTTCGTCGTTTTTGGCTTCAGCGGCATCAAAAATCGACTTCTTGGCGGTTTCTGTGACACATGTGAGCAAACCCTGGCGTTTTCCTTGATACTTTACAAACTCTTTATTGCAAAAAATACATTTGTCTTGGGGAAAAAGCGGACTGCTTACTGATAAAGATGAAGAAGTACGTCTTTGTTTCGAAGTACTTGGTTGAGGATCTGCTTGTGAGTCTGCAAAGTCTGATGTCCTTTTTTACCCAATCGAGAGACGTTTGTAAATATCTGGTAGCATCTTCTATGACTACCGTGAATAGATGAATCTAACGACTCGGGCAGGTTATTGCAGATTTCATCACAGCGGAAGTTCGTATCTGATTGAGATAGCCTAACCTTTGCAGCATCCTTGATAGTCTTGAAGCCATGCTCAGTGATGGAATTGACGGTATCTTTAACGGAAGTGCTACCAAAGTGTATAATACATGTTCTCTCCGATGTCTTTTGGGCCTTCCTGCGATTTGACTTCAATTTTCTTGATTTCAGGTCAACTGGATGTTCCATCATTAACAATGAATAGAAATATATTCAATGGAAAGTTTGTCAATTTGAACAAACAAATCAATAAAAGAAGCACAAAACAAAATGTTTATTAACAACTACAATGTGTTAATGATTCATGAATGGATAATGATTATAACAAGATATATATGTTGAAAAATGGTATCTTAGGTTTGCATTCCCAAAACTGAAAGCATAACACCAAGTGCTATCGATAAACACACCGCTACAAAAACAATACGTCGAAAATGCATTGCGTGATATTTGGTGCTTAGGCGAGAGAAGACACTATATAACAATGCCTGATGCATTTAAGCACCTTTAATGCTTATTTCAAAGTAGAACCATTTCATCCATGCCTCTCAGCTCTTCCGTGAAAAGACTTCGTTATATAGCAAGCAAACCGAGTGCTTGAGTATTGCTGAATCGCTTACACTGTCAAACTTGCAAACTTAAGCATTGACTTTACTGACCGTCCGAATGACCCTTTTCCTGCATCGCGGCACATGTGTTATCTACGTTACCCATGCCATATGGAAGCAAGAAAAATAAATGCTGTCATTTAGGTAAAATTAAAAAAAAGATAGCTCAATAAACTTTTTGCATAAAAGATAACGTAACTTAAGGACATTTTCTTTTTTCTGTATATTAATTTGAGGAACAAAGGTTACCTGCCATGTAAAGAGCCGTTGCATGCTCCTATAAATAAAATTTCATTGTTAATTTATATGATTGCCAAGTGCCTATCGAGCTAAAAAAAAAAGGATAATACACCGCTGATAACGATTTCAATGCTGAACTGGAACCGAACGTGACAGTATGCGTGTAAAGCCGTGTTCAGTTACATATGTAATATACGTTACCTATGTTAATATCTCCTCTTTAAATCCATCAATGAAGATTTATTGGACTGTTTGAACAAAAATCAGTCATATTAGTGTGCCTCCAGTCACAAAATGGAAAAGAAAATGCTCAGATCCCTAAATATGCCCATTCAAAAAGCAACTCGTGCCCGGCAATAAGGATCCTTAAGGGTAACGTCTTTTACAGGCGGCCATTCGGTAAAGCCCCAACGTCCAGAGTGCTAACATGTCTTATTCGACGGAGCCTTTAATGTACTTTCAGAATATTATACCCTAGAAAACTCCCTGGAACGGTGCAGGGGGGTCTATGGGCACCTCAATGTCTATGAGGATCATGATCAGTTTTCTTATTTCTGCTCTTAAATGAGTAGATAATAACAATTGTTGATGACAAAAGACAACTTTGTTTAATGACTTTGTTCTTATAAATTGGATTTGGTCTTATAAAAATGATGAATCAGATCTTATTTGTCTTTGAAAAAAATGAGACCAGAATTAGAATTGTTTACTGGTGACACGTCCTTAGACAATCCTTCACCAGGACCTTAAAATATTTTGTTTGCTGTCTCCCTACAGGCCCAGTTAAATATGACTACCTGCCCAAACAGTTTGATGACTGTTCATGAAAAATAATTAATATATTTCTTTCTTTTTTTCTCAAAATGAATTTTATATTCCTCTTGCTTCCTACAACACCATTCAAATTATTTTTTAGGATGGCCACAGGGCTACCGACATCTGAGGATATGTATCCAGCCATACATTATCCATAGAACAACACGATTCCTATTTGGCCTAACCAGCTTAGCCAGATCCAGAATCTGCCTAGCCAAATAGGAATTCTTATTTGGACTAAACAGAGTTTAGCCAGATCCGGAATCTGGCTAAACTGAATATTAATTTAGCCAGATCCGGAATCTGCCTCCAAATAAGAATTCCTATTTGGCCTAGCCAGATTCCGGATCTGGCTAAATTCCTATTTGGACTACGACATACACATGCATATCCATTCATCTCGATCAAGAAACCTCAGTTTATCATTCTTTGCCAGGTACAAACTGATTGTCAAATAGAAAAAGAAACGATAAAGGGTAGAAGCATTCCAGCGGACACTCAGCGTTGAATCAACGGACTGTGCATGCATGCTTCGTTGTCGATCCGTTAACGGCACGGTGCTGGTGACGGAGCCATCTTGAATGGAACCCGGAATGTAGCTGCTTTGATGACAGATTGATGTTAAGTTCTCAAACATGTCGCATTTTTATCTTAGTTTTTGTCAATCCTCCATGAAAACCTATGTTGTGGGCATTCATTAGAACCGCATCGTCGAGGCGATTCTAATGAATACCCATAACATAGGTTTATACGGAGAAATAAGGAAAACTATCCTTGAATTGTCACAAAATTATCTGTTGCAATGTATCTTGCTCCTCCGTGCGGTTCGGTTTGTTGAGGGTAGGGTTATCAACAAGATGGCTTCTTTTAAAAGAAGCCAATGTGAGGGCTGCAGCATAATTTTGTTTGATGAAGCTGCATGAAAATAATGTACAATGATAAAGTCTTTGGGTAAAGTGCACGACGTGCATTGAATCGCATGGCATTTTTAGCCTAAAACACACAATTTGAGACGTCGAGCTTGGTTTTGTATGTTTCGGATTTTTTATGTTCAAGTCAATACTATA
Organism: Lucinisca nassula; assembly: GCA_963580285.1. Classification (NCBI taxonomy): domain Eukaryota; kingdom Metazoa; phylum Mollusca; class Bivalvia; order Lucinida; family Lucinidae; genus Lucinisca; species Lucinisca nassula. The sequence goes on from OY757017.1 coordinate 144,517,252, forward strand.
CAAATCATATTGAGCCGGTCGGTTTACCTACTAACCACAATTCCTTTGAAGGCATAGATATTCACAATATTGTGATATTGCAAAACTCTCAAAAGAATGTCATTGTTCTGGTTAACCGCTTATGTATACGCCTGCAAATAGTTCTGTTTGGCCTGAATCTAATGATTTGTATGCGAAAAACGCCCCCGCCCATATGGGCTTGAAGAAATATATGGGCTGCATGATGCTTCCACGCAGAGCTGAATCCGGCCCGCACACTAGTACTGGTAAACCGCTCAGAGGATCTAAGCCTGTCCAGGAACCGCGGTGCGAGGCGAACCGTCCATGCTAATAAACCCTATTGGTTTCATTGGGCGACAGGGCTTGAGATGTCATTTCATCTCAATGTCGGGTAAAAGTCCCACAAAATTGGAAGCAACGTCTCCAATATGACCTTTACAGTGTTGACGGGGACGTTAAACCTCAAATCAAACAAACAAACGAACAAAGTCTGCGAAAAACGCGAGTTCGGACAGTAAACAATTACAACAAAATTGAGTGGGCACTGTTGTCCTCTACAATTACGAAAATTGTCTGAATGTTGATTGTTTGTATTTTTTCCCCTATTTTTTCATCTATTCTCTGCCTTTTGTGGGCGCATTTTATGTATTAAGGGGAATGGGAACAGCTTCAGGGGAGGCAACTCCTGCAAAAGTATTTCTGTCTCCCATGTCAATAGGGGCCAATTCTTAAAGGAAAGAATGTGATCCTGTGGAGCAAATAAGAGTAGACCATTTTTTCAGTGGGACAGGGCTTATGGAAAAGCGAAGAGGAAGTCCCAAAAGTTGTCTCCCTTTGAAAAATGGCAGAAAAATGTGCCAGGTGTTCCCTTTCCCCTTAATTGGCATATGTGATTTAGAAAATAAGTTGAGTTGAGTTGCTGTTAATATGCACGATAAACCTATAAACGACGCGAAACCACTACTATCAAATATAAAGAGAATGCTGCTACTGAAATAAAGAAATGCTGTCGATAAAACATTCCGATATTTCTCCTCTAAACATAGATTGTGGAGACTCGTTAAAACAGCCTCGGCATGGCGGTTTTAACGAGTACCCACAATTTATGTGTTTTGAGCAGAAATAAGAAACATATCGTATACCCCTGTAAACCCCAGTTTTGCTGTATAAAAGTAGGGTTTGATGGGGGTCACAAATTACATAGGCGTGTTTTCTTGACGGATAACACACACTAGAAAGAAATTCAAGAATCTGCATGGAACTTAAGGGCAGGGGTTGAAATTCTAAAACTTCGGTGTTGAAGCTCCCATCCCGGGCCATCCTTCATCAAACAAGTATCGTTGCTGACCTCTCTGGGACCCTCGCCCCTTTGCAGTTTTCTTGATGCTAATTGGCTTCAAATTATTTAAACCACCATGCCACTGTCTTTAACTTGTTTTCATTGTATAACCATTTCAGTCCTTACACCAAAACATTTCTTACCATGTGGACCGTTTGGCCGCCGCCCATCGGGGCTTGGAGAAATAGATTGGACTGCATGTTGTTTCCACACAGAGCTGAAACCGACTGTACATGCGTGCTGGTAAACCGCTTAGGCATAAGCCTACGCGATTCAGACCGTCAATGTATATATAAACCTTATTGGTTTCATTGGGCGGCATGGGTTGAGATGTCATTTCATCTCAATGTCGGGTTAAAGTCCCACAAAATTGGAAGCAACGTCTCCAAAGTGACCGTAATAGTGTTGACGGGGACGTTAAACCTCAATTCAAACAAAACCATGTGGACCCAGAGGAGAACTCATTAATCAGAATCCACACACATTGCAATTCTCTCTCACTGTTTTGGCTGTACATGTAGTTTGTTTGTATTGGAGATTAACGACCCAGTCAACACTATTTAGGTCATTTTTGAGCCGATCAGTTTACCTATCCACACTTTCCTGGGCGGGCTTATACGTAAGCGGTTAACCAGTACAGTGCACATTCTTTCGCCAGAAACTGACAACTAACTACCTTTCTTGAATCAACGGAAGGGAGAGAATGAGAAAAGATTTCATTATCAATCTCCACGAAATAATGTTGCCGACCCCAGCAGGTATCGAACCCGCGTCCTCCTGATCACCAGTCAGACGCGCATCCGACTGAGCTATCGAGCCCGGCTTGTTTTGGCTGTAGTAAAGGTGAATAAAACGTTCATTCAATCCCAATTTTGGTGTGCTGGGTTTTAAAAATAGCGAACAAATAATATTTCAGATAATGGAAAACTTTCAAGCAAAGGAGGAAGAAGTGGTCGCTGATTGGTATGGATCACCTCTGTATTGTAAGTAACTAAGCAGGATGGTATTATAAATAGTTACACGGTTTTATTTTATTTTATACGGTGTATCTTGAGCACCCCGCCCATCGGAGCTTGGAGATATATAGATTGAGCTGCATGTCGCTTCCGAACAGAGCTGAAACCGACCTGGGGCCAGTTGTTCAAAGCATCGTTAGCTTAACGAGCTCGTTAGTGGTCAAATTGTTAACTGTTCTAGCAAGAACAATATCGAAAATTTTGGTATTTTGCTGAAAAAAAAAAACAAAAAAAAAACATTTTAGCATATTTGCCGTATTTAATGGTACAAATTTTAACGATACGTTAACTAACGACGTCGTTAGTTTTGAACAACTGCCCCCAGGTGTTTTTAATAAGGGAAAACCTCTTTGAAGGTGTAAGCCAGTCCAGGAAAAGTGGTGCGAGTGGGACTGTCCCTTTAGCCCTGGCTGTTTCTTTGGGTAGGGCTTGGGATGTCATTTTATCCCAGTGTCGGGTAAAAGTCCCACAAAATTCGAAGCAACGTCTCAAAATGATATTTATAGTGTCAACGGGGACGTAAAACATCAACACAAACCAACCTAAAACAAAACAACAAGAACAAACTTGAAAAAGATATTCATACAGTCACTATCAAATGCACAACCGTCCCAAGTTACCAAAGTCATACAGTTGGCACGAACAAAGTTGAAACTGTTCGAAATGAGAAATAGAACCAAAAACAGGCGGACTTAAATAACTCGAACACCTTTTGGACCATGGACATTTGATGGAGATAGGGATAGTTCGAGCCACTGAGGGTTAATTAAAGCACCAGGGCATGAGGTATAATACGGGTAACTTTGGGATGGGTTTTCGATCTTCTACAACATAAAGGTATGCTGTGTGGACTCATTAGCATCTCCTCATTGGGACGATTTTAATGAGTACAATTAACATATCTTTGAGGCTATTCTAATGAGTATACACAACATACCTTTACAGGTAAAAACCTCCCTAAAATAATCATACGCTGGTACTTCGATGCCTCGAACATGGATAATTCGAACTAGTTCTGGAGTACCTTGAGAATGTTTTCCAAAGCTCCAAATATTTAGGATAATAATAAGATATGTTTCTGATTTTATCTTGTAAAGGTAAGTTGTTTGCACTCATTAGAATCGCCTCAATTAGGACTATATGTAAACCTCAGTAATTCGAACTATCTATATCTCGAACAAATATCAACGGTCCAAAAGGTGTTCGAGTTACTGAGGTTTAACTGTATACATAAGGATATCGGGAGCTATGGGATGATTCTCTAGGGGCTCACGAGTAAGTTCGTACTAGCCAAGGTAAACGAGCCACCTGTGTTCGAGTTATAGAAATTTGACAATAGAAAAAGAAAAATATACTCAGGAAGAGACACGAACACTGCAATCAGCCATCGCAATGCAACGAAAGAAGTGAATGAGTTAATGACATACAGACAAACACAAAACCGCAAAGCAAGAGTGCACCAGCACACAAATAAGAATCTTACATGATGTGCTGGATGATCTGGTGTGCAAGAAATAAGAATCTGCAAAGGACCGACCTAGTATTCTCTTGTAAATTTGGACACCTTGAGCTCTTGCTGTAATTCTCCTAAAATTTTAACAAATTTGTTACACCATCAAGCAAGGGGTCCAAAAAGTGCAGATGGAACGGCAAACAGTAGATCAGACTGCTCCGTCTGATCTGGGTCTGCACTGTTTGCTAAGGCCTGACTGTCCCATTACTATCTACAAATTGAATCTCCGTACAATTAATTAATGTTTCGAAAGAATATTTCTTTTTTTTTTCTTTGGATGAATCAAGCAAAAGCTTGCGAGAAACAAAACTCATTTTAAAAATATATTTTTGTGACGGACTGTAGTACAATATATTTCATCTTTTGCATTGTATGTTTTTGTCGTATCTCATAGTCTGTGTTGCAGAAGACACATCGTTATTTGCTTTTGTTGTTATTTTTTCTCATGAATTTGCTTTTTAGCTCGCCTTACGAAAGTAAGGGGGTGGGGGAGCTATTGCCATATTCCTGGGCGTCCATCGTCAGCGTCGGCGTCCGCATTTGGTTAAACTTTACCTGCAAGCTCTTATATGTGATGTTTTACAAGTTTATTTTGAATATATAATTAACAATTGGGGGAAAAAAACAATATTTATCATTATCATTGTACTGTATTTTACAGTTTTTTTGTTTGTTTTTTTTTTTTTTTTGGCTTAAATTGGCCTTTTTTAGATGTTAATTATTTGCTCTGTATTACCTCCCATATTTCCCTAGGTTAAAGTTACCTCCAAGCTCTGTGTAGTGTAGTGGATAAAGCTCAGGACTCTGAAACAAATGGTTGTGGGTTCAAATCCCGTTGGAGGATTTTTTTTCTCATTTTTTTTATACACGGCGAGTTCGACTTTCAGGGTCCGGGGCTCAAGGTCAAGGTCAGTGTAGCTATTTTTAGAAAAACTATGTCATCGGTCTAGTGCCTTCATATATTTCTGGATTTTAATATAACTTCACACAAATGTTGGGTATGATGATATCTCGAGCAACTTTGACTTTCAGGGTCCGGGGCTCTAGGTCAAGGTCCGAGTGAGTGAGTGTTTTTTGTTTTATGTCCAATCAATAGCTAAGGTTATACGGAGACGGGACCTCGATTTAAAGACTCAACCGAAAGTCGGGCGAAGCACGGGATCGATCCTGCGAAGGTCAAGGCCCAAGGCTCAAGGTCAAGGTCACTGTGGCTATATTTAGAAAATACTTTGTCATGGCTCTAGTGCATACATTTATTGGTGTATTTTAATATAACTTCACATAACTGTTGGGTATGATGATATCTCGAGCTAGTTCGACTTTCAGGGTCTGGGGCTGAAGGTCCAGGTCACTGTGGCTATTTTTAGAAAAACTTGGTCATTGCTCTAGCCCCTGCATTTATTGATGGATTTTAATATAACTTCACACATGTGTTGGGTATGATGATATCTCGAGCGAATTGGACTTTCAGCGTTCAGGGGTCGAGGTCGCTGCGACTATTTTTAGAAAAACTTATTCATGGCTCTAGTGCCTACATTTATTGGTGGATTTTAATATAACTTCACACAAATGTTGGTTATGATGATATCTCGATCAAGTTCGACTTTCAGGGTCTGGGGCTGAAGGTCCAGGTCAATGTGGCTATCATGTTTTAGAAAAACTTTGTCATTGCTCTAGCCCCTGCATTTATTGATGGATTTTAATATAAGTTCACATATGTGTTGGGTATGATGATATCTCTAGCGAGTTGGACTTTCTAGGTCCAGGGCTCAAGGTCAAACTCACTGTGGCTATTTTTAGAGAAAAAAAACTGTGTCATCGCTCTAGCGCCTACATTTATTGATGGATTTTAATAAACAAATGTTGCATATGATAATACCTCGAGCGAGTTCGACTTTTAGGATCCTGGCCTCAAGGTCAAAGCTGTGGCTATTATTAGAAAACTTTGTCATCGCATTTATTTATGTATTTTTAAGTTAAACTAATGTTGAGTTTGATAATATCTCAATCAAGTTCGACCTTCAGGGGTCTAGGCTCAGGGTCATTGTGGCTTTTGCATTACAGGCTGTACTTTTTTGGTTCTCTTTCATTTGCTGCAGTCTGTTTAGCTCTTTTACATAAGAAAATGGCTTTTTGTGGGGCAAAAGCTGCAAAACTGAATTGTTTTTTTTTTTTTTTTTTTCAAATAAAAACATTTTAAACAAAAAAAATCTTCTTCAGTGGTTCTTAGGGGTACCATCTGGTTCTATTTTAATTGCTGCAGTCTGTTGGGCTGTTTTACAGAAGAAAAATATCATTTTTGATAACTTGCCCCCATCCAACTAAGGCCCCCAAAGGCGAACTATGTTGTCTTCTGACAACCCTTGTTGTAATAGTGCATCGCATGGACTGCATCAGAATGTTGAAATTACGTGACCGTAGAAGCGAGTATACGCGTTTGTTTCGTATTGTTGATTCATGACTCCGTGTGTGTTGCTGTCATAACGCACTGTTGAGCTACGTGTCAGTATCATCACGAAAACATGCTTATATAATTTTGACACCATTGAATGAAAATCAAAAAATGAGTTCCTTTAAGAGCAATGAAAACATTCATAAGAAAGAAGATGGGTCATACTACGTAGTTTCGGCTAATAAAGCCTCATCAGTGACCCTGTAATGATCCGACAACGAAAGCCAGAGGAAACATACCGCAATTTTGCGAACCCCGAACAGGCAGTCGATTCAAAGACTGATATAAATCAAAATGGGATCCAGACAACCAAAAACCCGCCCAGAATACGAGTCCAAACAAATATTTCTTATTTCTCAGAATATTCACGCTGATCTCAAAGGACCAAAAGTAAAATATAAACTGCACTATGGTTGATGTACGGGGAGACGTGGGAGAGTGAAACCCACTTTTATATAATATAGCGGAGGTTTACAAGGGTATACATTATTTTTCTTATTTCTGTTCACAAACATAGATTGTGGGTACTCATTCGAACCACCTCTTCTAGCGAGTTTCCACAAACTATGTTTAAGCAGAGATATGAAAAATATCAGAATTTTTTATCTGAAAATTTTCATTTTTGCTGATTTTTTTTTTTTTTTTTTTTTTTTCATATTTGAACAGGGGTGTTTCGTAATGACTATGCTGCTCGTTGTAGGAATCTGCATTATTCGTAAACTCAGAGTTGAAGCCCCGAGGCCGAGTATTTTTGTCTTCCAAGATGACCATTCCTTTCCTGTCTTGAACGTTTTGTTTGATTTGAGGTTTAACGTCCCCGTCAACACTGTAAAGATCATTTTGGAGACGTTGCTTCCAATTTTGTGGGACTTTTGCCCGACATTGAGGTGAAATGACATCTCAAGCCATGTCGCCCAATGAAACCAATAGGGTTTATTAGCATGGACGGTCCGCCTCGCACCGCGGTTCCTGGACAGGCTTAGATCCACTAAGCGGTTTACCAGTACTAGTGTGCGGGCCGGATTCAGCTCTGCGTGGAAGCATCATGCAGCCCATATATTTCTTCAAGCCCCTATGGGCGGGGGGCACTGTTTTGAACGTACCCATTAGGAAAACATGGCCATGTGAAATAATGGCATCCAACATGGTGTCAGAAATGACAAATATTAAGTAAAATGGTAACATCTTTCTTATTTCTGCGTTCAACATAGATTGTGGGTGCTCGTTATAACCGCCTCACAGAGGCGGTTATAACGAGCACCCACAATCTATGTTTTTGAGCAAAAATATTAAGACTGACAATGTATACCCCGTAAACCCCACTTTGCTCCATACACAGTGGGGTTGAGAGGGGTCTTCGTTTCATGGACTTGTTTTCGTGATGTGTTTATTTGATGCTGGTGCACTTATTGTTTTATCACTGTTTCTCTTCATTCAGTGGCTCGAGACGATCGTGTTTTCTATTTTGCGTTTTTGGTATTTTTTTTTTCGATCATGTTTATTTATTTTTCTGTATCTTTGATAACGTGGGACTGCTGTGAACTTTGGTGGTAATTTTATCTCACAATTTTATAACCAAGTACCCTAATTACGTATGCGTCTGCATGATGTTGGCTGTTGCATTAAACTATTCAATACTAAAAAAACACATAACCCTGGCATCCCAAAACTGGGATATTGGTAGACAGCGTAGATATACATAAGGCGCCGCAACACTCGGAGTCTGATCAGGCTATAAACGTAGGTATTTTGTCAGTGAATTAATTCGTGTAAAACATACAAAACTAAAACTTATCCGATACCCCATAAATTGGAAGGACATGTCCCGTGTCTGTTTGTGTTGAAGTGTCACATCCCCGTCAACATTACATTTTGGAGACGTTGTTTCCGATGTTATGGGACTGGGGTGTACGTTATTCTAGACGGTCCCCGCGCATCGGGGCTTGAAGAAATAGATGGGCTGCACGATGCTTCCACGCAGAGCTGAAACCGACCCGCACACTAGTACTGGTAAACCGCTCAGAGAATCTAAGCCTGCCCAGGCAAAGCAGTGCGAGTCGGCCCGTCCATGCTTATAATCCCTATTGGCTTCATTGGGCGACAGGGCTTGAGATGTCATTTCATCAGTCAATGTCGGGTAACAGTCCCACAAAATTGGAAGCAACGTCTCCAAAATGACCTTTACAGTGTTGACGGGGACGTTAGAACCTCAAATCATACAAACAAACGCTATTATACCCGCTTTTTCGAAGAAAAATCGGGTATATTGTTTTCGTACCAGAGTTTAGTGGGCGTCAGTCCGTCCGTCCGTCCGTCTGTCTGTCTGTCCGTCCGTCTGTCTGTCACGTTTTTTTGTAAATGGATCTCCTCTGCAACCACTGAAGTTACACTTTTGAAACTTCGCATGCGGATAGTACATGGTATGTAGATGGCAGTGGGCTACTTTTTTGTGACCTTGACTCCAACATGGCCCCAAGGTCAAAGGTAAAAAAGTATGACTTTGCCATATCTTAAGTTACACTTTTGAAACTTTGCATGTGAATAGTACATGGTATGTAGATGGCAGTGGGCTACTTTTTGCGACCTTGACCACAACATGGCCCCAAGGTCAAAGGTCAGAAAGTAGGACATTATCGTATCTTCTAAACTGTTGGGATTGCACTTCCGAAACTTGATTATTGGATAGCCCTTGGAATGTAGAACATATTGGAATACTTTTCGTGTAACCTTGACCCAACATGGCCCCAGGGTCAAAGGTCAAAAAGTAGGACTTTTTGTTATTCATAGAAAAAGCGGGTATTTGCAATGGTATACCATCGACTGCGGCATCTAGTTCTTGTTATTTCTGTCCCAAACATACATTGAAAATGTGCTCTTTTGAGACGGTTCTAACGATCACCTACAAACTATATTTTGAGGAAATAAAACCAACATATACACATGTAAACACTCTTTACTTCATATAAATTGGGGTTTATAAAGGCGCTGTTTACATGGACTTTTAACGCGATGACTATTCAGTAGTACTTCTGTTGGAACTAAAAATACAGTGAAATTCTGCAACTGCGATCAGCTAAAATTAAGACTATTCACATAGGCTCAGCTTGTGTGTCCTCGGGTAAGAGACCACCTTCAGGACCGAAAGGTGTTCTCGATTAAGAAATTTTACTGTACTTAAATAAACGGGCAATCAAAACTACAAAACAAACACAAAACTCTAAAATTCTTATTAACCAGAGAACTCAAAGTACAAAACTCTAAACGCGCATCCAGCACACCAAAATTGGTATGGTCGTATTTTATTTATTTCTCCTACGTTTGCGCATGAATAAATGTCGTGAGTTTACTGCTCAATTGTTTTATACGATATTTTTTTTTTGTCTTATGCATACATTGTAAAGAAAGTTTAGGTCAGCTGTCTAAAATGTCATATTATGATATAGAAGGGAGAGTCAAATAAAACTTGTGCCTCATATATATTAAAGCTTTTAAGCTCACCTGGGCCGAAGGCTCCATGGGAGCTTATAGATTGGTAGTCCATCCGTCGTCCGTCCGTCCACACCTTTGACCAGTTACATCTCCGCAACCTGCAAGATGGTCTCAATCATTTCTAATCTGCAGCGTGCTTCTGGTGGGGGATTAATGACGTTTGCTTCTTTTATCGAAATTGAATGAAAACTTTGGTTGTTACGGCAACCAAAATGTCTCATAGACGTACAATGTGAAAATGATTGTCATCACCGTTGCGCTTTCAGTTTTAATAGGATCTTTCTGAAACTTACATATAAGTAGGCTGGGAATAAAAGCTCAGATGAGTTCGAAAACTGGTGAGATCAGCATATTTATCAAAGATTTATGTTCCCTTGAGTGCTGAAAATGTCTATTATTGACCTTGTCATCACCGTAGCCCCTTTAGTTTTGATAGACTCTTCCCGAAACTTTCTCATAAGTTGGCTGGGGATAAAGGTTCGAATGAGTTCGAAAACTGGCTTAGTCCGCCTATTAATGATAGAGTTTTGTCCCCTTCGTTAAAAACGGATATCCTACTTTCGACCTTGTCATCACCGTAGCCCCTACAGTTTTGATCGGATCTGCTTGATTCTTACAGTTAAGTAAGCTTGGCTGAGTTTGAAAACTGGCGATGTCGGCCAATTATTCACAGAGTTATGTCCCCTTCATTGCTGAAAATCCCTATTTTTTTGGCATTGCCAACACCCTAGTCCCTTCAGTCTTGATAGGATCTTCTTAAAACTTACATCTAAGTAAGTCGGTGATAAAAGCTTGGATTAATTCGAAAACTGGCGATGTCGGCCAATTTCTCATAGATTTATTTCCCCTTCTTTGTTGAAAATGCCTATATTTGACCTGTCATCACTGTAACCATTTCAGTTATGATCGGATCGCATTGAAACTTACTTGGCGGACTGCTCATAGAGTGATGTCCCCTCCTTTGCTGAAAATTCCTAGTTTGGACCTTAGTCCTTTAGCTTTAATCGGATCTTCCAGAACCTAACACATACGTAGATAGGATGAGTTAAAAAAACTAAGCATGTCTGTTATAGAGTTATGTCCCTTTGATTGCTGAAAAAGCCAATTGCTGACGTTGTCATCGCCATAGGTCCCTATTTTTTATTCTTAGACAGAAGTAAGTTACGGATAAAAGCTCAAATGAGTTATGTCCCCTTCTTACTGAAAATGCCTATTTTGGAGCTTGCCATCACCATAAGACCTTTACACATACTAGTAAGTGGATTGGGGATAATGGCTTGGGTAAGTTCGAAAACTGCCGAGGTTGACATGTCTGTCATAGAGTTATGTTTCTTTGTTAGCTGAAAAGGCCAATTTTGAACATTGTCATCACCGTAAGTCCCTAAGTTTTGGTAGGATCTTACTGAAAACTACATATAAGTAGGTAAGGGATAAATGCTCGAATGTGGCCGAAAACTTACAATGTTGGTCTATTACTCATATAGTTATGCCCCTTCTTTGTTGAAAATGCATATTTTGGACCTTGTCGTCACTATAAGTGCTTTTAGCTTTAACCAGATCTTCCTGCAACTAACACATAAGTAAGTTGAGGATAACAGCTTGGATGAGTTAGAAAACTGGCAAGATTGGCCTAGCTGTTTGATTGCTGAAAATGTCTATTTTGGACATTGTTATCACCAAAAGTACCTAAGTATTGATCGGATCTTCCTAGTAAGTTAGGGATAATTATACCCCCACAAATGAAATTTGGGGGGTGGGGGGGGGGGGGGGGGTTATATAGGAGTGAGCTTGTCGGTCGGTCGGTCTGTTGATTTGGTTTCCAGACGATAACTCAAAAAGCGCTTCACCGATTTTTATAATTTTTGGTACACTGATGTAACATCATAAAATACAGGTCAAGTTCGATTTCCACTACAATTCGTCAATTTTCGACATAGTTATGGCCCCTTTCAAGTGAAAAAAATGCAAAATGCCGCTGTTGTACTATCAAGGCAGATTTTGTGGGGGCTTTCATCACCTTTAGTGATAGCTCTAGTTTAAGCTTGAAGAGTTCGAAAACTAACAATGTTGTCCCCATCTTTGCTGAAAATGCCTGTTTTGCATCATAAGTCCTTTAGGTTTTGAATGGATCTTCCTGAAACTTACATATATGTAGGTTGGGGATAAAAGCTTGGATGAGCTCGAAAACTGATTTTGCCCTATCTATCATAGAGCTGTGTCCCCTCGATTGCTGAAAATGTCTGTTTGACCTTGTCACCAGTGTAAATCCTAAATCCTTAAGTTACGATCGGAACATCCTGAAACATACATATACAGTGAAATTCCACTATTAAGAGTTTAAGACCACATAAAATTAGGACTAATTCTGCTATAAAAAGCGTATTTTGAAGGGTGCACTTATTTTTTTCTTTGTATATTCTGCCTACAATGTCATCTGGTCAGGGACCACATTTAGGACTGTTCAAAAGTGGTCTTTAAGACCACTTTTGAGCAGCCCCAAAGGTGGTCTTAATATAGGAATTTTACTGTATAAGTGGACTGGAAATAAAAGATTGGATGAGTGTGAAAACTGGCAAGGTCCGCCTCTTTGTCATGGAGTAATGCCTCCTTGGTTGCTGAAAATCCCTATTATTGAACTTGTATGAATGTCATTTACGTGTCTCAAGTAAACATTCTAACACTTCTGATCTTGGTCAAGTCCGATTATGGATCATGTCGAATTAAAAACTAGGTCAAATTGGTTAAAAACCTTGTTCACCGTCTATAGGCCACAGTTTTACTTCAAACTTCATGAAAATTTAGCAGAATGTTTGTTTTTATAATATCTCGGTCTGTTTCGAACATGTCGGGTAAACATCTAGGCCGCTATGTCAAATTGGTATAATACCAGGGGCTGACAAATCCATTGCCCGGCCGCCCGGGACAAGTCCGAAATCGCGCCGGGCAGGTGCACTTTGACCTTTCGACGCCCGGTCGGGCAAGTGCAAAAAAATCGTCTACAACTGCCAGTCTTTTGTCCTTAAATACGGTAAAATTAGACCAGTAAGTAAATCATAATAATTCCCGCTATGTCGGCAATTCAGAGATAAAATCATCTATGTTTATAACGGTTCATTTATGACACTATTGTTAATCCCTGTCATAAAATTACCAATTAAACATGATTGCCCGGCGGTGCGTGTCTTCCATTTCTTGTGTACCAGCGCTATCGATAAGCGTGACAAGGTGTGAAAATAAGATTAAGTTATGTCTCTAATTTGCGTTTATCCCTGCCATAAAATTTAATTGACAATCAATGTGAAGATTTAATAGCTCCTAAGACGATTTGCTACATCTTACGGTAGTAAAAACGAACTATTCTACTATCTCGTGATTTTATGTTTTGGCGCCAAATAGCAGACGCTGGCGGAAAAAGTCGAATGTTTTAATGTTGGTAACCGTGGATTAGTCGCGCCCCTATCCACAACCGTTTAGCTATCGAGATTTTTTTTTACCGGTTCCAAACATTCTTTTATGAAAGAGATAAGCCCCATTATTATAAAAACAATGACGTTAAACACGTGTGGGGTTGCTGGGGTCGGATGACGTCATTTACCGATCGCATGCAGAAAAATGGGAATTGTAGTTTGTGGACGACGATTTGGATGGCGGAAATAATGATCACATTGAACTTGCTTAATTTGCTTGTAGGGCGGGTGTGAAAGTTTGGGTTCGTTTTGGATGGAGGTTGGATCATTAAACTGCAAGCTAAATAAACTGCATTCTTTTAATCTTTTATCTCGCTGCCCTGACACTTCTGATCTTTTGAGTAGATCTATATCGGCTGCAGCTCGTGTTTATCATGCGTGTCAATATAACTGTATTGCTAATCGGTTAAGGTATTATGTCAGCAATTACCTTCAAAAGTACCGCTATTGACTGTGACAACAACAGTATTTCTACCGGATTACCGCACAGAGAGAAATAAATAGAAGTGAATGCAATGATCAGGAATCGATACAATTAAACCTGAGCTCCCATGGGAAAGAAACACAAGCATGAAATAACTAGACCCTAATGGAAAGTGGTCGTGCTTGAAACTTGACAGAAACTTTGGATTATATAAATCCATTATCCACCCCCACCCTACCCCTCCCCCCCCCCACCCCACACACACACACACACATGCGCGCATCGAACCCCACTTTGAGTTCCAAAATCCTGGGCAAGTAGGATTTTGAGCTGGGCAAGTGCAAAAATATTTTACTTGCCCGGTGGGCAAGTGGAAAATTTTTGGATTTGTCAGGCCCTGATAATACCTTGTTCATCTGTTCTAGAGGCCACACGCTTCACTCTTGACGAAACTCTACGAGAATGGTTGTCCAGATAATACCTTGATCAATGTTGACTATGGGCCATGTCAAATGCTAGGTCAGATTGCGTTAAAACGTTGTTCACCCTCTAAAGACAACAGCTTTGCTTCATTCTTCATGAAGCTGTACAAGAATATTTGTCTTAATGATATGTAGGTCAGGTTCGAACATTGGTAATGTTAAAATCTTGTTCACCCTCTAGAGGCCACAGTTTTGCTTCAGTCTTCATGAAACTTATACAGAATGTTTGTCTTGCTGGTATCTTGATCTGGTTTGAATATGGATCTTGTCGGTTCAAAAATTAGTTCACTACGTCAAATTGCTTTAAAACCTTGTTTACCCTCTAGAGGACACAGTTTTGCTTCAGTCTTCATGAAACTATATCAGAATGTATGTCTTGATGATGTCTTGATCGAGTTAAAATATGGGTCATGTCTGATCAAAAACTAGATCACTAGGTCAAATTGATTTAAAACCTTGTTCACCTGCTACAGGTCACAGTTTTGCTTTAATCGTCGTGAAAGTATATCAGAATATTGATGATAGCTCTGGTCGAGTTTGAATATTGGTTATATCGAGCGAAAAACTAGGTCACTTGGTCAAATTTCTTTAAAACCTTGTTCACTCCCTTGAAGTTTTGCTTCAATCTTCATGAAACTTCACCATATTGTTTGTCTTGATGTTATTATGTTGAAGTTTAAATATGGGTTATGCAGAAACAAAAACTAGGTCACTGGATTTAATTTCTTTAAGACCTTCTTCACCTTTTCCAGAGGCCACAGATTTGCTTCAATCTTCATGAAACTTTGCCAGAGTGTTTGTCTTGATGATATCTCGATCGTGATTGAATGTTGGTTACATCAGGTCAAAAACTAGGTCACAAGGTCAAATTTCTTTAAAACCTTCACACTCTAGAGGCCACACGTTTGCTTCAATCTTTATGAAACTTTACCAGAATGTTTTTCTTCTAGAAGAATAGTGATCATACTGTGTCAAAACCTAGGTCAAATTTCTTCTAAACATTATTATCTCTAGAGACCACAACTTTGCTTCAATCTTAATAACTTCACAATACTTTACCAAGTTATGTGCATGCTATTTATGTTTCATGCTATTTATGTCAGGTTTAAATATGGGTGATGTCAGTTCAAAACTAGGTCAGATTTTTAAAACCCTTTTTCACTCTCTAGTCTTTTTATGCGAGATGCCATTTCCATGATTTTTTTATTATTATTATTTTCTTCTTTCCATTTCTTTGTCGATGAAGTTTCCGATCTTTTGTCATTTTGACTTTCTAACAGAGGGACTTTGGACGCAAACTCATAAATTATCAGAGGTAAAATAATAAGAAAATACCTGGGGATTAGGGGGGAGAATAAAAGTGGCCATTGACGGGAGGTGATCACTCATCATGGATGACCGTCAGTGGAAGTTCCACTGCAGCTGTTTGAAACTTCGAATCTGTTAGCTCAGGGGAGCGATATTGGACCATCATTGTCCTCTTGTTTATTTTAATGTTTCACCCCTGAGTTTCTGAAACGAACTCTTCTAGCCTCCAATCTGGGCACGTCCATTCTTGCAAATAGAAGGTTGAATCAAAACCATTAAGGGGAATGGGTACACCTTCAGGGGAGGCAACTCCTGCAAAATATTTTTGTCTCCCATGTTAATAGGAGTTAACTCTTAAAGGAAAGAATTTGCTCCTGAGGAGCAAATTCTTTCCTTTAAGAGTAGACCCCTTTTTTATCGGGACTGAGCCTATAGACAAGCGAACAGGAAGTCCCGAAAGTTGTCTCCCTTTGAAAACATGGCGTAAAATGTGCAAGGTGTTCCCATTCCCCTTAACAGGGTGGCAAAAGGTTTGATTGATCCGGATGAGACGGCTCGTCTTAATTTACACTGTATGCACGTGCATAAGTACCAGTATTTGTTTGTTTGTTTGAATTGAGGTTTAACGTCCCCTTTAACACTATTTAGGTCATTTTAGAGACGTTGCTTCCAATTGCGTGGGACTTTTATCCGACATTGAGATGAAATGACATCTCAAGCCCTGCCGCCCAGTGACACTAATAGGATCTGCGAGGAAGCACCATGCAGCCCAATCTATGTCTCCTGGTCCCGATAGGCGGGGCCCATATATACCTGTATACATGGTTCAAAGGGTTACGCTGTATTTTGGAAGGTTTCTTTTTTTTACCAGTTCACCCCTAAGTACTTAAGTCGATCTTCCTATTTATCTTCTTTAACTGAGTCGGTCATATTTGGCAATGACCTAGCTTTAATAAGGGAGCGACCATTTGATTTTTTTTTCTTCAAGAAATGGATCCTGCCTTTTTTATTTTTTGAGACCCCCGTCCCTTTTTTTTTTTTTTTTTTTTTTTTTCGTTGTTGTTTTTTCGATACAGCTTCTTTCAATATGGCGTGATACAGAAACAAAAGCCATGTATCTCTTTCTGCACTGGAAATGATAACATTTAAAAATATGACAAGCAATACATAAATGATATTACTTATTTGGACCTTTATTTTAAAGATATTGTTTGCTCAATGTACCTTTTAAGCAAGCATTTTGTAGACACTTAACACTTGAAATGTAATGCATTCTGTGTAGCTTTCATATATATAATTACATATCAAGTTTTAGTAATGTTTTACCTTTAAAAATAGGCAATTACAATTTTCAGACCTTTAAGCCACAAACAATCCAAAACTTAAACAATATATACTGTTATGTTAATTTCTCACATACCCCTACTTTGCCATACAAGGAAATATCAACAATTTAAAATAAAAAAACACCACTAAATATGTCAAAAGAACCGTAAGACAGAGCTTCAATATTAAAGTTGAACACTTCAGTTAACGTTTCTGCCGAATACAAAGCATTGACCTTTTTTAGGTTAATAAAAAGTGGAGTCATAGTATGCCTAAAACATACAGTTTTCTACCCTATCAGTTTATTCCCCACTATTATGTTTTGGTCAGTCTGATCCTGACTATTTTTTTTCAGACGCATGGTCATCCTAGCTATTTTTTCTTGCTTTACCGTGTCCTGGTGGTTATTTTTTTTTTCATACCCCCACCCACCCCCCCCCCCCCCCCCCGACTCAAATGGTCGCTCCCTAGGGATTCAGTCGAATTGTCGCTGAAATGTTTTTTCACGTTGTTTCAGTGTTAATTCAACGTTGAGTGCTTGTTAGGATATTTTAAGATACTGAATAAGTTCAATCATTTCAAAGGAAAAAACCTATAAACTGTTCAAAACCTTACCTCACCACGTTAACAAGTCCTTGAACTGAACACCCCCTCGATCCCTGATAATGCGAGCGTCAGCCAAGGTAGCGCCTATTACCATTTTTCACGCCTTTGGTATGGCGCGGCCGGGGATCGAACCCGCGACCTCCCATTCCCGAAGCGGACGCTCTACCAATGAGCTAATCGGGTCCGGTTAAAGGGGTATACATTATTTTTCTTATTTCTGCTGTAAGATTTAAGTTGTGGGTACTCGTTAGAACCACCTCAATTCAATTTCTTTATGGATCCTAGATGATTCAATAATAAAAATGTTTTATTTGAGGTTTAACGTCCCACTCAACACTCTTTATGTCATTTTGGAGACGTTTCTTCCATTTTTGTGGGACTTTTACCCGCCATTGAGATGAGATGACATCTCAACCCCTGTCACCCAATGAAATCAATAGGGTTTATATGCATGGACGGTTCGACTCGCACCACTTTGCCTGGGCAGGCTTAGAACCCTCTAAACGGTTTACCAGTATTCATGTGTGGTCGTTTTCAGCTCTGCGTGGAAGCATCGTGCAGCTATTTCTATCTATCTTCCTCTACTGAGTCGGTCATATTTGGCCATTACCTCAGTTGGGTGCGTAGCTAAATTTAGAATTTAGCTAAAAAAAAAAAAAAAAAAAAAAAAAGAAGTCACTGGATGAATCCTTAAAACTATTCACAATCTGAATAACAGAGGTATACTAAAACGCATACCTCTGAGTCTCAGTCTTATACTGTACGGGCTTTGAACTCCTCTGCAGTCTTGGCATTCACCACAGAAGAGGGAAGACTATTCCATTGGCGAAAAGTCATGGGAAAAAGGGCAGGCAAAGTGGTGCGAGCTGCCTCGTCTTTGCTTATAAACCATTTTGGTTTCGTTGGGCGGCCGGGTTTGAGATGACATTTCTCATTCTTTTTTTTTTCTCCTATTACTGCTACTCGCTCACATCTGAGCATTACGAGCAGGATTTCCTGGGTGGTAACCAGTGCTTTTTTAAGCAATGTGGATGAAGTGCCTTGCTCAAGGGCACAACAATTTGGTCAGCGTGAGGCTCGAACCCGCAACCTCTTGATCACAAATCCAATGCGCTACCACTGCACCAAAGTGCTCCACAATTTCATCTCAATGTCGGGTAAAAGTCCCACAAAATTGGAAGCAGCGTCTCAAAATTGACCTTTTCAGTGTTGACGGAGACGTTAAACTGCAAATCAAACAAACAAACACCATATACGAAACATAGTCCCACACTGCATGACCTAATCAAATCTCGCTTAACACAGCGAGCGAGGGGAGGTAACTACCAGACTAATACGAAACAATGCACGGCTGTTGTACGAATAAATATGCGTTCAAGCGATACAGAGCAAGGGGAGACTAATCGCGGAAAATCGACTGGTTCAGGTACATTTACCAGTATAAAAATTGTTACCTTACTTGAAATAGTGTAGCAGTCTATGTTGATTCTTCAGCCATTTTGGTTCAATTCGGCAGGCGAGTAAACTACACGCGATTTGTTGTTTTCAGCAGATCATTTGTGTCAAATCATTCTTTATGAAAGATTTGATCACTAGCAAAGCAAATCTACAGGCACCCATAGTTTTTAATGTTTTGGCGCCGTATTTCTTTCTCAAAAACAATAGTGAAACTTCAAAAGAATTATTTTGACCTTCAAAAGCGGTCGGTCACGTAGATTCAGTTTCAGCTTAAATTGGACCCGATAAAGCTCGTCAAAATTGAATGAAACACACGTGAAAACTGATGTATATTTAGAGTTCAGTTTTCATGTATATTTAGAGTTGGTATTGTAGGGAATTCGCTGCCAGCTATTTGACTTCACTGAGAGATTAGCAAAAAATTAACTTTTCAATTTCAACAAATTTTTAACAAAATCATCAATATCAATTCCACAAAATCACTGCCACTGGTATCACCAGGTAACTGGTCAACTCGTACCTAAGTCAACTCGTACCTGAGTCAACTCGTACCTGTTTTTGGTCAACTCGTACCCGTTCTTTGGTCAACTCGTACCCCCTAGTCAACTCGTACCGGTCACCGGAAAGACCGAAATCACCGAAATCTATCGAAATCACCGAAATCACCACAGAAATCACCGAAATCACACAAAAATTATCCTGGGAAGGTAAGAAATCACCATTGTATGACTTGATAGGGTTGGGAAAGATATGGTAGGGTAGGGTTTTGTTGGATTTGGTCAGACTGGGTTTGGTAGGGACGGGTTTGGTCGGGTAATCGCCATGGAAATCACCGAAATCACCAAAGTTGGGTAGGACTCCTATATAATTACATTTTCTTAGTTATTCTAAAATCATAGAGTATGAATACTCGTTATAACCGCCTGTATGAGGAGCTTCTAATCATGAAGTAGGCACGATCTATGTTTAAGCTGAAAGAAAATGTACACCCTGGAAACCCCACTTTCTGCGACTTTGATTTGCATACTTAATTAAGTGACGATTATTGTTTATGCGAGAGTTAAATAATAAAAGAAATAATAAAAAAATATATATATATATAGACAATTTAACAGACTATAATAATCTTATCCTAATATATTTATATCTTAATTAATTACAATGATAATTTTAGTATCGTATCCTACCCAACTTTGGTGATTTCGGTGATTTCCATGGCGATTACCCGATCAAACCCGTCCCTACCAAACCCATCCTGACCAAATCCAACAAAACCCTACCATACCATGTCTTTCCCAACCCTATCCAATCATACAATGGCGATTTCTGACCTTCCCTTGGTGATTTTTGTGGTGATTTCGGTGATTTCTGTGGTGATTTCGGTGATTTCGATGGATTTCGGTGATTTCGGTCTTTCCGGTGACCCAACTCGTACCTATTTTGGTCAACTCGTACCCCAGGGGTAGGTGGGGTACTCTATTTTTTTGCCGAACAATAGTTGAAATGGGTTAAAACTTGCCCCGAGACATGTCTTGAGTTCACCGGAGGCCAGAAAGAAGTACTTTGGGTCCTTTTATTGTAACATGGTATTCACAGTGCGGGGATTTGCGATCGCGCGCCATCAACCTGCTCTAGTTATTATTATTATCATTTTTATTATTATTTTATTAGTATTATTCACTTTAAACCCATTCCGTCCCTGAAACCCACAAAGGGGCACCTTGTCAAACACTGCAGGCCCAGATCCGACGCCGCAGAACGCGGGGATATGCGATGGCGCGCCATCAACCTACTCTAGTTATTATTATTTTTATTATTGTTATTATTATTATTATCATTATTATTATTATTATTATTATTATTCACTTTTAACCCATTCAGTATCAGAAACCCACAAAGGGATGCCTTGTCAAACACTGCAGGCCTAGATCAGACGCTGCAGAACGCGGGGTCGTATGATCAGGGCCTACGCTGTTTGAAAAAGTTTAGCCACTTCCCGAATTAATTTTGAAGAAAACACAACCTGACACCCCTAAATTTCGAAATATATAAGATGGCAAATTCCATTTGGGTAGTCAAACACTGAATGCCCAGATCAGACGCCGCAGAACGCGGCGTCGTCTGATCAGGGCGGACGCTGTTTGAAAAAGTTTAGCCACTTCCCGAATAAATTTTGAAGAAAACACAACCTGACACCCCTAAATTTCGAAATATATAAGATGGAAGATTCCATTTGGGTTAATTTAATTAACATTTTAGTTAATCGTGTACCGATTAATGTGGGTGTAAAAAACGATTATCGGTACTAGTTTAATCTAATCGTCCTTCTTTAAAGACTGTTTTTAATTGCTTTAATTTTGCCGGCGAGCGGCTGTTTTTGTTCTGACAAAACTTAAAACTAAACCAGTTTTACTATTTGCACGACCCGCAGAAAAAGCAACCGACTGAAGTCGGTTTTTTCCAAGAGTGCCCTAAAATCACCGTGTCATTCTGTCAGTCTGTCATTCTGTCTGTCCGACTGTAACCCGTTTGTGAAAATTGGTGATAGTGACTTAACCGCTTGGAATATTTAAACAATTTTTGGCATACTGATAGATATCAATGAGATCTAACCAATGAACTTAAGAAATATAACATTCCATTTAGTATAGCCTCGCCGAGGCGAAAAATGTGGAAATTTTCGAACATTTTTGAACTGCTTCTCCTCGGAAACCGTTGGGCCGATTGAAGTCAAATTTCATATGGAGCGTCTATGGGATGGGGGAAACCAAAATTTGCTCATGGGGTCAAGGTCACATGACCAAAATGGCCGCCAAGCCATATATGGTTTGTCTGTCTGTCCGTCCGTAACCCGTAAAAGAAAATTGGTGATAGTGACTTAACCGCTTGGAATATTTAAACAATTTTTGGCATACTGATAGATATCAATGAGATCTAACCAATGAACTTGCGAAATATTACATTCCATTTAGTATAGCCTCGCCGAGGCGAAAAATGTGAAAATTTTCGAACTGCTTCTCCTCGGAAACCGTTGGGCCGATTGAAGTCAAATTTCATATGGAGCCTCTATGGGATAGGGAAACCAAAATTTGCTCATGGGGTCCAGGTCACATGACCAAAATGGCCGCCAAGCCATATATGGTAAAAACCATTCAAAAATAGTCTTCTCCAGAACCACTGGGCAGATTTCCACGAAACTTGATAAATAGCATCTGGGATGTAGGCCTATCATAAATTGCTAAAATGGTGACCCTGGGTTGACCTTGACCTTCTTTGGGTCCGTCCGTAACCCGTTTGTGAAAATTGGTGATAGTGACTTAACCGCTTGGAATATTTAAACAGTTTTTGGCATACTGATAGATATCAATGAGATCTAACCAATGAACTTAAGAAATATTACATTCCATTTAGTATAGCCTCGCCGAGGCGAAAAATGTGAAAATTTTTGAACATTTTAGACTGCTTCTCCTCGGAAACCGTTGGGCCGATTGAAGTCAAATTTCATATGGAGCCTCTATGGGATGGGGGAAACCAAAATTTGCTCATGGGGTCAAGGTCACATGACCAAAATGGCCGCCAAGCCATATATGGTTTGTCTGTCTGTCCGTCCGTAACCCGTTTGTGAAAATTGGTGATAGTGACTTAACCGCTTGGAATATTTAAACAATTTTTGGCATACTGATAGATATCAATGAGATCTAACCAATGAACTTGCGAAATATTACATTCCATTTAGTATAGCTTCGCCGAGGCGAAAAATGTGAAAATTTTCGAACTGCTTCTCCTCGGAAACCGTTGGGCCGATTGAAATCAAATTTCATATGGAGCCTCTATGGGATGGGGGAAACCAAAATTTGCTCATGGGGTCAAGGTCACATGACCAAAATGGCCGCCAAGCCATATATGGTTTGTCTGTCTGTCCGTCCGTAACCCGTTTGTGAAAATTGGTGATAGTGATTTAACCGCTTGGAATATTTAAACAATTTTTGGCATACTGATAAATATCAATGAGGTCTTATCAATGAACTTGCGAAATATTACATTCCATTTAGTACAGCCTCGCCGAGGCGAAAAATGTGAAAATTTTCGAACCGCTTCTCCTCGGAAATCGTTGGGCCGATTGAAGTCAAATTTCATATGGAGCCTCTACGGGATGGGGGAAACCAAAATTTCCTCATGGGGTCCAGGTCACATGACTAAAAATGGCCGCCAAGCAATATTTGGTAAAAACCCTTCAAAAATAGTCTTCTCCAGAACCCCTGTGCAGATTTCCACGAAACTTGATAAATAGCATCTGGAACGTAGGCCCATCATAAATTGCTAAAATGGTGACCCTGGGTTGACCTTGACCTTCTTTGTGCCTAGGTCAAACTTTGACACATATGCTTTTGTGTTGGATTTTATCCTGCAAACGATTCAGAATACAGTACTAAAGTATAAGATATATTTTTGCTCCTTACGATAAGGCGCATTTATTGGGGGAACCGTTTTATGTCCAGGTCACATGACCAAAATGGCCGCCATACCCATATATGGTAACACTCATAAAGCTAAAAGCATCCGGCGGGTCGTGCACTTCAGATGAAGCACTGGTTATATATAAAAGTGGGGTTCAAGAGGGACAAATTTATATAGGCTTGCATTCGTGATGGTTGTTTTTATTTAAGAGTTTGTTAGTTAAACGGTATGACAAATGTTTATAATTTAAGCACTAAAATTATATAAATAACTGAATTTATTTTTATTGTGCTACCTGTACATCCCGATGTGTTTATTCTCGCCGACATGTAACCGGTTTTGTCCGTGCAATGGGCACACCCCTAAACCTCACTTTATATAGAGAAACTCGGGTTTACGGGGGTATACATTATCTTTTTTTATTTATGCTCCAATACATAGGTTGGGGGTACTCGTTAGAGTCGTTCCAACTAAAGATCACAGCCTATGTTTGGCGTATAAATAAGAAGAAAAAACAAAAACAAAAAAACACGGATTTTCGTAAGAAAAATTGCCATTTTTGGAGATGTGAAAAACGCACAATATGGCACGGGTGTGTTATCGTAAAGTAACAGTAATTAGGAATATGCAACATTTATGTTAGCCAACATTTATGTTTTGAGCATATATGAGAACAAATTATAATTGTATAACTACATTTTATTTGCAACTGAGCATGAAATGTAAGTTCTACAATTATATTTTCTCGTTATTTTCATTTACATATTAAGTTCCTCTTATGTTGAGCTAGTGTTATGTACCAATCACATCCCTCTGGAGCATAGATTGTTGGCACTCGTTAGAGCTGCCCCACAGGGACAGTTCTAACGAGCACCCATAAATTATGTCTGGCTAAAGGGATATGGGGATCATACACATGAAAGGCGCCATTTTGGCGCACGTGCGTAATGGCGTCATGCACACACTATGTATGGTCTTCATCGTCGGGAAAAGGATCAGGAGTCTGCATAGACCATAAAGTTGACCTGTATATATGTGTACTTAAGCCAAACTTACCCAAAAACAAATTTTATTTTTACTAAGGTACGAGTTGACTTAGGTACGAGTTGACCAAGGTACGAGTTGACCAAATTCGGGTACGAGTTGACTAAGGTACGAGTTGACTTAGGTACGAGTTGACCAGAAACCTATCACCACAAACGAGATATTGTATGGGTATATATTGAATGTAAGCCTGCTTCGATATTGTAGACCGACCCAGTGTTTTGACAAGTGTCAGACTGTTTTTATACATTTCATTGCACATGGCCAAATTACTTCCCCTCGAAATCTGCCATGGATTTTTGGTTTACTTCGGCAGGCTGAGTGCATTATAAAGCTGTGCGGTTGTTTTTGACAAACTGCTTTTGTCCCAGTCCTAATTATTCACAGGGCTTCCATTAGGCGGAGGTACGGCGTATATTACGTCCTGAAATCGCTTCCGTACGGCCAAATTAAACATCAAAGGCGTCCCGCGGACTCCCGAAAATTTCTTTGTACAGCCAAAAATCTTTACCGAGACGTATAAACCTGCCCAGTTTTAGTGGTTTGTAAAAAGTTTGCTCCGCCTTCTTAGCTGGCTGAAACCGCTGTCTGTGTTTATTGAGTACTAAGGACGTCCCATTTTCTGCCTGCGCGGTAATATATCGACAGTCAGAATCACGTATGTCGGCACACCTTTTATCGTCATCGGTATGTGAAAAACGTGTCAAGGTGATTGCTCGGTGTTTGCATATAATTAAACAGATAAGTAGTTGGGGATAAACTAATTATCTCTTTGACGATAAGTGTTTTTTAATCCTGTAAACTTGTTAATGTTTAAATTAAAGCCTGTAGTAATTTAGGTGTTTTGTAGTGAGATTATCATTAGCGATGCAAAATGCGACAATAGTTTTAAAGATAAATACGCATTATTTTTTTCTTGAGTAAAAAGCAGGTGTTCACTAGGTGAAATGATGAAAATAATTTATAAAATCCCAAAATGTCGCCGCGATCGCTGTTTGATTTGGGCGCCTCGAAAATTCTTAAAACCGGTGAATGTGACCAGTCCGGTTCGTCAGGGTACGAGCTGCAGTCTGATCTGTCTGTTAGCCAAAAAGAAAAAAAAAACTACCGCTGACTCGTCTAAGTCTGCTCCGATTGACCAAAGTTGCACATGTTTCTGTCTGTTTGTCTGACACAGTTCCGAGTGTTTAGAGTACAATGAAGACTCGATCGAAGCATATGTTTTTGCAAACACAAGATTTTTTCTTTATTTCTTTTAAATCCATATATGACAATGGGTGTCGGGTTTGTTTTATTTGTGTGAAGTTCTGTAAACAGTGTAGACAGATCAGACGCTTTGTTCTGGGGCGTCTGATCTGGGTCTACACAGTTTGCTAATGACCCAAAAATGGGTCACTAGGCATATATGGGGATGGGTAATGCGATTGTTTTCTTTAATTTTTTGGGAGGGGAGGGTAACTTGGAAAGTTATAAAATTCATACAGGCCAAGCAAACATATTTTTCTTTTTTGTTTGCACTCCTCTGCACTGTACTGACTGCATGTATGTCACATAGTTATGAGTAGTTTTGAGTTTAACGGCCCAGTCTACACTATTCAAGTCATTTTTGAGCCGGTCAGTTTACCTATCCACACCTTACTAGCCATCTAAAAGAATATACAGGTGATTAAAAATGCAAACAAGAGATTCATAGATTAAATAATATATATTTCTTCATAAAAACAATTTTACGATCTGCAAACACCTTGCTTCAAAATTGGGACTTCCTGAATTTTCAAGTGGGACTCTCAGATTTCAAGGGTAGGAAGTCTGGGACTTCCTGAATTTGAGAGTTAATGGAGGCCCTGTTCAAATGCCATGGCTGATTCTGGCTGTTTTATCACAAAATTTTCTGGTCTGTGGTTGTGGTTTACCGATGATTCACCACCAAACAAGTTTGCCACCAAAAGGTTTCACCCCTCTCAGATTTCCCCACCGAAAATGGATATATACATGTATATATAAAAATGGATAAAGCATTTAGTTGGTAATCCAGACCACACCACGGGGAGGCGCTTTTCATTATGGTCTATTTATTAATAGGCAGTGGTTTTACAAAGTCAATTTAAAGTATCATTTAAAATCAAAAATTAAAAACATATGATGCCTCAGATCTCATCATTCTCCTGCGATGGTGACGGTGCAAGTCCCATGATATGTGAACATCGGAGAAGCAGAGCTGAACTATTGAGCTCGCCGTTTTCATACATCTCCCAAATGTCACAGCTTCCCGCGAGTATTGCTGTACTGTTTCCTCTGGACTTTGCATAGCATGTTCCCTGACATGGCCATGCCTTGAACATCAACTGTCTTGGGTATCTCTGAATCGTGTCTCTGAATATTGTCCAGTCTCCAACATCCCACTGCCCATCAATCCATGTCTGTGTTGCGAAAATCAGGCAGTGTAAAGGCTCTTTCTGTATATCAGCCATTTGGGACTCGAATTCTTCAACCCTTTAAGTGTTCAGCTGGTAGAAAGTGTAAAGCCAGGTCCTTCCTAATAAACTGATAAGCATTTTGCTTTAGGAGCCCAGATTGCCTTAAATCCAAATTTTACAGTAAGTTAATTGGCATTTTTGTTCGAAACTTAGGCGTCTTGGGCGCCTGTTAGTCTGTATCCCTGTGGTGGTGAGGGTTGACAATCAACCACGTTTTCCGAATCCAAAATTTCGAAGCTTAATGCACCCTGGAGGTGGCTTAATTTTTTGAAAGGTTTTTCAAGTAATATTGGCCGTTGTGAAACATTTTCGGTTCAACAAAGTGAGAAAGAAAGTAGGAAAACTGATTTCAATCGGGGGGGGGGGGGGGGGGTTCACTGTCTGCTTTCCTTATTGGATGGAATACGATTGGAAGGCAGCTGGTTTCCAGTTTCGCAACTGCGCTCAATAATAGGAGCCATGTGCTTTAATTTCTCGGATAATCATCTGCGCAGACTCAAATTCAGCACTTAAGCAGCATGCGCATAATTATGTGTTGTCAGCGCCACTGCGCATGTTTGATATTTCATCGCAACAAGGCCCACAAAGCATTTGGTACAAAAAGGGTTAAATAATATATTACGGGCAAAATTGATGTGTGAACACTTGGTGCAAATAAACATGAATTATTTCATAGGATGGATGTTAGAACAATCAAGCAGTATTTTTAAACTTCCCCAAATCTTGTTAATTGCAAGCATGAAAAAGGTCCAAAGTGAAAATAGCAAAAATGAACCGAGAATTAAACTGCCGATTCTGTACCGTTGTGAACCAAATTTTTGGTGAGTTGTCACCCATGTAACCAATTCAGTGTTTGGACGTGATATTGTTTACCATATGACATCACAACTTTGGTGGCATAACCTTTTAAGTTCAAAGCAGAATACATGCATAATTGAATATACAATGCAGTGTGGTCATTAACCCATTTTAGACTGGAAACCCCTAAACAGGTACCGTGACAAACAGTGCAGACCCAGATCAGACGTCGCAAAATGCGGCGTCTGATCAGGGCCTACACTGTTTGCAAAAAGTTAAACCATTTTCCAAATAGTTTTTGAAGAAAACACAACATGACACCCCTTAATTTTGAAATGGACTCCTACTATATATAAGAAGGAAGATTCCACTTGGTACCAAAAGGGTTAATACCAAGTTACAATATTTTACTTGCTAAAACTTTTCAACCAACTTGCTTTTTCACACTTGTAAATATTGCTAAATATGGTTTTAATTCTTAGCACTCTGGGTAAAAGCTTCTACAAACAATATTTTAACCCTTCTCTTGCTGAATATTCAGTTTAGCCACACAGATTTCTGGCCATTTTCCTAATCAATTTTGAAGACAACACAACCTGA
Source organism: Lucinisca nassula (assembly GCA_963580285.1). NCBI lineage: Eukaryota > Metazoa > Mollusca > Bivalvia > Lucinida > Lucinidae > Lucinisca > Lucinisca nassula. Next base: position 144,545,509 of record OY757017.1, read on the forward strand.
CACCCCTAAATTTTGAAATGGACTCCAGTTATATATTAGGAGGAAGATTCCATTTGGTACAAAAAAGGTTAAGAGGTGGGGAGCGAGGATTTTCCCCTTCTACTTAGGCATTATGTCCCTGCAGCTTTTGATAAATTTGTATAGAGTTAATACAGACAACATAAAAAATCAACCCCCAGCTTTGCCTTGGCTTTTGATGCAAAAAAGTTATTGAAAGCCCTGTATATGTATATTTTACAATTTCAGAATGAGTAACGCCATTCTTAGAGTGCTGTTACACTCAACAACTCAAGCTCAGTTGAGGGGATTGTCAACATCATCAGCACGATGCACAGCACTAGTCATGGATCAAGCGTTCAAGGACAAGCATTACCCCAAACTTGGTTTGTATACAGTAATGTTGCTAATATACTTCACAACCTCTTTGGGAAATTTTATTCAGGTGCCTAGCTGCAGTAGTTGGCTCCTGAAAAATTTAGGTCAGTCTGTTCCCCTGAAGTGGAACATATGCAGTTGTGAAGAACACGTAAGTTATAAAGTGATATTGTCAGAGAGACTAGGTGTTCGCTGTAATTACAGAGTGCAAAGTGATGTCAGTTTACCTATTTTGATATTGAACAACATTCATGGTATGATTGTTGGCATACTTTGCTATTCAGTTCACCGTAAAAATCCTAACAATTCGAACACCTTCAGGACTTGCTTTAACCCTTCTCTTGCTGAATATTCATTTAAGCCACACCCATTTCTGTCTATCAACCAATCAAATTACTTGATGCAATTTATTGCTACAAATTCATAAACTTCATGTCAAACAGTGTAGATCCTGATCAGATGGCTTCTTCAGAAGCCATCTGATCTGGATCTACACTGTTTCCAAAGATAGGGGTTGTCGTGAACAGCAAGATAGGGTTAATTCTCCTAAAATTTGAACAAATTTGTTCCACTATTCAGCACGGTGTCCGAAAGGTGAAGACAGAATGGCAAGCAATGTAGACCCTGGTCAGTCTGATCTAGGTCTACACTGTTTGCTTAGGCATTTCTGTCCCCATACTTACAATGTAGGATCATTATGGTATTTTAGTGTACAGAAAAGATACATTGTTGTCATGCCTACTTTAAGGGTAGCCCTGTATAGGAGTTCGGTTTTCCATCCGTTTATCAGTGTGTCAACATTTGCATCTACCCAAACATTTCTCAAAAGCTACAATCACAGGTTTGAAATAGCCTCTGGTGTAATTCTTCTTGTACCATAGAAATTGGGACAGCTTGAGGACTTGCTGAAATTCTCCTTAAATTTTAACCCTTGTCCTGCTGAATATTCATATATGCCACTCCCACTACCGATTATCAACCAATCAGATTACCTGTAGCAAATTATTACAACAAATTCACAATCTGAATGACAAACAATGTAGATCCTGATCAGATGGCTTCTTCAGAAGCCATCTGATCTGGATCTACATTGTTTCAAAGAAAAGGCATATCCGGGCTCAGCAGAACAAGGGTTAATACATTTGTTTCGCAATCCAGGGGTCCATAAGGTGCACATGGAATGGCAAACAGTGTAGTCTCTGATCAGACTGCTCCTTCAGGATCTGTACTGTTTGCTTAGGCCTATCTGTGAGTGAGTGTTAGAGTTTTACGTCCCACCAACACCTAAGGTCATACGGAGACGGGACCTCGGTTTAAAGACTCATCTGAAAGTCTGGAGAAGCCCGGGATGGATCCTGCGATCCCTGGTTTACAAGGCGAGTAGCGTAACCACTACACCACGGAGGCTTCTTAGGCCTATCTGTCCCAATGCTTAGGATCAATATTAGAAATACATTTTTGTGTTTGAAATGTACATAAGATAGTTCTGAAAATTAGTTCAAGTATTATATATATATTTTTTGTTTTTCAGGTGAAAGAGATATAGTAGGGTTTGGTATAAATGGTGATCCTCAATATCTAGACATGGAGGATGCTCCCTGCCCTGCCATTAGGTTTGGTAAGAACACCCCAGAAATCTTGGCACTTCGGGAGAAAGAAAAAGGAGACTGGAAAAACCTTACATTGGAGGAAAAGAAAACATGTAAGTACTTAAGCTGAATTCTATATTTTAAACAAACTTTGATGGCCCCCACCCATTGGGGCTTGAAGAAATAGATGGGCTGCATGATGCTTCAATGCAGAGCTGAAACCTGATGCTTCCAGGCAGGGCTCGAGAAACTGAAGAATCAAAATCGGTCCAGCAAGATTTCGCAAAAAATTACGGAAATTACCGATCGGTTTCGGTAATTTCCGTAAACGCCATTGGCGATTTGCGATTTCAAATGTGTTATTAGCGTAACGAATGACATACCGATGTTCCTCTTACACTTGTAAACGGATATGAGCACCAGTATATCGATTATAAACAGCAATTATTGCTCACATCGTTAATATTTCATCTACTTTCATTTTCTACGCCAGATTTCATCTACTTTCATTTTCCCAATATCCGGGTCACTCCGAACCTGAAGACTACTAAAGGGAAACAACCTATATGGGGCAGTCAGAGACCAGTTCGATGGTCACTATATTTTTTCCCCTTTTTAAAACCTTTAAAATATTTCTCTTATTTCACGCATTTTATTTTTCCCAAATTGCTTTGTTTACAAACGGCGACCGATATGGCAGCCACGTGGTCGGAAAATGACGTCATACGGTTTCCGTTTACACAATACACATTAATGCAGTCAAGGACGTAACACACATACACCTGTTTTATGTCATTGATGTTAATAGAGCGTATTTCTAAAAAAAAAACGTTTTGAACGGGTTAAAAAATCGAAAAACATTTCTTTACTCTCGAACCAATACATGGCCGAACGAGAGTCATTGAAAATCTTACATGGCCGAACCGAGTTTTTAAGAATATAAATACATATTTTACGATTACACAAGCCTGAAACAAATCGCTTTGTCTAAAAATTGCGACAGATATTGAAGCCACGTGATCAGAAAATCACGTCATGCGGTTTCATTTTAATTCATTCAAGGGCGTAACACACACGTGGTTTACGTTATTGGTTTCAATGGAGCGCATTTCTTAAATAAAAATATCGTTTAGAATGGGTGAATTAAGGCATTTTCCCTTGAAGGCATAACACGCAATATTCAGACATGTCAGGTGTGTATTGAAAATTGCGCCCTGTGAAAAAAAAAAAAATATTCAAATACCAGTTCTATAGTAAGCCATAAATTAATGACTTGTGTAAACAAACTAGCGTATCTCCTGCATTGATTGACTTAATTTTCTCACCTTCCCAGCTTGCCGTTACGCCTGAGGCCAGTGTTCACGGATTAATAATCTTGACACACCGGTCAAATTTCGCTGCGATAAGATCAAAGAACCCGACGTGGACTTGTCCGATTTTCACCTAGTTAGATAATGAACCGGTCTAACACCTTGTGCCGTAGGCGGTTTATGTATACATGCTTGGATTATCAGTGGCAAAAGGTCAGCTTGTTTTTACAACATAATGATTTAGCGAAAAAATTTTGAACCGATTTTTTTTTAAATGTTATAGAATTATGGACCGATTTTTTAATCTTCTTCTGAAGTCAAAATCGGTTTATGGATGGCAAATTCGGTCCGGAACCGGGAAACCGGCATTTTCTCGAGCCCTGCTTCCAGGCAGAACTGAAACCGTCCGCACACGAGTACTGGTAAACTGCTTAAGAGGATCTAAGCCTGTCCAGGCAAAGCAGTTCGAGTCAGACTGTCTTTGAACAGCTTGGCCCTGTTTGTAACAAACATTCAGTGAAGACTCACAAATCATAACAGACATTAAGTGAAGACTCTCAAGTCATAACAGACATTGAGTGAAGGCTCATAAGTCATAACAGATATTGAGTGAAGGCTCTTAAGCCATAACAGATATTGAGTGAAGACTCATAAACTTGTCCTAACAGACATTGAGTGAAGACTCGTAAGTCATAACAGATATTGAGTGATGACTCATAAACTTGTAATAACAGACATTGACTGAAGACTCATAAATCATAACAGATATTGAGTGAAGACTCGTTAGTCATAACAGCCCATACATTCAGCAGTCTAAGCTGTCTGTATCAAACTTCATGGCCTAGGAACTTTACATAGGTTAAGCATTGGTGCCAACTATCAGACCGAGTTGAAGATATAAAACCTGATCCATTGCTCCAGATAAAGTGGACTAATGAGGATAATTCATTCATGGGATTCATTTTCCACAAATGTTGTGGGTATTTGTTAGAATTGCCTTTAATGTTTTCAGTAAGATAGAAGGAAAATTATGCATTTAATTATCCTCTTTTTCTCCTCATTAAGGCTGGCACAATTAATCAGATAATCGAATAATCGATCGATAAATTCCACGAAATGATTGTCAATACTTATTTGCCTGTAATCGGTTATTTGATAAGTCCAATTTACTGCCCAAAGTTGTGTCTAAAATAGCTGGATGAGTGGCAAACAGTGCAGACCCTGATGAGTCGCCACATTCCTCCTTGCAGCAGGTAAAAGTAAAGTAGGAGTGTTCTAATTATCCACCCACAGGGTTATCACTAGGTAGGATTTGAATATTGAAGTAAAAATGATGTCCTCCAGAGGTACACTTTAACATACTTTTCTATTGAGACTTACCAATAAGCTGGAGTCAGAAATGAAAAATTGGAGTAAATTACACCAAATAACACCTGTCTCGAACAAACTTTTGTGGTCCCAAAGGTGTAGCAACCATTGAAGTTAGACTGTATGTGTCGGACATATCCAGGTAAGGAGAGGTATTGAGGGCAATCAAGACGTATAGTGCTCAATTTCCTGCTAAAAACATATACTGTATTTAGCCTAAATATTCAGACACTTTATCTCCATACTGTAGTTGTTCTAAAAGTTGAACAAGTACAATTTAAAACCCAATGTTGTTTCTAAAAATAGGATGAGTGGCAAACAGGGTGGACCCTAATGAGACGCCGCATTGTGTGGCGTCTCAACTGGGTCTACACTGTTTGCTGAGGCCCGTCTGTCCAATATATGACATCTGGTTTAACCCATTTAGTACCAGAAACCCAAAAATGGGTACCCTGGCCAACAGTGCAGGCCCAGATCAGATGCTGCAGTACGCGGTGACTGATCAGGGCCTCCACTGTTTGCTAAACGTTTAGCCATTTTCCAAATAAATTTTGAAGAAAACACAACCTGACACCCCTAAATTTTGAAGTGGACTCCTGCTATATATAAGGTGGAAGATTCCATTTGGTACTAAAAGGGTTAATGCAGACATAAGAAAATTTCTCATTACTCCTTATTTGGAACTGTTGGCAGATTTTGTTAATTTTTTCCAGTGTATAGACACAGCTTTCGCCAGACACTTGCTGAAAAATATGCTCCTACTGGGGAATGGAAAGTTTATATTGCTATGACGATGGCCACCCTGACTGGAACGTTTTTAATCATTCTCTTTCTACACTACTTCAGTAAGTATGGTTCAATGTTCCAGATCTTCTCAAGTATAAGGCCTGCAACCAACAAATCTTGCATAGTGCTTCTCCTAGATGTACTGACTGTGCAGGTACCTTGACTCGGTGACCTTGACCTATTTTTTGCACTCCATTGACTTTTACACATTTTAGGTCAACATTCCATATCTTCTTAACTATAATGCCTACAACCACCAAAACCTTGCATAGTGCTTCTCCTACATTTACTGATTTTGTGGGTACCTTGACCTGGTGACCTTGTCCTATATTATGCACTCTAGTGACTTTTTTTTTACGTCAATTCGATATGTCCTAAAATAAATGGCCTACAGCCACCAAACCTTGCATAGTGCTTCTCCTCAATGTACTGGTTTGGCACGTACCTTGACCTGGTGACCATGGCCTATATTTTTTCGACAACTGACTTTGACACATTTTACATCACCTATCAACTGCTAAGAATGAAATTTACTTATTTAAGAACTACATTCCAATGTGGCTCCTGTGACTTTTGCCCACAGCAGGTGCAAAACCGCCTTCTGCAGAATTCTTGTTTTGAAACGAGTCATCAATTATGATTTTGGCAGCTCCCATCTTACGACATGATAGTCATAATAAAGGAAAGAATATAGTCATAATAAAGGAAAGAATATATTGATGAAAAAATTTCCAACTTCAGTGCATTTTCTATCTGGGCTATGCAATGAAAGTCCAAGCCAAAGTCCACTAAACAATATATATGAGATACTCAGTTCCTGGGTCGGTCCCTGAGTGAGGGCTGATTCCCACATCATGTACAAATTTCACAAAGAGGACCGATTCCGAGTGCCAATTTTTGTAGAAGTGTGGCTATTATCTTTTGATGTGTGGTAGCCTTTAGAGTTCTGTTGACAGCTTACTTCCAAGAATCAAATAGGAATTCTTTTTCATAAAGTTACCAACAATATCACAATTCCCTAACTCCCTGTTATGGTAGGCTTCATTTCAGGTTCTGTTTTTTCAATGTCACCTTTTGCAAAATGTACTCAAGAGGGATGATACATTCACTGTGGCTTTTGTTAGTTGACCCTAAGTTATTAAGCAAATGCAAAAGCTGCTCACATTTTTTCAGCAAAAATTTTAACATATTTGCCATATATGATGATCAAAGTTTTAACGATATGTTAACTAATGATGTCGTTAGTTTTGAACAAATGGTCCCAGGAAGTCATGGGCTCTATACATGGCGGGTCGGAATGGAGATTATGAAATGTTTTCTATTCTACGACCAGTATCTCAAGAAGGGCAGTTGTCAGTTTCTTGCAAAAGAATGTGCATCATACTGGTAAACAGCCTATATATAAGCAAAGCCCAGAGTGGTTAGGTCAACTGACTGGCCCTATGACCTACATATTGTTGATTGGACCATTAACTCCAAACAAACAAACTAGTGGCCCAAGTGGGTCAGATTCGCTCACCTGGATGAGGCAACATTTTCCCCATTATATGTCTATGGGAGACTAAAGGGCAAGTAACTCTCACATGAATTGTCTGATCTGCCCCAAAAACAATCAGGTCCAAGATCTTACAGCTGTCTTCATTATCTGGAAGTCTGATGTAAATATCAAAAAATGAAATCACTGTCATCTTGACAACCTTTCTTAAGTGTATGAGGCCCTCAAGGATGGGTAACTCTTTTGCCAGCCAAACTCAAATGTCCTAGATTTTATGCCTGTTCTCAAGTTTGATGAAGATTTTATTTTCCCCATTAAATGTCTATGGAAAATGAAAGGGCAAGTACCTCTCATGTGAATAGGTGAACTGCCCCAAATTGGAACTTGTCCAAGATTTTATGGCTGTCCTCATTAGCTACAAGTTTAATGAGGATCAGATCAAAAATAAAGTCTATACTGCCCGGACAACATTTTCGTCATCATATGTCTATGGGAGACAAAAGGGCAAGAAGGTAATGACGGACGGACAGACAATGGACAACAAACAAAAGGCCACGGCAAAAGCTCCCCTTCAGGTGAGCTAACATGTGGTTTACATACATAGAGGATCTTACACGAGTGGCCATTTCACATGATACTTATGAAACGAGCCTTCGGCGAGTTTCCTAAATATCATATGAAACCAGTGCTTCAGCTGAAGTGCACGACCTGCCGGATGCTTTTAGCTTTATGAGTGTTACCATATATGGGTATGGCGGCCATTTTGGTCATGTGACCTGGACCTAAAACGGTTCCCCCAATAAATGTGCCTTATCGTAAGGAGCAAAAATGTATCTTATACTTAAGAACTGTAATCTGAATCGTTTGCAGGATAAAATGCATTCTTACTTTTCCAATACAAAAGCATATGTGTCAAAGTTTGACCTAGGCACAAAGAATGTCAAGGTCAACCCAGGGTCACCATTTTAGCACTTTATGATGGGCCTACGTCCCAGATGCTATTTATCAAGTTTCGTGGAAATCTGCCCAGTGGTTCTGGAGAAGACTATTTTTGAAGGGTTTTTACCATATATGGCTTGGCGGCCATTTTGGTCATGTGACCTGGACCCCATGAGCAAATTTTGGTTTCCCCCATCCCATAGAGGCTCCATATGAAATTTGACTTCAATTGGCCCAACGGTTCCCGAGGAGAAGCAGTTCGAAAATTTTCACATTTTTCGCCTCGGCGAGGCTATACTAAATGGAATGTAATATTTGGCAAGTTCATTGGTTAGATCTCATTGATATCTATCAGTATGCCAAAAATTGTTTAAATATTCCAAGCGGTTAAGTCAATATCACCAATTTTCACAAACAGGTTACGGACGGACTGACAGAATGACATGGTGATTTTAGGGCACTCTTAGAAAATCAACTGTCTTCAGTCGGTCGCTTTTTCTGCGGGTCGTGCAATGACCACGAGGGTTAGATTCTGTTTATCATATGACCACTTTAAATTGGGTTTTATCGTCTTTTAATTTTAAAACTTTTCCACGAAAAATGCGTTGTTGACATGGACGCCGTCGTGACGTTACTTAATCCCGCCAAAGTGTTATTACACGTGTGGTCAAATGATTTTTATTACACGACGTTATCCACTGCTTATCAACCAAGTCATATGATAAATGCACTTTCTGCATTTGTAGTCTATCCAGAGCCAAGAGGCACACTAACAGAAGAATGGAGGCGTGCTATGGTGGTGCGAATGTTGAAACAGAACCAAGGATACGTGGAGGGCATCTCATCAAAATATGACTTTGACAAGAGGGATTGGAAGAAATAATGCTGGCTGTACAATAGAATTTTTAATCAGCTACACACTCTAGCCTGTTCACAATATACCAATATTTATACTTGTTTTAAGATTTTGTCTAACAATTGAACTTTATGCAGCCTTTGTTATGGATAAGTGCTAAATGGAAAGGCATGAGATTTTTCAAGATTAAAACAAAACAAAACAAAAAAAAACAAAAAAAACAAGGAAAGTGAAATAAATGGCTTTGCATATGCAAACACTGCAAACTTGGTTCACAAGAGACAATGGTATTCTGGAGTACTGTGAAAATTCTAAAAGTTCGGACACCTTGAGGACTTGCTGTAATGCTCCTAAAATTTTAACAAGTCTGTTTCACGAACCAGCAAGTAGTCCTAAAAGTGCAGACAGAATGGCAAACAGTGTAGACCCTGATCAGACTGCTCCTTCAGGAGCAGTCTGATCTGGGTCTGCACTGTTTGCTTAGGCCTATCTGTCTCAATACTTAGGATCATTACGGTAAACCGTGTTTTTGGCCTTTCCTCATTTCTCTATTGTTCATATTCTACTCATCAGAATATAAACCTTGGCTGCTGAATAAATTAATTTTGCCACACACATTTATGACTATTAACCCTTCTCTTGCTGAATATTCATTTAAGCCACTCCCATTTCTGTTTATCAACCAATCAAATTTCTTGATGTAATTTAATGCTACAAATTCATTAAATGAATGCCAAACAGTGTAGATCCTGATCAGATGGCTTCTTCAGAAGCCATCTGATCTGGATCTACACTGTTTTCAAAGATAGGGGTTGTCGTGAACAGCAAGATAAGGGTTAATTTTGCTACACACATTTATGACTATTAACCAAACAAATTACTTGAGGTATTCATTCATGACCTGAAAGGCAGTGTAAATCCTGATCAGCTGGCTTCTTCAGAGACTACTGATCTTCATCTACACTGTTTACAAAACTAGACATAGTCATGTTCAGCAGGACATGCCTAAAAGAGTTTTGTCTAGTGCTGGAGTAGATTTTCTTAGACCTGTTGTTTGACTAGGACTTTTATAAAACAATATGGAAGTTTAATCAACACAATATGTGCATATCAATTGATAGGTTATTGATATTAACCCATTTTGTACCAGAAACCCCAAAATGGGTAGCCTGGCAAACAGTGCATGCCCAGATCAGATGCCGCAGAATGCCTCCACTGTTTGCTAAAAGTTCAGTCATTTTCCAAATAAATTGTGATGACAACACAACCTGACACCCCTAAATTTTGAAATGGACTCCTGCTATATATAAGGAGGAAGATTCAATTTGGTACAAAAAGGGTTAAAACATATTTTGGCAAATTAAATGCAATTCTTAAAATAGTTTTTTAGCTCACCTGTCACGTAGTGACAAGGTGAGCTTTTGGGATCACTTTTTGTCCGTCGTCCGTCGTGCGTGCGTGCGTCCGTGCGTCCGTGCGTCCGTAAACTTTTCTTCAAACGACATCTCCTCCTAAACCACTGATCGGATTTTGACCAAACTTCACAGGAATGATCCTTAGGTGGTCCCCTTTCAAAGTTGTTCAAATGGTTCCGGTCCATTGCACATATAGGTCACAGTAGCCAAAAATAGATTTTTTTCACCGAAAACTTAAAAAATCTTCTTCTCTGAAACCACAAGGCCCAGGTCTTTGATATTTGGTATGAAGCTTCATCTAGTGGACCCCTACCAAGATTGTTCAAATTATAGTGCTTGGGCCAAAAATGCTCCCGCCCCGGGGCCCTTTGGTTTTAGATGGGCTTATATAGGGAAAATCTTGAAAAATCTTCTTCTCTGAAACTGCAAGGCCCAGGTCTTTGATATTTGGTATGAAGCTTCATCTAGTGGACCCCTACCAAGATTGTTCAAATTATAGTGCTGGGGCCAAAAATGCCCCCGCAGGGTGCCCTTTGGTTTTACAAGGGCTTATATAGGGAAAATCTTTAAAAATCTTCTTCTCTGAAACTGCAAGGCCCAGGTCTTTGATATTTGGTATGAAGCTTTATCTAGTGGACCCCTACCAAGATTGTTCAAATTATAGTGCTGGAGCTAAAAATGCCCCCTGCACGGGGGCCCTTTGGTTTTACATGGGCTTATATAGGGAAAATCTTGAAAAATCTTCTTCTCTGAATCCGCAAGGCCCTGGTCTTTGATATTTGGTATGAAGCTTCATCTAGTAGATCCCTACCAAGATTGTTCAAATTATAGTGCTGGGGCCAAAAATGCCCCCGCACCAGGGCCCTTTTGTTTTACATTGGCTTATATTGGGAAAATCTTGAAAAATCTTCTTCTCTGAAACTGCAAGGCCCAGGTCTTTGATATTTGGTATGAAGCTTCATCTTGTGGACCTCTACCAAGATTGTTCAAATTATAGCCCTGGGGCCAAAAATGCCCCCGCTCCGGGGCCCTTTGGTTTTACATAGACTTAAATAGGGAAAATCTTGAAAAATTTTCTTCTCTGAAACCACAAGGCTTAGGTCTTCGATATTTGTTATGACGCTTCAGCTAGTGGACCTCTATTAAGATTGTTCAAATTATAGCCCTGAGACCAAAAATGCCCCCGCCATGTGGCCCTTTGGTTTTACATAGACTTATATAGGGAAAATCTTTAAATATCATCTTCTCTGAAACACAAGGCTTAGGTCTTTGATATTTGTTATGAAGCTTCAGCTAGTGGACCTCTATCAAGATTGTTCAAATTATAGCCCTGGGGCCAAAAATGCCCCCGCTCCGGGGCCCTTTGGTTTAACATAGACTTATATAGGGAAAATCTTGTTTTACATAGACTTCTATATGCAGGGTAAACCTTTAAAATCTTCTTCTCTGAAACCAGAAAGCCCAGGTCTTTCATATTAGATATGAAGCTTCATCTTGTGGACCTCTACCAAGATTGTTCAAATTTTAGCCCTGGGGCCAAAATTGACCCTGCCCGGGGCCCACTTGTTATGCTTTGGATCAGGTGAGCGAACCAGGGCCCTCTGGGCCCTCTTGTGTTTTATATTAGGATCACTTTTTGTCTGTCATCTGTGCGTAAACAATTTCTTCAAATGACATCTCCTCCTAAACCACTGATTGGATTTTGACCAAACTTCACAGGAATGATCCTTAGATGGTCCCCTTTCAAAGTTGTTCAAATGGTTCCAGTCCGTTGCACATATAGGTCACAGGAGCCAAAAATAGATTTTTTTCACTGAAAACTGAAAAAATCTTCTTCTCTGAAACCGCAAGGCCCAGGTCTTTGATATTTGGTATGAAGCTTCATCTAGTGGACCCCTACCAAGATTGTTTAAATTACAGTGCTGGGGCCAAAAATGCCCCCGCCCCGGGGCCTTTTGGTTTTACATGGGCTTATATAGGGAAAACCTTTAAAAATCATCTTGTCTGAAACTGCAAGACCCAGGTCTTTGATATTTGGTATGAAGCTTCACTGAGTGGACCCCTACCAAGATTGTTTAAATTATAGTGCTGGGGCCAAAAATGCCCCCGCACCGGGGCCCTTTGGTTTTACATGGGCTTATATATGGAAAATCTTTAAAAATCTTCTTCTCTGAAACCACTGATATTTGGTATGAAGCTTTATCTAGTGGACCCCTACCAAGATTGTTCAAATTATAGTGGTGGGGCCAAAAATGCCTCCGCCCCGGGGCGTTTTGGTTTTACATGGGCTTATTTAGGGAAAATCTTTAAAAAACATCTTCTCTGGAACCGCAAGGCCCAGGTCTTTGATATTTGGTATGAAGCTTCATCTAGCCGACCCCTACCAAGATTGTTCAAATTATAGTGCTGGGGCCAAAAATGCCTCCACCCCGGGGCATTTTTGTTTTACATGGGCTTATATAGGGAAAATCTTCTTCTCTGGAACCGCAAGGCCCAGGTCTTTGATATTTGGTATGAAGCTTCATGTAGTGGACCCCTACCAAGATTGTTCAAATTATAGTGCTGGGGCCAAAAATGCCCCCGCCCCGGGTCCCTTTGGTTTTACATAGGCTTATATAGGGAAAATCTGTAAAAATCTTCTCTGATACTGCAAGGCCCAAATTCTTTGATATTTGTTATGAAGCTTCAGCTAGTGGACCTCTACCAAGATTGTTCAAATTATAGCCCTGAGACCAAAAATGCCCCCGCCTGGTGGCCCTTTGGTTTTGCATAGACTAATATAGGGAAAGTCTTTAAGAATCTTCTTCTATGAAACCACAAGGCCTAGGTCTTTGATATTTGGTGTGAAATTTCATCTTGTGGACCTCTATCAAGATTGTTCAAATTATAGCCCTGGGGCCAAAAATGCCCCCACCCGAGACTCTTTGGTTTTACATAGACTCATATATGGAAATCTTTAAAAATCTTCTTCTCTGAAACTGCAAGGCCATGTCTTTGATATTTGGTATGGAGCTTCATCTAGTGGACCTCTACCAAGATTGAACAAATTATAGCGCTCAGGCCACAAATGCCCCGGCCCCGGGGCCCTTTTGGTTTTACATGGGCTTGTATAAGGAAATTCTTTTAAAATCTTCTTCTCTGAAACCGCAAGGCCCAGGTCTTTGATATTTGGTATGAAGTTTCATCTAGTGGACCCCTACCAAGATTGTTCAAATTATAGCTCTGGGGCCAAAAATGCCCCCACCCGAGACCCTTTGGTTTTACATAGACTCATATAGGGAAATCTTTAAAAATCTTCTTCTCTGAAACTGCAAGGCCATGTCTTTGATATTTGGTATGGAGCTTCATCTAGTGGACCTTAACCAAGATTTAATAAATTAAAGCGCTCAGGCCACAAATGCCCCCGCACCGGGGCCCTTTGGTTTTACATAGACTTATATAGAGATAATCTTTGAAAATCTTCTTTATTTGAAACAGCAAGGCCCAGGTCTTTGATATTTGGTGTGAAGCTTCATCTAGTGGACCTTTATAAAGATTGTTTAAATTATAGCCCTGAGGCCAAAAATGCCCCTGCCCCGGGGCCATTTGGTTTTACATAGGCGTATGTAGGGAATATCTTAAAAAAAATCTTCTTCTCTGAAACCGCAAGGCTCAGGTCTTTGATATTTGGTGTGCAGCTTCATATAGTAGACCTTTGCCAAGATTGTTCAAATTATTGCCTTTGTTGATATTTGGTTTGAAGCTTCACCTTTTTAGACCTCCCTCAGCATTATGCACATTATAACCCTTGGGTCAATAATGGCCCTCCCCGGGGCCCACTTGTTACTCTATGGATCAGGTGAGCGATCCAGGGCCATCATGGCCCTCTTGTTATTATTTTACACCAAGATCAGTATATTTATTGCACCTTTTCATCCCTGTAGTCTGAAGTAGATACCTATGCAAACAGTGTAAATCCAGATGAGATCGTGTCTCATTAGGACCTACAAATTTTGTCATCTGTTCTGTTTATGGTTTTGATTGGCATCAGTGGATGTCTTATTCGAAGATGTAGCAGTAAGAATCGATTTCAGTAACCCGGGGATGTTAGGGATAATGTACAATGCAAGTAAAACAAAAAAAAAAGCGAAAAAATCTTTATATACCATTTTATGTTTCATTGTTTGCATATGCTAGCCTGTGATCTACACTTCACCTCATTGTCTACCCGTGAAGATTGTGATACTTTTAACCCATAAAATGCCAATCACTACAATTGTCATCTGTTTTGCTATCTGCAGGTTACCATAAAACTATTTTTTTTGCAAACAATGTGGACCCAGATCAGACTGCTCCTGTAGGAGCAGTCTGATCTGGGCCCACACTGTTTGCCTGCATGCAAAAATATTTTTAAAAAGTTTGCAAAAAAAATTCAGCAGACGACATAAGACGACAACATTTTTAGATGTAGCTTCTTAAGGGTTAAATAAAAAGTTGATCCCCAACACAATGGCATGTGTAGCCAGCAAGAACTGCTCAGCTGGAACACAAACACCTTCTCAGAAACCCAACTGTCGGAGGGACTTAACCCATTTAATATGGGAAACTCAAAAAATGGGTCATTGGGAAACAGTAGGGGCCCAGATCAGTTGCTACAGAATCTGCCGTCTGATCAGGGCCTGAACTGTTTTAAGAAAGATCATTTTCTTTACAACTTTATAAAAATATCTGACCCTGATACTCCTAAATTTTGAAGTAGACTCCTGCTGTATACAAGGGGGAAGATTCCATTCAGTACAAAATGCATAAAGGAATGGAGAGGGAGACAACTTTTGTTATTTCTATGTTAAAGCATATGTTGTGGGTACTTGTCACAGTCACCTCAACAAGTTTCAAGAAATAAGAAAAAAAATACAGTAGAACTTTGATGGCTCGAACACCGATGGCTCGTTCACCATGGATGTGTCGAACCCATTCTTGAGCCCCTAGTGAAATCCTATACATAAGAAATAGTGAGGGATAATTAAAGATTTCAGTCTTTTACCTCGCAATGTATGCTGTGTGTACTCATTAGAATCGCCTCAATGAGGCGATTCTAATGAGTACACACAGCATTCATTTTCAATATAGAATACCAAAAAGATGTCTTAAAGTATCTTGTTATGCCTCCTGTCAGTAACCTCAGTGGTTCGAACTACCCCTGTCTCGAACAGATTTTCGAGGTCCCAAAAGTGTTTGAGCCATTGAAGTTTGACTGTACCCCTTACTTATTCCTGTTACTCTTACCTGGAGCTACGTGGTATTTTGATCAGTCTGCTAGTTAGTATGCCATTTCGTAAGATTTCTCATGTTTTTGTCTCGGTATACCTTCGTGTTATTGGTATGAAAAGCTGCAAAGTCTGGCACAACTCATTTCTCAGGTCAAACAGTAGAATAGGAATCCAGAAAAAGCTCTATCAGAATGGCTTAATATGCATAATTGTGTCATATCTAATAAATGTTGACTGATGATTAGTCTGTTCTCTCTTATTTCTCCGAATAGCCATCAGTCGTGAGCAGTTGGCAGTTGGAAGTGCCTAACAGTAGGGCTGGCTAATCAGAGCTGAAAAGATAATCGATTATCAGTCATGTCACTGGGATCGATAATCGATCAGTAATCGCTAAGGTTTTTGTCATAATTTTACCTGTCTGAGCATGACTCTTACCATATGTTGCACTTTACCATATGTATATTTGAACAGACAGACCTGAGCAAACAGTGTAGACCCAGATGAGACGCCACAGAATGCGGCATCTCATCAGGGTCTGCCCTGTTTGCCATTCATCCAGCTATTTTAGGCATAACTTTGATACATTGTACCTATCAAGTAATCGATTAAAAGCGAATCAGAAATGATAATCATTTTTGTGGAATTTATCAATCGATTACACGATTAATCGTGTCAGCCTTACCTAACAGTCTGAAGTACCTAAAAGATTGTTTACCTTGTCCTGCTGAATAAATTTGCCACACACATTCCTATCAACCAATTAAATTTCTTGATAAAATGAGCCCCGCCAAGTGAATTTGTGTCTTCGAGCATTCCGTCATGACAACTTTTAACTGTGCATGCCCAGCCATTCAGCAGGGCCAGGGATATGACTTTCTGTCTGAAGGTTCCTCTTGATTCACTGCTTGTATGAGCTAGCAGCGAAGGTTCTGGCGAGACTGCGTGGATGCGCAGGCTTGCCTGAACCTTCGCTGCTGGCATAGGAGATAAGTACCAAAATCGCTTGACGGGGCCCAAATTTATTTGTTCATACTTATAATCTACAGTCGAACTTTGATGGCTTGAACCCCTTTGGGACCACAAAAATTTGTGTGACAGCGGTAGTTCAAGCCACAGAAGGTTACCATAAAGAGCCACACCAGGAGACATAATGAAGATAATTGTGGGATATCTTTTCGGTGCTCAGTATTATAAATGTATGTTGTGTATACTCTTTAGAATTGCAGGCCCCTGCCCATTGAGGCTTGGAGAAATAGATTGGGCTGCAATATGCTTCCAAACAGAGCTGAAACCGACTTCACATGAGTTCTTGGAAACCACTAGGTCTAAATCTGTCCAGGCAAAGTGGTGCGAGTCTGACCGTCCATGCATATAAACCCTATTGGTGTCATTGGGCGCCAGGGCTTGAGATGTCATTTATCTCAGTGTCGGGTATAAGTACCACAAAATTGGAAGTACATGTATCTCAAAAATGACTTAAATAGCTTGACGGGGACGTTAAACCTCAATTCAAACAAATTCATTAGAACCACCTCATCAAGGTGATTCTAATGAGAACACAGCATACATTTGGAAGATAAAAAGAGAATCTCCCTAAAATATGTCTATATCTTATTTGGAGGATATCACAAGAACAGGTTTAACACATCAATGGTAAACAAGCCAACAGAGTTTGAGCCATTGAAGTGCTTCTGTATGTAGATCCTGATCAGATGGCTTCTACAAGAGCAGAAGCCACCTGATCTGAACCTACAGTTTGCAAAGGCATGGGTTATTTCAACTCATTTGGTTGATTTGAGGCTTAACGTTCCCACCAACACCCTATAGGTCATTTTGGAGACGTCGATTCCAATTTTGTGGGACTTTTACCTGACATTGAGATGAAATGACATCTCAGGCCCTGCCGCCCAATGAAAACAATAGCGTTTATATGCATGGATGTTCCTACTCGCACCACATTGGGTTATTAAAGAATAACTGCAAGATTAAAGATTTTTGGGTACCTTGCAGTTATTAGCAGCAAGACAACTTGCATAACTTCAGCTTTATTGTCATCAGAGTTGCTTTGAGGATATTTGCTCTTGCAGACGTAATACTTTCCTCGGAGAGGCTGGGTGAGGTGATGGTGGTATGCATCTTTCAACATTCGGGCATCCAAGTGATACTTGATTACAGTTTGGCTAGGTCTCCTGTTCTAAGATTAAAACAAAACAGCAGGTGGAATGGTGGGGCTCAGGGCTCGAGAAAATGTCGGTTTTGCCGGTTCCGGACCGATTTTGGGTTCCTTGAACCGATTTTGACCTCGGAAGAAAATTAAAAAATCGGTCCATAATTCAATAACATTTTTAAAAAATCGGTTCGAAAATATTCCCTGTCATTATGTTGTAAAAACCAGCTGATTAAAGGGAATGGAAATGGATAAACAGAAATAAGCCCCACTGGGGCTTATTTCTGTTTATCCATTTCCATTCCCTTTAATCTTCTCTTCTGGCTCCCTCTTTCATCTCATTTATAGCTTCTGTCTCTTCTCCGACAATACAAAACTATTCACAACTGAGGGTTCATGTGTCATTAGACATCAACATAATCTATCAGTCCTTGTAGCAAAACCCACAATTCATAGGAGGTGCATAGACTTTGGAAAATACCTACCCTAAATGTGTATCCTATCGGTGTATTTTAGTCAGCTAATGACAAAACCGAAACCGAGCTCAGGAGAGCCTGTGCACAATAAATGATCAGGGCCTTATGTCTTGTGTATCAGCTTGTTTGATGATAATCCTTGTCCTAACAGGGTTAGCTTGTTCTATCATTACTAGCGATCTAATAATACATTGCTAGTAATGATCAAACATTTTACTAGGAAGACAACATATTTCCTGTGACTTTCCTGTAGACTGAACCCTTCTAAGAATTGTCTACTATTAAAGGAAAGAATTTAGTCTGTTAATACTTGTCCTGCTAAATAAATTAATTTAGCCTCGCCCACTTCTGACTTGCAACCAGTCCGATAATACTTGATACAATTTATTCCTGCAAATTCATGAACTGAACGTCACAGTTAAGGCTGACTAATCGGAGCTGAAAAGATAATCAATTATCAGTAATGACATTGCGATCGATAATCGATTAGTAATCACTATGTTTTTTTTTATACCCCCGGCATACGGAGTATGCCATGGGGGTATATAGTTTTCGTCTTTTCTGTGTGTGTGTAAACTTTCTGTGTGTGTGTGTGTAAACTTTTTTTTGTGTCAAAGATTTCTCAGGAACTACTATACCTAGAAACTTGAAATTTGGTACAAACAACATGCATAACTAGTTGTATTGTGGGAAAGAAAATTGGGGCTGTGGGGCCAGGTTCTTTAGAGTTATTCCCCTTTGTTATATTTGCTACTGAGATGTGCATTTTGTGACTTACCTTAAATTTTGTGTCAAAGATTTCTCAAGATCTACTGTACCTAGAAACTTGAAATTTGGTACAAGCAACATGCATAACTAGTTGTATTGTTGGAAAGAAAATTGGGGCTGTGGGGCCAGGTTCTTTAGAGTTATTCCCCTTTGTTATATTTGCTACTGAGATGTGTATTTTGTGAGTTACCTTAAATTTTGTGTCAAAGATTTCTCAGGAACTACTGTACCTAGAAACTTGAAATTTGGTACAAACAACATGCATAACTAGTTGTATTGTGGGAAAGAAAATTGGGGCTGTGGGGCCAGGTTCTTTAGAGTTATTCCCCTTTGTTATATTTTTTTTATAAAATTTTGTCAGCAAGATATCTCAAAAACTATTGGAGCTAGAGCCTTGAAAGTTGGTGAATAGATTGGTGGTGATGAGTAGATGAACTGATTAACTTTTGACAAAATTCCGAAAAATACTTTGTGAGTTATGGCCCTTTGTCATTTTGGTAATTTGTGCCATTGTACTGTATGGTAAAAGTGATGCATAGCATAACTTTAGAACCGTGTATGCTAGGGTTTTGAAATTTCATATATGGATTCCTCATGGAAAATTAGCCGACACGTATTTTTTTTCTCGTCCGGATTATGCTCCTTTCAAGAGTTATAGCCCTTTGAAATTTTTTTAATAAAATCTTGTCAGCAAGATATCTCAAAAACTATTGGAGCTAGAGCCTTGAAAGTTGGTGAATAGATTGGTGGTGATGAGTAGATGAACTGATTAACTTGTTCTTTAGAGTTATTCCCCTTTGTTATATTTGCTACTGAGATGTGTATTTTGTGAGTTACCTTAAATTTTGTGTCAAAGATTTCTCAGGAACTACTGTACCTAGAAACTTGAAATTTGGTACAAACAACATGCATAACTAGTTGTATTGTGGGAAAGAAAATTGGGGCTGTGGGTCCAGGTTCTTTAGAGTTATTCCCCTTTGTTATATTTTTTTTATAAAATTTTGTCAGCAAGATATCTCAAAAACTATTGGAGCTAGAGCCTTGAAAGTTGGTGAATAGATTGGTGGTGATGAGTAGATGAACTGATTAACTTTTGACAAAATTCCGAAAAATACTTTGTGAGTTATGGCCCTTTGTCATTTTGGTAATTTGTGCCATTGTACTGTATGGTAAAAGTGATGCATAGCATAACTTTAGAACCGTGTATGCTAGGGTTTTGAAATTTCATATATGGATTCCTCATGGAAAATTAGCCGACACATATTTTTTTTCTCGTCCGGATTATGCTCCTTTCAAGAGTTATTGCCCTTTGAAATTTTTTTAATAAAATCTTGTCAGCAAGATATCTCAAAAACTATTGGAGCTAGAGCCTTGAAAGTTGGTGAATAGATTGGTGGTGATGAGTAGATGAACTGATTAACTTTTGACAATATTACGAAAAATACTTTGTGAGTTATGGCCCTTTGTCATTTTGGTAATTTGTGCCATTGATCTGTATGGTAAAAGTGATGCATAGCATAATTTTAGAACCGTGTATGCTAGGGTTTTGAAATTTCATATATGGATTCCTCATGGAAAATTAGCTGACGCGTATTTTTTTTCTCCTCCGGATTATGCCCCTTTCAAGAGTTATTGCCCTTTGAAATTTTTTTAATAAAATCTTGTCAGCAAGATATCTCGAAAATTATTGGAGCTAGAGCCTTGAAAGTTGGTGAATAGATTGGTGGTCATGAGTAGATGAACTGATTAACTTTTGACAACATTGTTCTAAAAAGACTAAACAGACAACTTGTGATACTGACATTTCAAACATCTGTTCAAGATCTCATTAGTTATCAGGTGAGTTATTTAGATGTAATGGTATTCTCCTTACTTTTGCAAGATTAATTCTGTGTTCATAATAGGTTTTTGTCAAACTTGATGGCTTTGAATTGCCAGAAAGTTACCGATGGCTTTGGCCGGGGGTATTAGTGAGCATATGCTCACTTGATAGTCTAGTTTCTCATAATTTTACCTGTCTGAGCATGTCTCTTACCATATGTTGTACTTTACTATAGGTATATTTGACTAGACAGGCCTGAGCAAACAGTGTAGACCCAGATGAGACGCCGCAGAATGCGGCGTCTCATCAGGGTCTGCACTGTTTGCCACTCATCCAGCTATTTTAGGCATAACTTTGGTTAGTAAATTGTACCTGTCAAGTAATCGATTACGAGCAAATCAGAAATGATAATCATTTTTCTGGAATTTATCGATCAATTAATCGATTTTACGATTAGTCGTGTCAGCCTTAGTCACAGTGTGGCTTCTGATAAAAAGCCATCTGATCTGCATCTACACTGTTGCAAAAGGTAGTGATTACTCTGGTTAAGCTGGAAAGAAGTAAAGGATAGGAGAAAAAATCTTTCCTTAAGAGATGGATACATCTTCATTTGAGGCAACTCCTGCAAAAGTATTTTTGTCTACCATGTCAACAGGGGTCAACTCCTAAAGGAAAGAATTTGCTCCTGAGGATTCTTTCCTTCAGGAGTAGACCCCTTTTTCTGCAGGACAGAGTTAATAGAAAAGTGAATAGGAAGTCCCGAAAGTTATCTCTCTTTGAACTAGAAATTTGTCAATGCAAGACAGATGCCCCTACCCAGGGGTCCACCTCAATCGAAAAAATCGTGTTGCAACAACAGCTGTCATTGGTCAGCATAACTCACCTGGAACAGTGTCCTTGAGGTATGTGGCATAGGTGGGGGTTTTGCCGATTCAGCCTTGGAAAAAAAACTAAAGTTATACCACATATGAACCCTAATCATCAAATGGTTTGGAAAATATAGATCTTAAAACTTTAACATTAAAAATGTCTAATTCTGTGACCTTGACCTTGAGGTCCTGGGCAAGGGCGGGGTAATGGTTAAATGAAACTTTTTACCTTTATCTATCATCGTTCTAAATACTGTATGAAGCAAATCCATTATATGGTTTGGAGAATATGAGCTCTAAAAATCTTTAATATGAAAAATTTCCAAGTCTGTGACCTTGACTTGACATTGGTGGTATGGCTGAATAAAACTTACGACCTGTAACTATCACCATACCAAATATGAAGCAAATTCATTATATGGTTTGGAAAATATGAGCTCTTTACATACTTTATATTTAAAAATTTCTATGTCTGTGTCCTTGACCTAGAGGTCACGTGCATAGGTGGACTACTGCTGTATGTCACGTTTGACCTGTATCTATTATCATACCAAATATAAACCCAATCCATCATTGTTTTCAAAATATGAACTCTTAAAAAAATAATGTTAAAAATTTCTAAGTCTGTGACCTTGACCTTGAAGTCATAGGCATGGGTAGGGGTATTACTGATTAAAACTTTGGGCCTGTATCTATCATCAAACCAAATACGAACCAAATGAATCATAAAAGTTGAGGTTCTACCTGGTACAAATACCTTAACCTGAGTCTTAAACATTAAACATTTTTAAGTTCATGACCTTGATCTTGAGGCCATTGGTTATGGGTGGGGGTATTGCTGAATAAAATTTTGAACCTATATCATCATACCAAATATGATCAAAATTCATTACATGAGGTCAAATTCTACCTGGTACAAATACCTTAACCTAAGTCCATGACCTTGAGGTCATGGGCATGGGTGGGGGTATTGCTGGATAAAACTTTGGACCTATATCATCATACTAAATATAAACCAAATCCATTGCATGGTATGAAAAATATGAGCTCAAGTTCTACCTGGTGCAAATACCTTAATCTAAGTCTAATAGGATCATGTACATACACACATTCATACAGAAGGAAGTACATTCCTACGCAGATACGGAAAACC
The DNA here is from genome assembly GCA_963580285.1 of Lucinisca nassula. NCBI lineage: Eukaryota > Metazoa > Mollusca > Bivalvia > Lucinida > Lucinidae > Lucinisca > Lucinisca nassula. The sequence continues at coordinate 144,568,146 of OY757017.1, forward strand.
AAAACACCTAATGCCCCCAGCACCAGCGGGGGCATAAAAATGGTGGAAAAATCTGCCAGATGCATTCATTCCCCTTAAAATATCTTTTCCCCTAATAAAAGGGAAAACATACATAATAGGGGAACCAAGAAGATATTTGTAAGGATTGCCTCCCCTGAAGGTATAACCATCTGCCTTTAACCCTTATCCTGCTGAATAGATTAAGTTTGCCACACCCATTTCTGACTATAATCAATATCAATCAAATTATTTGATATTGTGTATTTGTTTTGATTACAGACTGCATCAGTGTAGATCCTGATCAGAAGCTCTGAAGCAAGCTGATCTGGATCTACACTGTTTGCAAAGGTATGGGTTGTCATGTTCAACAGGATAACGTTTTAAGTTCTAGAAAAGCGGCTTCCAAAATACAATTCCACAAGGCTATATCTCCAATACATTTATTTACAAAATGAACAATCATACTTGCAAACAGCAGTGAAAATAATTACTCCAAATTTACTGATAGAAACCTGTACATACTGGATTTATCAGAATAGTCATCTGCTTCATGCCTGTTTTCCAAAGAACCGTACGTAGTTACACATTGAAAGTACTGGGCGAACTTGTTCAACGCTACAAAAGTCATAAGCTACCGGTAATATTACAGTCAAACCTGTCTTAGTGGCCACCTCTATTAAGCAAGCAACCTGTCTTAAGCAAGCGGGCATTTAGTTCCCGAAAAAGGCAAATGCATTAAAAATCACTTGTATTAAGCAAGCACCTGTCTTAAGCAAGCACATTTTCATTATCCCTGAGGTGCTTGCTTAACACAGGTTGGACTGTACATTAAAATTTCAACAATTCAGTAAAGAAAACTGATATTTTTACTGAAAAAAAAGTGCCTTGCAAAAGCTACTCACATCATTTCAGCAAAAAAAGCACTCAGATATGATGTGGTGCTTGCAGGAACCATTGACATTTTGAACATTAAAAAGTTTGTCAGGCTAATAAGTTCAGAGCCAATGCAGGCTTAAGTTAACATAACATTAAAACATAAATGATTTAATATAGCAAAACACTATGTTAAATAGTTTTGTTGAAAAACGACAAAAATGTGCAAATGCTACTCATTTTTTTTTTCTACAAAAAAAAACCAGAACTGTCAGAGAGTCTGACTGCTATACCCTGGCTATAGCGCATTTTACTGAGACGTAGATAAAGACCTGTTAATGAGATGATACTTCATCATACAGCTATTATCAAGGCAAAATTCTAAACAAAAACTAGAAACAGTGACCTTGACCTGACCCATATCAAATTTGTGTACGCACATATAAACCTCATTAAGAATGCATATGCAAAATTTGAACTCAATCGGTGAAGAAATGAGGGAGAAGTTTGCATCACAAGATTATTCTATTTTTAGCAAAAGTGACTTGACCTTGACCTGACGCATATGAAATTTATGTCATGCACATATACATCTCATTATGAATGCAAATGCATAATTTGAACTAAATCGTGTTTGTGTTTTACATCCCGCCAACAGCTAAGGTCATACAGAGATGGGACCTCGGTTTAAAGACTCATCCGAAAGTCTGGAGAAGCCCCGCATCAAACCCACAACCCCTGGTTTATGAGGCGAGTAGCTTATCCACTACACTACAGAGGGTTCCCAAAAGGAGATTATTATATTTTTGGCAACAGTGACCCTGACCTTGACATGACCCATATGAAAGTTATGTCACACACATCTACATCTCATTTTGAAAGCATATGCAATATTTGAACTCAATTGGTGAAGAAATGTGGAAGCTTTTCACATCAGAAGATTATTCTATTTTTAGCCACAGTGACCTTGACTTGACCCATATGAAATTTATGTCACACACATCTACACCTCATTGTGAATGTATATGTAAAATTTGAACTCAACCGGTGAAAAATATGAAAGTACATGTAGTTTGCATCACAAGATTTATGTCATGGATTTCTATTCTATTTTTAGCAACAGTGATCTTGACGCATATAAAATTTATGCCACTCACATCTACACCACATTGTGAAAGCATATGCAAAGTTCAAAGTCAATCAGTGAAGAAATGTGGAAAGTTCCCTCATGGATTTCTATTCTGTTTTTTTAGCAACTGACCTTGACATATATGAAATTTATTTCATGCTGTTGATGATGCACATCTACACCACATTGTGAATGTATAAGCTAAAGTTGAAGTCAATCAGTGAAGAAATATGGAAGAAGTTTGCATCACAAGCCTGTTGTCATGGATTTCTATCTTTATTTTTAGCAATGGTGACCTTGACCTCACACATATGAAATCTATGTCATGCACATCTACACCATATTGTCAATGCATATGCAAAATCTGAAGCCAATCGGTGAAAAAATGTGGAAGAAGTTAGCATAACAAGACCATTGTCATGGATTTCTATACTATTTTTAGCAACAGTGACCTTGACCTTGACACATATGAAATTTATGTCACACACATCTACACCATATTGTGAATGCATATACAAAATTTGAAGTAAATCGGTGAAGAAATGATGAAGTAGTTTGCATAACAAGAAAAATGTGTCACAGATGGATAACAGAATTTCTTTTCTATTTTTAGCACAGTGACCTTGACGCATATGAAATTTATGTCACACACAACTACACCATATTGTGAATATATTTGCAAAATTTGAAGTCAATCGGTAATGAAATGTGGCAATAGTTGGCATAACAAGAAAAATGTGTCATCACGCATGGATACACGGACCACGCAACCGACCGACAGATTATACCCCACTTCAAACTTTGTTTATAGGGGTATAAAAAAAACACCAGTATGCTAGGAACTGCACTTAACAGAACAACTGTTTTGATCACTTACCAGCTTATTATGCTGGTAAAACTATGAATGGGTTTAATAACCATTGGTCTGATCAGGCTTTGTTTGCTTTTCCATATCCCCCAGCATTTTAGTACTTCAGCAAAAACATCAAAATCATATCAATAAAACTAAATAAGATTTAAATTTTTGCACAACTATCTCTTTTCGAGCACAAACCTTTCCCCATTATGACTAACTTGCTTGATATCAGTAAAATATTCTAGACAGGGCTACAATACCAGTGTCAATATACGGACACAGCTGAACCTCTTTATAACACAGATAAACCTCTTTATAAAACTGTTCATTATAACACCATTGTGGATATAACACAGTTCAAAGATGGATCACAAAAAATGTATAGATTATATAGACAACAAGATGTGTTTGTGAAACACGAACATGTCCTGGGCATGGTCATTTTTTTTTTTCAAAGTTGGTCACAGTTCAAAGTCAAGGTCACAGGTCAAGATTTTTGGTGTGAGTGGGAAGCCCTTGGCACAAGGAACTTACATGCCAAATATGAAGGCTCTATCTTAAACGGTTCGAAAGTTATGAACAATAATATTTTTTTCTGTAAAGTAGGTCAAGGTCACAGGTCAAACATTTTTGCATGAATGTAAAGCTCTTGTCACAAGGAACCTACATGCCAAATATGAAGGTTCTATCTTCAACGATTCAAAAGTTATGAACACTTTTATTTGTTCTTTTAAGTAGGTCAAGGTCATGGTCAAAAAATTTTGCATGAATGTAAAGCTCTTATCACAAGCAACCTACATGCCAAATATGAAGGCTCTATCCCAAACGGTTCGAAAGTTATGACTAAAATGTTAATTTTTTCTTTTAAGTAGGTCAAGGTCACAGGTCAAAAAGTTTTTGCATGAATGTAAAGCTCTTGTTACAAGGAACCTTTTGGTTTTGGTTTTATGGCCCTTTCAAGATTATTTCACTCATATTTAGCCGAATGTTAATCAGAGGTGGGCGAAAATAGGAGTATCCAGAGAAAAATCACCTGACCTTCCGTTGCAGAACTTGGCGTCTCACATATGACCTGAGCTAGGCTCGAACCACAGCGGTGAGAGACCTAATGATTAAGAGTCAGGGCTCTTAACCACTAGGCCAGGGAGGCCTGTAACAAGGAACCTAAATGCCAAATATGAGGGATGGATGGATGATTTATTTAAAGACGCTCAACCCTAACCGGGCATATAGCGTCTAAAGCATTTATATATTATACATAAAATTGTGCAAGATTAAACAATTAAAATTTTAATAATTACAGTTTGTTAAACAGACCGGCCAAATATGAAGGCTGTATCTCAAACTGTTTCAAAAGTTATGACCAACGTTAACTTTTTCTTTTATGTAGGTCAAAGGTCAAGGTCACAGGTAAAAATTTTTGTGTGAATGTAAAGCTCTTGTCACAAGGAACCTACATGCAATATATGAAGGCTGTATCTCAAATGGTTCAAAAGTTATGACCAAAATGTTATTTTTTTATTTTAAGTAGGTCAAGGTCACAGGTCAAATTTTTTTGCATGAATGTAAAGCTTTTGTCACAAGGAACATTCATGCCAAATATTAAGGCTGTATCTCAAGTGGTTCAAAAGTTATGACCAATGTTATTTTTACCTTTTAAGTAGGTCAAAGGTCAAGGTCACAGGTCAAATTTTTTTGCATGAATGTTTTTTTGCATGAATGTGAAGCTCTTGTCACAAGGAACCTTCATGCCAAATATGAATACTCTATCTCCAACGGTTCAAAAGTTATGACCAACGTTAAAGTTGTCCACGTACAGACCAACAAACAAACCACAAACAGACAGGGCAAAAACAATATGTCCCCGCTATCACTAACGGGGACATAAAAATGCCGCCGAAGGCTATGGCGCGCATGTGAGGGACTCTTACATTAGGGTGCTCGCAAATAGGGTGCTCGCAAATGTTGACGGCTTGACAAACAGACGGACAAAGTTCAACCCCTATGTCCCGCCATGTCGCGACAAAAATGACCATAAATGATTGTATAGATTAGACAGAAAATTACCATTTGTGGTCATTTTTCTATATAAGCTACACATTTTTGTTGGTAAAGAACTTTATTGTTTAACAAATACTGTTTCTAGTTTGGATTCCAACAATAGTGTTCTAAAAAGAGGTTCAGGTGTAGTCTATCGCTGAACTGTGAGCAGGTTAAAGCCTCCTTTCCAACTCAATTAGGCAAGCTACAATGCTGATCACACTGTTACCTCAAGGCAGCAGACTTCAAGAACTGGGACAGTGCTTGTGGATGTTACAGTACAATGTTTCACAATGGAGCCACATGATAGGACAAGTTTCACAGGAAAACATGAAAAGGCATGAATGTTAGGCAGATGCTAAACTTGTATATCTGCACAGAAAAGTTAGGCACACGATGAACTTGTATATATCTGCACAGAAAAGTTAGGCATATGATAAACTTGTGTTTCTGAACGGAAATTCAGTGACTGGACACTGTCAATCTTCTCAGGGAGATAACTTATAAACCGAAAACACCTGTAGTTCTTGAATCCTTTCTGAATTGGAGATACAGTAAAATTCCTAGATTAAGACCACCTTTGGGACTGTTCAAAAATGGTCTTAAAGACCACTTTTGAACAGTCCCAAAGGTGGTCCATGGCCAGAGGACACGGTATGCAGAAAACACAAAGACAAAACAACTGAAACTTTCTAAATAAGTTTTTCAAAGCAGAATTAGTCTCAATTTTTGGTGGTCTTAATAGCAGAATTTCACTGTATTTGATTTATCCCCCTAGGCAGAAACTTTCCACAGGAGATGTTCCCAAGGAAAAGGTTTGTAACAAGTATTTCCACATTAAACTTATTTCTTGCCTACAAGAATTGATATACCTGCCATGCATGTAGTTTCTACGTTTTGTAAGGGAAACAACTTCTAAGATCATTATGCTTCTCTGTCCACCTAGGGCTCTACCCAAAATAATTTGCTCATCACAAGCAAATCTTTATTTTAGAGTAGACTCTTGTTGACAAAAGCACTGAGTGTAAGTGTATTCATTCCCATTAAATAAAATTGCCGTCTGCTGTGTCCTGTTAACAGGACACAGCAGACGGCAATTTCATTTTTTTAAATTATTTTTGGACAAAAATAAGACTCGGCATTCATGTCTTCTGCACAGCAGACCCTTCACATGTGATGTTAAGCCTTATTTTCTCTCAAAATAAAACAGTATTTTAAAAAGGTGTCGCAAATGACATGATTGGCAGTTTAAGAGGAAGAGGAATGTTGTTTTTAGTTTATCATTCAGAACATGGGAATGCAATTCAGCACAGTGATAGATGATAATCCAAGTCGTTTCTATATAGGTAACCAGGTCTGGATTGGTATATCCAAAACAATGTCCATATCTGGTGTACACCTGAAATAAACAATCAAATTAACAACGGTGAGTCGATTCTATCCGAGCTCGGAAAATGATAGCCTGTTTTGTTTAACACTAAAATTCCTATATTTTACGCAAACAGAGTAGACCCTGATCAGATGCTGCATTATGCAGCATCTGATCAGGGTCTACAATGTTGGCCCATGTCCAAGAACATAAGCTGAGACGATGCTTTATAGATAGCTTTCTGAACACAGCACTCTGACATCACGACAACAACAGTAGCATGACTATAAATAACTTACCCTCATTTTGTAAAAAACATTGATAGTCATGTGAGTATCAGCAATGAAAAGCTACTGTGTTTAATAACTTTAGGTTGAATGACAATAATCAACCCTATACTGAAACCTATAATGATTGAGGAAATTATTTTAAGTTTCCAGACATTCTCAAAAGTATGAACGACAACAGCTAGATTACACGTAATCAGAGTAACCGAAAATTCATAAACTAACGTGAAAGCAAACTTGGATAATAGGCCCCTCTGCACCAGTTTTCAGGACATGTAGGCATACTGTTAACACAAGTAATACAGATTAGCCCTTGTCCTGTTGAAACACAATAACCTCATCTTGGCAAACAGTGTATATCAACATTATGAAAACACGCCTATACAAATACATTGTAAATTTTACCACCAAAAGCGAACATTTTGAGATGGAAAAAATTTGATATTTTTCTTATTTCTGCTCTAAAATATAGATTGTGGGTACTCGTTACAACCGCCTCATAGATATTTTTCTTATTTCTGCTCAAAATATAGATTGTTGGTACTCGTTAATAAGAAAAATAAAGTTTACCCCTGTAAACCCCAGTTTTTACTATGTAAAGTCTTAGTGGGGTTCGAGGGAGTCAAAATTATATAGGCATGTTTTCATAATGAGATCAGATCTACACTGTTGCTCAGTTTGTGAATTTGAATGAATTCCTTATATAATGTGATCCAGGGCTCGAGAAACTGAAGAATCCAAATTGGTCCAGCCAGATTTCGCCAAAAAATTACGGAAATTGCCAATCGGTTTCGGTAATTTCCGTAAATATCCTTGGTGATTTGCAATTTCAAAATGTGTTATTAGCGTAACGAATGGCATACCAATATTGCTCTTACACTTGTCAACGAATATAAGCACCAGTATCTCGATTATAAACAGGAATTATTGCTCACATAGTTCAGATTTCATCTACTTTCATTTTCTACGCCAGATTCGTTTCCTCTACTTTCATTTTCCCAATATCCGGGTCACTCAGCACCTGAAGACCGCTGGCGTGGTGCAGTCAAAGATCAGCTCGATGGTAACTATATTTTTTGCCCATTTTTAAAACATTTCTCTTATTTCACGCATCTTTACTTTGCCCAAGTTGCTTTGTTTACAAATGGCGACAAAATGACGTCATACCGTTTCCTTTTACACAATACACATTAATGCAGTCACGGACGTAACACACACACACCAGTTTTATGTCACTAATTTTAATAGAGCGGATTTCTAAAAAATCGTTTTGAACGGGTTAAAAAAATCGAAAAACATTTCTTTACCCTCAATCCAAAACATGGCCGAACGAGAGTCATTGAAAATCTTACGTGGCCGAACCGAGTTCTAAAGCATATAAATACACATTTCACGATCACACAAGCCTGAAAGAAATTTGTCTTTGTCTACAAACGGCGACCGATATTGATGGCACGTGATCGGAAGATGACGTCAAGCGGTTTCATTTTAATTCATTCAAGGGCATAATACACACGTGGTTTATGTTATTGGTTTCAATGGAGCGTATTTCTTAAACAGAAATATCGTTAAGAATGGGTGAAAAAAGGCATTTTCTCTGGAAGCCTTAACAGACATGACAGGTGTGTATTGAAAATTGCGCCCTGTGAAAAAAACACAAAACAACAACAAACAATTATATATTTAAATACCGGTTCTATAGTAAGCCATAAATTAATGCCTTGTGTAAACAAACTAGCGTATGTCCTGCATTGATTGACCTCGTTTTCTCACCCTGCTAGCATGCCGATAACACCTGAGGCCATTGTTCACAGTTGAATAATTTTAACACTCAGGTCAAATTTCGCTGCGATAAGATCAAAGAACCCGACGTGGACTTGTCCGATTTTCACCTAGTTAGATAATGAACCAGTCTAACACCTTGTGCTGTAGGCGAATTTTGTACAATGCCTGGATTATCAGTGGCAAACGGTCAGCTTGTTTTTACAACGATGATTTAGCGAAAATTTTTGAACCGAATTTTTGAAAATTTTATTGAATTGTGGACCGATTTTTAAACTTCTTTTTCAGTTATAATCGGTTCAGTAAACCCAAAATCGGTTCAGAACCGGAAAACCGACATTTTCTCGAGCCCTGATGTGATCATATTGGTTGATAGCCACAATGATTATGGCAAAACTGAATTATTCAGTAAAACAAGGGCTAAGCTTCAGACAAAGACCCGGACAGTTTTACTTCATTTGTATTTTCATTTGCCTCAAGACCATTTGCTTCACTTCTAAAAGAGATCTTATTGGATATGACATAGAAAAGACTGTATCTTTTCAAACCACAGAGCTTTATTTCAAGTGATCTTAACAGCATAATTTTACTATAAACAGACATTTCAAAGACCACACATCATGTAAAGAATCTCATCATGAGTTGTCTCATGTTTAATATACCACAAAAAAAAACAAACAAAAAAAACATCAAAGGCATAAAAACTTCAAAATTTACTTTCAAAATTTTGGTTCACACTACCAAGGTAAGTACCCCGTGGTAATGGTTTGGCATGTCTACTAGCAAGGTAACTTTCAGTCAGACCCAGAAATGACCTCTGCCATTTTGACCAATCAGTTTGCAGGTCCCCGTGCAGCCTGATTAATAATGATTAGAAGTAAAATGACCCAACAGAATGCAGTTGAACTGTACAACTTACCTGCAGCTTTAAAACTGCAGTTTGGAAACACTATCTTTCAAAACAAAGGATGATGTGTTGGATAAAATGAGCACTATTTGCTTATTGTGCAGTGTCACTCTGACACACAAAACACCAAATATGGTCAGCTGACACCTGTCAAATTGACAAGTGCCAGCACATTGGAGGCCCTGGGAAGAGCAGTTCATAAACTAATCCCATTTAGCGAGATGGGGGTAGCCCCTATGTGCTTTTAAAGCCCGGTTACCTTACAAAATCTATCAAGTCAAGACCAAATATGAGTCGGGGGGCTTGAAACACAAAGGTCCAACCCCTAGCATTAGCTTGATGATGAAAAGTAGAAGTAAAACAAAGATCAGGAATTGATACAATTAACTTACTCCATCCATAAAAGACACCAAAGGGAAAGAAATACAAACACCAAGCGACCAGACCATAATGGAAACCCAAACAAAGGAAGGCCACATGGACAGTTACTTTCCCACAAAATGGCCATATGGCCATCCAAAATTAAAAGACACAAGCGACACACACAGCAAGTAACAAACAACAACACAAATAAATCGCCACAGAAGAGCCGCCTTGGAACGGTCAGTGGAAGATTTCCACTGGGGGGCTTAAATCGATTTTACGTGGCCACAATCCTCGCCCTTACTTCCGTCGCGATTTAGACAAATAATTTGTTCAGTCCGCATGAAGGCCTCCTAACTCATCAGTGCAACACCCCCGTGAACACAGAAATCAAAGAACCACAGAGGTGAGACAACGGTGAGGACTCGACAGCAAGAAACCACTGAAATGCTGGAGCAAAAGAAAACCAACAGTTAGACTCCGATGAGCCTGACCAGAGACAGAGCATCAGGCACCAACCAACATTATCTCTTTAATTTTCAATAAGCCTTTACGTTGGAGCCGTCATAGAATCTGAGGACTGACCCACCGGCGTGCAATTAAAGAGGGAAGCAAAGTTGCCAACCGTGATTGGGTTAACTACCATGCATGCAGTCTGTCGTATAATATGCATGTTGTACCCAATCTTTTTATATCGAAGAATGATTTTACGAAATTGGGTGCTGAAGTCATTGCGGTTATATATTTTTCTGAATTTATATACTAAGTCACCATAAAATTCGGGTTCCGATAGACCTTGTTGCAGAAGAGATTTAAGTCCAATATTGAATTTTGAAATTAAATCAGAATGGCGTCTATAAAATTTTGAAAAGGCTTTGCGTAGTTTATGGTACCGATAACCCTGATTAAGAAGTTTAGCCGTTAATAATTTATTACGAGTTTTGAAGTCAGTTACATGACTACACACTCTAGCAAATCGAATTAATTGCGAAATATAAACGCCATAGGATGGCGCACGAGGAACATCACCATCCAAAAAAGGAAAATTTACAATCTCAAAATCAAAGTTATCGTGTTTATCATAAATTTTGCACGAAACAAATCCATCTACAATAGATAGATGTAAATCCAAAAACGGGGCCTCGGTATCAGAAGAATTTGCTTTATTTAACTGAAGTTCTAGGGGGTAAATCTGACTGATCAAACCATCAAAATAGGTATTATCAATATTTAACTAGAGCTGTCAGAGGATCTGACTATAGCCCCGCTTCAGCGCTGTCAGAGAAGAAAGTTATTTAAGCTGCAGAGAAAACAGTTATGAACAAGAAATAACTGTTGAAAATTTTACATTATCTGGAAAAACTCTAAGAGTTGTGAGCCCTTGTCCCTCATTTCAATGAGCATGATACATTACCAGAATGTCCATGTTTATACTAAATTTCATCTTCCATTTTTCAATGTTCAAAGGGTAATAACTCCTAAAGTAGGCAAATCAGAGTCAGGGTTCCTGCGCTCTGCACATTGTCTCATGGTGCTTTACACTTGTGTGAAGTGTCATGAAAATATCTCAAATGGTTTGTGAGTTATGGAGCCGACACAGTCAAAATTGCCTTTTTAAATGTTCAAAGGGCAATAACTCCTAAAGTAGGCAAACCAGAGTTATGGTTCCTGCACTCTGCACATCATCTCAAGGTGCTTTTCATTTATTTGAAGTTTCATGAAAATATCAGAAACGGTTATGGAGCGGACATAGTTAAAATTGCCATTTTTTAATATTCAAAAGCCTATAACTGAAAAAGTAGACAATCCAGAGTTTGGGTTCCTGCGCTCTGCACACGTAATATGGTGCTTTACATTTGTGTGAAGTTTCATGAAATTATCTCAAACGGTTTTTGAGTTATCGAGCAAAGACGGCTAAAATTGATATTTTTCAATATTCAAAGGGAAATAACTCAAAAATTAGGCAATCCAGAGTTATGGTTCCTGCACTCTGTACACCATCTCATGGTGTTTAATGTTTGTGTGAAGTTTCATGAAAATATGTGAATGGGTTTTAAAGTTATGGAGCGGACACGAAAATTGTTAACAGACACAGACAGACACACAGAAAATACGAAAACCAGAGTTATGGTTCTTGCGCTCTGCACATTGTCTCATAGTGCTTAACATTATTGTGAAGTTCAATGAAATTATCTCAAACGGTTTTCGAGTTATGAAGCGGACACTGTTAAAATTGCCATTTTTCAATGTTCAAAGGGCAATAACTCCAAAAATAAGCAATGCAGAGTTATGGTTCCTGCGCTCTGCACATCGTCTCATAGTGCTCAACATTTGTGTGAAGTTTCCTAAAAATATCTCAAACAGTTTTCGAGTTATGAAGCGGACACAATTAAAATTGCCATTTTTCAATGTTCAAAGGGCAATAACTCCAAAAGTAGGCAATCCACAGTTATAATTCCTTCGCTCTGCACATTGTCTTATGGTGTTTAACATTTGTGTGAAGTTTCATGAAAATATGTTAAGCAGATACAAAGTTATGGAGCCAACACAAATTAACGGAATCACGGAATTACGGAAAATGTTCAAAGGGCAATAACTCCAAAAGTAGGCAATCCACAGTTATAATTCCTTCGCTCTGCACATTGTCTTATGGTGTTTAACATTTGTGTGAAGTTTCATGAAAATATGTTAAGCAGATACAAAGTTATCGAGCCAACACAAATTAACGGAATCACGGAATTACGGAATGACAGAAGGACATGGCAAATCCAATATAGCCCCACTTTTTCAAAGCGGGGCTATAATAAATCATCTAAATATCTAGAAGTAGAGCTAAAAGCTTCAATAATTTCAGATTGGTTATCAATGGAAAGCGACAAAATGAAGTCTCTTTCATAACAATACAAGAACAGATCAGCCACAAGAGGTGCGCAATTAGTACCCATCGGAATACCCACAATTTGTCTAAATAACTAAGTACCGAATCTAATATAATTATTGTCAAGTAGAAAGGTGAGGGCATCACACACTTTCTGACATGACCAAAGTGTATAATTCTTATGCTCTTTAGAAGTGAAAAATGCATTTCTGACATTACATGCAAGATAGAGAGAATCTTCTCTGTGAAGTAGAAGTAAAACAAAGATCAGGAATTGATACAATTAACTTACTCCATCCATAAAAGACACCAAAGGGAAAGAATTACAAACATTAAGCGACCAGACCATAATGGAAACCTAAACAAAGGAAGGCCATATGGACAGTTACTTTCCCACAAAATGGCCATATGGCCATCCAAAATAAAAAGACACAAGTGATACACACAGTAAGTAACAAACAACAACATAAATAAATCGCCACGGAAGAGCCGCCTTGGAACGGTCAGTGGAAGATTTCCACTGGGGGGCTTAAATCGATTTTACGTGGCCACAATCCTCGCCCTTACTTCCGTCGCGATTTAGACAAATAATTTGTTCAGTCCGCATGAAGGCCTCCTAACTCATCAGTGCAACATCTCCGTGAACACAGAAATCAAAGAACCACAGAGGTGAGACAACGGTGAGGACTCGACAGCAAGAAACCACTGAAATGCTGGAGCAAAAGAAAACCAACAGTTAGACTGAAAAGGCCATTGGGAACACTGGAAACTGGCAACATGTGAATTTACATATTTCTGATGTACACCTCAACCTCTTTATAAAGTGTTGTTTGGGTGCAAACAGAAGCTGTGTTAAACAGCCATGTTATATCCAAACAAAATGTATATAGCACTGGACTAGAAACCTAAGCCAGCTTACAAGAAATTGACCTTACCCCAGGCCAGATAGTAACGGTGTAAAATACACATAATCATCTACTTAGTAAGGTCATGTCTGGGGCTTTGTCTGAAGACTGATACAGTAAAATTCCTATATTAAGACAACCTTTGGGACTGTTCAAAAGTGATCTTTAAGACCACTTTTGAACAGTCCCAAAGGTGGTCTATTGTTGGGAGACACTGAATGTGGAAAACACAAAGAAAGAAAAAGTGAAACTTTCACAATAAGCTTTTAACAGCAGATATAGTCTTAATTTTAGGTGATCTTAATAGCGGAATTTTACTGTACTTTAAACAGTGAAGGTTCTTATATGTACAATGACTTTCCATTAAAAAGACAAACTTAAAATGAAGACTTACGAGGACTGTTCAAATATGAATGCAACTAAGCACATAACAAGAATTCCGCCAAAGGCTATGTCGCACCTGTGGGGGCGCAAAGTCACCCAACCATGATATGTAGGTCAATGTCAAACATAGATGCTTGCACAAAAGTTGTCATTCTTAAATGCAAGCTTGTACCAAGCATCATTAATGTAGCTCTTATAGTTCTTGAGAAATAAACTTGACCATTAGGGTGAACGCTAGGGTGGTCACAATATTTTAACAAGAGGGCCATGATGGCCCTGGGTTGCTCACCTGATCCATAGAGTAACAAGTGGGCCCCGGGGAGTGCCATTATTGACCCCAGGGTTATAATGTTGAGGGAGGTCTAAAAAGGTGAAGCTTCATATCAAATATCAACAAAGGCTATAATTTGAACAATCTTGGCAAAGGTCTACTAGATGAAGCTACACACCAAATATCAAAGACCTGGGCCTTGCTGTTTCAGAGAATAAGATTTTCAAAGAATATCTCTATATAAGTCTATGTAAAACCAAACGGCCCCGGGGCGGGGGCATTTGTCATTTGTGGCACAAGGGCTATTATTTGAACAATCTTGGTAGAGGTCCACTATATGAAGCTCCATACCAAATATCAAAGACCATGGCCTTGCAGTTTCAGAGAAGAAGATTTTTAAAAAGATTTCCCTATATAAGTCTATGTAAAACAAAAGGGTCTAGGGCGGGGGCATTTTTGGCCCCAGCACTATAATTTGAATAATCTTGATAGAAGTCCACTAGATGAAATTTCACACCAAATATCAAAGACCTAGGCCTTCTGGTTTCAGAGAAGAAGATTTTAAAGATTTTCCCTATATATGCCTATGTAAAACCAAAGGGCCCCAGGGCGGGGGCTTTTTTGGCCCCAGCACTATAATTTGAACAATCTTGGTAGAGGTCCACTAGATGAAGCTTCATACCAAATAGCAAAGACCTGGGCCTTCTTGTTTCAGAGAAGAAGATTTTTAAAGATTTTCCCTATATAAGTCTATGTCAAACCAAAGGGCCACATGGTTGGGGCATTTTTGCTCTCAGGGCTACAATTGAACAATCTTGGTAGAGGTCCACTAGCTGAAGCTTCATAACAAATATCAAAGACCTAAGCCTTGTGGTTTCAGAGAAGAAGATTTTTCAAGATTTTCCCTATATAAGTCTATGTACAACCAAAGGGCCCTGGAGCGGGGGCATTTTTGGCCCCAGGGCTATAATTTGAACAATCTTGGTAGAGGTCAACTAGCCGAAGCTTCATAATAAATATCAAAGACCTAAGCCTTGTGGTTTCTGAGAAGAACATTTTTAAAGATTTTCCCTATATAAGTCTATGTTAAACCAAAGGGCCACACAGCTGGGGCATTTTTGGTCTCAGGGCTATAATTTGAACAATCTTGGTAGAGGTCCATTAGCTGAAGCTTCATAACAAATATCAAAAACCTAAGCCTTGTGGTTTCAGAGAAGAAGATTTTTCAAGATTTTCCCTATACAAGTCTATGTAAAACCAAAGAGCCCCGGAGCGGGGGCATTTTTTGCCCCAGGGCTATAATTTGAATAATCTTGGTAGAGGTCCACTAGATGAAGCTTCATACCAAATATCAAAGACCTGGGCCTTGTAGTTTCAGAGAAGAAGATTTTTAAAGATTTTCCCTATATAAGCCTATGTAAAACCAAAGGGCCCCGGGGCGGGGGCATTTTTTGCCCCAGCACTATAATTTGAACAATCTTGGTAGGGGTCCACTAGATGAAGCTTCATACCAAATAGCAAAGACCTGGGCCTTGCAGTTTCAGAGGCAGGGGCTGACAAATCCATTGCCCGGCCGCCCGGGACAAGTCCGAAATCGCGCCGGGCAGGTGCACTTTGACCTTTCGACGCCCGGTTGGGCAAGTGCAAAAATCGTCTACAACTGTCAGTCTTTTTAGTCCTTAAATACGGTAAAACTAGACCAGTAAGTAAATCACAATAATTCCCGCTTTGTCTGCAATTCAAAGACAAAACCATCTATGTTTTTATAACGGTTCAATTATGACACTATTGCTAATCCCAGTCATATAATTACAAATTAAACATGATTGCCCGGCAGTGCGTGTCTTTCATTTCTGGTGTAGTGTGTACCACCAGCGCTATTGATAAGCGTGACAAGGTGTAAAAATAAGATTAAGTTATGTCTCTAATTTGCTTTTATCCCTGCAATGAAATTTAATCCACAACCAATGTGAAAATGATTTGATAGCTCCTAAGACGATCTGCTACATCTTACAGTAGTAACAAGATGGCCCAGAGGGCCCTGGTTCGCTTACCTGATCCAATGTATAATAAGTGGGCCCCGGGCGGGGTCAATTTTGGCCCCAGGGCTATAATTTGAACAATCTTGGTAGAGGTCCACACGATGAAGCTTCATATCGAATATGAAAGACCTGGGCTTTGTGGTTTCAGAGAAGAAGATTTTAAAGGTTTACCCTGCATAAAGAAGTCTATGTAAAACAAGATTTTCCCTAAATAAGTCTATGTAAAACCAAAGGGCCCCGGAGCGGGGGCATTTTTTGCCCCAGGGCTATAATTTGAACAATCTTGGTAGAGGTCCACTAGCTGAAGCTTCATAACAAATATCAAAGACCTAAGCCTTGTGGTTTCAGAGAAGAAGATTTTTTAAAGATTTTCCCTATATAAGTCTATGTAAAACCAAAGGGCCACATGGCGGGAGCATTTTTGGTCTCAGGGCTATAATTTGAACAATCTTGGTAGAGGTCCACTAGCTGAAGCTTCATAACAAATATCAAAGACCTAAGCCTTGTGGTTTCAGAGAAGAAGATTTTTCAAGATTTTCCCTATATAAGCCCATGTAAAACCAAAGGGCCCTGGGGCGGGGGCATTTTTGGCCCCAGCACTATAATTTGAACAATCTTGGTAGGGGTCCACTGGATGAAGTTTCATACCAAATAGCAAAGACCTGGGCCTTGCAGTTTCAGAGAAGAAGATTTTTAAAGATTTTCCCTATATAAGCCCATGTAAAACAAAAGGGCCCCCGGGCGGAGGCATTTTTGGCCCCAGCACTATAATTTGAACAATCTTGGTAGGGGTCCACTAGATGAAGCTTCATACCAAATATCAAAGACCTGGGCCTTGTGGTTTCAGAGAAGAAGATTTTTAAAGATTTTCCCTATATAAGCCAATGTAAAACCAAAGGGCTCTGGTGCGGGGGCGTATTTAGCTCCAGCACTATAATTGGAACAATCTTGGTAGGGGTCCACTAGATGAAGCTTCATACCAAATATCAAAGACCTGGGCCTTGCGGTTTCAGAAAAGAAGATTTTTAAAGATTTTCCCTATATAAGCCCATGTAAAACCAAAGGGCCCTGGTGCGGGGGCATTTTTGGCCCCAGCACAATTATTTGAACAATCTTGGTAGGGGTCCACTAGATGAAGCTTCATACCAAATATCAATGTCCTGGGCCTTGCAGTTTCAGAGAAGAAGATTTTTAAAGATTTTCCCTATATAAGCCTATGTAAAACCAAAGGGCCCCGGTGCGGGGGCATTTTTAGCTCCAGCACTATAATTTGAATAGTCTTGGTTGGGGTCCACTAGATGAAGCTTCATACCAAATATCAAAGACCTGGGCCTTGCGGTTTCAGAGAAGAAGATTTTTAAAGATTTTCCTTATATAAGCCCATGTAAAACCAAAGGGCCCCGGTGCGGGGGCATTTTCGGCCCCAGCACAATAATTTGAACAATCTTGGTAGGGGTCCACTTGATGAAGCTTCATACCAACTTTCAATGTCCTGGGCTTTACGGTTTCAGAGAAGAAGATTTTTTAAGTTTTTGATGAAAAAAATCTATTTTTAGCTCCTGTGACCTATATGTGCAACGGACCGGAACCATTTGAACAATTTTGAAAGGGGACCACCTAAGGACTATTCCTGTAAAGTTTGGTTAAAATCTGATCAGTGGTTTAGGAGGAGATGTCGTTTGAAGAAAAAGTTTACGGACGCACGCACACACGCACGCACGATGGACAAAAAGTGATCCCAAAAGCTCACCTTGTCACTATGTGACAGGTGAGCTAAAAAGTCAATGAACCATGAAATATAGGTCAAGGTCAAATATGGATGCTTGCAGTTAAGTTACCATACCCAGATACAAGTTTGTACCAAGTATCATTAATAAAGTTCTTATAGTTCTTGAGAAATAAACTTGAACCTCAGGGTGAACGCTAGGGTGGTCGCAATATTTTACAAAGTCAGTGAACCATGAAATGTAGGTCAAGGTCAAATATGGAGGCTTGCATGTAAGTTGTCATCCCCAGATACAAGTTTGTACCAAGTATCATTAATGAAGCTCTTATAGTTCTTGAGAAATAAACTTGAACCTCAGGGTGAACGCTAGGGTGGTCGCAATATTTTACAAAGTCAGTGAACCATGAAATGTAGGTCAAGGTCAAATATGGATGCTTGCATGTAAGTTGTCATCCCCAGATTCAAGTTTGTACCAAGTATCATTAATGAAGCTCTTTTAGTTCTTGAGAAATAAACTTGAACCTCAGGGTGAACGCTAGGGTGGTCGCAAATGTTGATGCCATGCTAATAGCAGGCGCGACAAAAATGATTCCGTGATAGATTTCGATGAAAAATTTATTTTGTCCCCTCAAAGTATTCCCTTTTGACAGATATACAAACTTCCAGTCTTCTGATCCAATCATTGAATGCATTTTGGTCGTCTTTTCGAGGTATACTATGAAGGCACTGAAATATTGCAGAACCGAGGTGTTTGCGCTGTACAAATTTTCAACCAGAAAGGTATTTTTTGAGCCGCGGGAACAAAAAAAAGTCACACGGGGCAAGGTCAGGGGAATACGGGGGGTTAGGGAGTTCAACAACCTTTTCCTGCTTCAGATTGTCTTGCACAATGAACGCCTTGTGCGATGACGCATTGTCATGTAGCAATCTAACATTGGCAACTGCTCCTAATGAGATGCCAACCATACTAGCTATTTGCCTAGTGGTGTATCGTGCATCGGTAGCAACTATTTCTTTCACTCTAGCAACCATCTGGGCAGATGTTGCTCTTTTCAGCCAACGATCATGTGGTGCATCTTCTGTTGAGCCTAGCCCACAGCTGTCTTTTTTTCCACCAACGAAAAACTGTCGGAAAAGACATTTCATTATGCCCATAAACCGAACATATTTCATCAAAAATGTCTTTGCACCGTATACCAAGAATACAACGATTCTTAATAGAGGACCGTATTTCAACGGCGTACTCTGACCTTCTTCCAACCATGTTTTGTATTAATATACAAGAGTAGACAGTGTTTATCGAACGATATACATGGCTAAAGTGCACGGATTTTAACAGGTTCTGTATCAATGTATAGGTAAAATGTTTTTCTACGCTGTGATATTTATTTCCAGGTGATTTTCGCATTAGTGCATGAGAAAACGTTCTACTTGCATTCATATTTGAACAGTCCTCGTATTCTTCTTTTAAAACATATCCAGAAGGTTTCACTTTTTCTTTCCATGTATTCTGCACCCTATGTACTCTAGTGAGGGAACGTATTTGGGACTGTTTAAAAGTGGTCTTCAATACCACTTCTTAACAGTCCAAAAGATGGTCTTAACGTAGGAATTTTCTGTACACGCTGACTAATCTTGGACTATTTCATCTGAACATTTACACTGCAATCCCTCAACATTTTGAAATACATGTACTGGATCTTTTACTTACTTTTGCCGGTTAGGATAGAACTCTGGGAACATCTGTTGTCTAACATTAGACTTAGGATCTTGTAATAAAGACTTCACACTTTGATTCAATTCCTCGTTATATTTTTCTAATTCCTCTTGCTCTTTTTTGTGAAACTCTATCTCCTGAAAATGTCAAACATTCACATACAATTTGTTGGCATTAAATCTTCTGAAAATGTCAAACATTCACACACAGTTTTATGAAACTCTATCTCCTGAAAATGTCAAACATTCACATACAATTTGTTGGAGTTCTATCTTCTGAAAATGTCAAACATTCACACACAGTTTTATGAAATTCTATCTCCTGAAAATGCCAAACATTCGCATAGTAAATGTATACTGGTATCTCGTGTCTTATTTTGTTTGTGTTGATATTTTTTTCAATTTTTAGTGTTTATTCAGGCCTTATATTCATGGTTTTACAATACTTCAGTTATGGAGCAATAAGCTGACTAATGTTTAGGGCTTAAGAAGTCAACCCTTGTTGGTAATTTTGTGGCATCTCCCAGAGAAAGGGAGAAAATATATAGAAGAAACATTAGAGGAGATGAAAATGAAGGACATAGAAAAAAGAGGAAAATGAATGGGAGTGTAGAAACTGAAGAAATAACAACATTCCCACTCTACCCTTACCTGCTGCTTGGACAGAAGCCCTTGCCCAACTGTAATAAAATATCAGTTGGGTGTCCCAATGATGTTTCCTCACACCGAACCACTTCAAGCAAAGAAAAACAACTTGTTTACATGATAATGTAATGGTATACATGAACAAAGCTTACCTTTTTCATGACCATATTTTGAAGAGCCATATCTTTAAGACTTGGGTGCATCATGTCAATGGCTTTCTGAAATCAGGATACAGACAGATATTGTGAGAAGTTTCAATGAGAAGTGTATCATCACTTTAACAAATCCTTGTACTGAATACCCTCCTATCCCCACTTTATACAGAGAAATGTGGAGATTTACAAGGGTAAATAATATTTTCCTAATTTTTGCCAAAAACACAGATTGAAGGTACTCATTACAATTACTAAAAGAGGCAGTTCTGTTATTTACATTTAAAGAAATACAAGAGGGCCATGATGGCCCTGGATCGCTCACCTGATCCATAGAGTAACAAGTGGACCCCGGAGAGGGCCATTATTGACCCCAGGGTTATAATGTGCATAATGTTGAGGGAGGTCTAAAAAGGTGAAGCTTCATACCAAATATCAACAAAGGCTACAACTGTCCACTAGATGAAGCTCCATACCAAATGTCAAAGACATGGGCCTTGCAGTTTCAGAGAAGAAGATTTTTAAAGATTTCCCTATATAAGTCTATGCAAAACCAAAGGGTCTCGGGGCGGGGGCATGGGCATTTTTGGCCCAAGGGCTATAATTTGAACAATCTTGATAGAGGTCCACTAGATGAAATTTCACACCAAATATCAAATACCTAGGCCTTGTTGTTTCCCAGAATAAATGTTTTAAAGATTTTCCCTATATAAGTTTATGTAAAACCAAAGGGCCCCGAGGCAGGGGCATTTTTGACCTCAGGGCTATAATTTGAACAATCTTGGTAGAGGTCCACTAGCTGAAGACCTGGGCCCTGCAGTTTCAGAGGAGAAGATTTTTAAAGATTTTCCCTTCATAAGCCTATGTAAAACCAAAGGGCCACGTGGTGGGGGCATTTTTGGTCTCAGGGCTATAATTTGAACAATCTTGGTAGAGGTCCACTAGCTGAAGCTTCATAACAAATATCAAAGACCTAAGCCTTGTGGTTTCAGAGAAGATTTTTAAAGATTTTCGCTATATTAGTCTGTGTAAAACTAAAGGGGCCTGGAGGGGCATTTTTGGCCCCAGGGCTATAATCTGAACAATGTTGGTAGAGGTCCACTAGCTGAAGCTTCATAACAAATATCAAAGACCTAAGCCTTGTGGTTTCAGAGAAGAAGATTTTCCCTATATAAGTCTATGTAAAACCAAAGGGCCCAATGGCGGGGGCATTTTTTGTCTCAGGGCTATAATTTGAACAATCTTGGTAGAGGTCCACCAGCTGAAGCTTCATAACAAATATCAAAGACCTAAGCCTTGTGGTTTCCGAGAAGAAGATTTTTAAAGATTTTTCATATATAAGACCATGTGAAACAAAAGGGCCCTGGGGCGGGACAATTTTTGGCCCCAGCACTATTATTTGAATAATTTTGGTAGGGGTCCATTAGATGAAGCTTCATACCAAATATCAAAGACCTGGTCCTTGCCGTTTCAGAAAAGAAGATTTTCAAAGATTTTCCCTATATAAGCCTATGTAAAACCAAAGGGCCCCTGAGCGGGGGCATTTTTGGCCCCAGGGCTATAATTTGAACAATCTTGATACAGGTCCGATAGATGAAGCTTCACACCAAATATCAAAGATCTGAGCCTTGCGGTTTCAGAGAAGAAGATTTTTAAAGATTTTCCCTGTATAAGCCTATGTAAAACCAAAGGCCCTTGCCCAGGGGCATTTTCGGTCCCAGGGCTATAATTTGAACAATCTTGGTAGAGGTCCACTAGGTGAAGCTTCACACCAAATATCAAAGACCTCAGCCTTGCGGTTTCAGAGTAGAAGATTTTAAAGATTTTCCCTATATAAGCCTATGTAAAACGAAAGGCCCCCCCCCCCCCCCCCCCCCCCCGGGCGGGGGCATTTTTGGCCCTAGGGCTATAATTTGAACAATCTTGGTAGAGATCCACTAGGTGAAGCTTCACACCAAATATCAAAGACCTGGGCCTTGTGGTTTCAGAGAAGAAGATTTTTAAAGCTTTTACCTATATAAGCACATGTAAAACCAAAAGGCCCCCCGGGGCGGGGGCATTTCCGGCCCAAGGATCATAATTTGAAAATCTTGGTAGAGGTCCACTAGATGAAGCTTTATACCAAATATCGAAGACCTGGGCCTTTCGGTTTCAGAGAAGAAGATTTTTAAAGATTTTCCCTGTATAAGCCTATGTAAAACCAAAGGCCCCCGGGGCGGGGGCATTTTTGCCCCTGAGGCTTTAATTTGAACAATCTTGGTAGAGGTCTACTAGGTGAAGCTTCACACCAAATATCAAAGACCTAAGCCTTGCGGTTTCAGAGAAGAAGATTTTTAAATAAGCCTATATAAACCCAAAGGCCCCCGGGGCGGGGGCATTTCTGGCCCATAGGCCATAATTTGAACAATCTTGGTAGAGGTCCACTAGATGAAGCTTCATACCAAATATCAAAGACCCGGGCCTTTCAGTTTCAGAGAAGAAGATTTTTACTGATTTTCCCAGTGTAAGCCTATGTAAAACCAAAGGCCCCCGGGGCAGGGGCATTTTTGGCCCTAGGGCTATAATTTGAACAATCTTGGTAGAGGTCCACTAGGTGAAGCTTCACACCAAATATCAAAGAACTGGGCCTTGTGGTTTCAGAGAAGAAGATTTTTAAAGATTTTCCCTATATAAGCCTATGTAAACACAAAGGCCCCCGGGGCGGGGGCATTTCTGGCCCAAGGGCCATAATTTGAACAATCTTGGTAGAGGTCCACTAGATGAAGCTTTACACCAAATATCGAAGACCTGGGCCTTTTGGTTTCAGAGAAGAAGATTTTTAAAGTTTTCATTTCAAAAATCTATTTTTAGCTCCTGTGACCCAGATATGCAATGGACCGGAACCATTTGAACAACTTTGAAAGGGGACCACCTAAGGATCATTCCTGTGAAGTTTGGTCAAAATCCGATCAGTGGTTTAGGAGGAGATGTCATCTGAAGAAAAAGTTTACGCACACACGCACGACGGACAAAAAGTGATCCCAAAAGCTCACCTCGTCACTACGTGACAGGTGAGCTAACAACCACACAACCAGCAGTTTAGCAATAAAATTTCTCCCCATCACACATTCGGTGCTGTTTGCAATGAAATCACGGATGCGCTGAAAGCTTTGTCGCACCATGTTGAACTTTCTACCATGTGTTTCTGAACAGGTTTTAGGGCTGACTGACAACTTGGGTGGAACGTTTGCATAGCTTGTCCTTCTCAGTTGACTGGCCGAAACTTTCAGACAACTGACATAACGTTAATAACACTTTCGAATATGCAGCCGAAATCTGAAGGCAGGATTGCAGTGATATAGATTTTTTGACAATCACTAAGCACCGCCTCCACTTTCTGTGTGAAGCAGAATTTACTGTATTCATTAAGCTTAATATAGATTATGGTTATTTTGTACTTTGACAAACACGTCACTTGTGATGCAAAATCTTGTTCTGCATGATTGTCATTGTGTTTTGATGTATCTGCACTTTAATAAACTGATGACAAATGTTGTATTGCTAAGCTCCTAGTTGCGTGGTTGTAAGAAAAATATCAATTTTTCATCAAAAACTTTTTTTTTAAAGCCATTAAAGAAAGCATCACATCACATGTAATCAATAATGACGGGGAAAACTTTGGGCAGTAAAAAAAGTTTCCTAGCCCTAGTCCTGCTGAATATAATAACCTGTCTTTGCTAACAGTGTAGGTCCAGATCAGATGAAGCCATCTGATCAGAATCTTAGGTGTTTGCCATTCAGTCATTCAGTTTGTGAATTTGTATGAATATGTTTTATCAAGTAATTTGATTAGTTGCTAGCCAGAAATGGGCGTGGCAAATTGCTTTGTTCAGCAGGACAAGGGTTAAGAGGAATGGTTACATTCAACATATTTTCTTCCATCTCTTTCAAGGGAGACTACTTCCATAACTTTCTCATTGCTGTCCTCAAATGTTATGCCCTCTGCTAAAACAGTCTACTCTGAAGGGAAAGAATCCACTACTAGGCTGACACTTCTTAATTTTTGTAGCAGAATGGACAGCTTAACCCTTATCATGCTTTTCACAACAACCCATTTCTTTGGAAACAGTGTAGATCCAGATCAGATGGCTTCTGAAGAAGCCATCTGATCAGGATCTACACTGTTTGACATTCAGTTTATGAATTTGTAGGAATAAATTACATCAAGTAATCTGATTGGTTCAAAGTCAGATATGGGTGTGGCTAAAATGAATATTCAGCAAGAGAAGGGTTAATTCAAAGCTTGAAGAGTCCATTTCAGAAACTCAGTGGTGAAATGATATGCAGTAAAACTTTGATAACTCAAACACAGATGGCTCATTTACTATGGCTAATTTAACCCTTATCTTGCTGAATGTTCATTTAAGCCACACCCATTTCTGTCTATCAACCAATCAAATCACTTGATGTAATCTATTGCTACAAATTCATAAACTAAATGCCAAACGGTGTAGATCCTGATCAGATGGCTTCTTCAGAAGCCATCTGATCTGGATCTACACTGTTTGCAAAGATAGGGATTGTCGTGAACAGCAAGATAAGGGTTAAACTAGTTCTTGAGTTCCTAGAGAATTTCTGTCATGGCTCCAGATAGACATGTATCTGGGATAATTAACGCATGATTTTTATCTTGAAAATGTACGTTGTGTGTACTTACTAGAATTGCCTCTGTGAGGCAATTCTAATTAACACGCACAACATTCCTGTATTTTATAGAAGATAAAAAAAATCCCCATTATGCCTCTTGTTTGTTTGTTTATATTGAGGTTTAATGTCCCCCTCAACACTATTTAAGTCATTCTGGAGACGTTGCTTCCAATTTTGTGGGACTTTTACCTGCAATTGATATGAAATGACATCTCAAGTCCTGCTGGCCAATGAAACCAATAGGGTATATATGCATGGACGATCCGACTCACATCACTTTGCCTGGGCAGGCTTAGACCTTTTAAGCTGTTTGTAGTATTCCTGTGCAGTCGGTTTCACCTCTGCGTGGAAGCACCATATAATCCAATCTGTTTCTCAAAGCCCCAATGGGTGGGGGGCCGAAAAGAGAGGTAAAACTATTTTGAAATAATTGACTCCAAATAAAACAAATAGGGATTACATGCATGGACAGTCTAACTGACAGCACTTTGCCTGGTCGGGCTTTGATTGTGTGTATCACTTATAACTTTTTGCTTTGGATAGCCAATTGGCCATTTTGTGGGAAAGTAACTGTCCTTTTGGCTTTTGGCTATTACATAAGGGTCTAGTTATTTCATGTTTGTGTTTCTTTTCCTTTGGTGTCTCTATTTCTCTAAGCCCTGATAGGCTGGGGCTACCTGGAGCTTTTGTTTGTTTGTTTGTTTGTATTGGAGTTTAACGGCCCAGTCAACACTATTTAGGTCATTTTTGAGCCGGACAGTTTACCTATCAACACTTTCCTGGGCAGGCTTATACGTAAGCGGTTAACCAGTACAGTGCACATTCTTTCCAGAAACTGACAACTGCCCTTCTTGAATCAGTGGAAGGGAGAGAATGACCGTAGAAAAGATTTCATGATCAATCTCCACGAAAGAATGCTACCTGGAGCTATGATAAACCCTCATTACTTCGAACTACCCCTATCTCAAACATATTTTCATGGTCCCAAAGGTATTCTGAGCTATTGACATTTGACTGCACATCCACTTGTACTACCTCGGTTACTGATTTTGTAATTTCATTCTGTATAGTTTGTTTCTCCTTCTCGTACTTAGCCAGCTCTGTACGTGTGATATGTTCTAGCTCATCTTGATCTTCCTACAATTAATAAAACACCATGTTTACTCTCGAAGTGCCTCTCACAACTGTAACTGGTGACAATTTCACAACCTCTTTATAACACTATTAATGGGGTCCAAAGCAGAAACCGTGTTAGTTAAACAACCATGTTATATCTAAACAACAAGAGCACCGCAAGCGGCGCCATGCTCGTCTGTTTTTCCATGTCACATAGACAAATCAGTGAAATTGCATCATAGAGTTATTGAACTTATACAAAATATAGCCTTTTTGATAATGCTCTGTTACAAACAGTACTGAAAATGAGAGCAAAATATGTGTTTGAGAAAGAAATTGGAAAAGGTGAGATAATGCAGCCAAAATCAATAATATATTTATGACCCTTGGTCAAAATGTAGCTCTTGTGATGATGGGTGAGTGTGAATATGAAGTTTCATGGAGGCAGGCCAAATACTTCTGGAAATATGGTCAAAGTTAAGTTTTTTGGTTAATTTTTCGAAAAATAGGTCAAAGTTCAAAGGTCAAGGTCACAGGTCAAAAAGCGTGGTATGACTGAAAAGGTCTTGTCCCAAGGAACATTCATGTGAAGTTGGAAGGCTCTGTTGTGAACAGTATTGAAATAAGAGACAAAAACAATTTAACAAAAAACGGAGAGAAAAGGGGAGATAATTCAATCAAATTGCAAGATGGAGATATAAAACTTGTAGGGAATGTAGCTCTTGTGATGGTGAGTATGTGTATGAAGTTTCATGAAGGTAGGCCAAATACTTTTGGAAATATGGTCAAGGTTAAGGTTTTCAGTTAAATTTTCGAAAAATAGGTCAAAGTTCAAAGGTCAAGGTCACAGATCAAAAAGTGTGGTATCACTGAAAAGGTCTTGTCCCAAGGAACATTCATGTGAAGTTTGAAGGCTCTGTTTTGAATAGTATTAAAATGAGAGAAAAAAATGTGTTTCAGAAAAAAAATGGAAAAGGGGAGATAATTCAGCCAAAATCAACAATGTTGTTATGGTCCTTGGTCAAAATGTAGCTCTTGTGATGATGAGTGTGTGTATGAAGTTTCATGAGGCTAGGTCTAATACTTTTTAAGTTATAGCCAAGGTTAAGTTTTTTTGGAACGACGCCAGACGACAACGCAGACGTCGGAGTGATGACAATAGCTCGAAAGATTTTTTTCAAAAAACAGACAAGCTAAAAATGTATAGCTTATATAGAAAAATGACCATTTATGGTCATTTTTCTATATAATCTATACATTTTTTGGATCCATCTTAAAACCGTGTTATATGCAAAACTGTGTTATAACAAACTGTTTTGCCAAGTACAAATATTTCTCACTTTTTTTTTTACAGAAAGTAAGGCTCGACATTTCATGTGGTAAGTCTGCTGGAGGATAATGCATATGAAATGTCCAGTCTTGATTTCTCTGAAAGTATTACTAATAAAACAGAGTGTCATCTACAGCTGAAAATTAAAAGAAAAGTCATGTTATCTGCTGTTTGCTTGGTGCTTTAAGATTATAAAACATTCACAAGAAAAACGTATTTGAACAGTACTAGGCACTGACCTTTAAAAAACAGGGTCAAGGTCACAGAAATCTTATCTGATCAAGGGCACTTTCCAATGATACATGGATGCAAATTTGATGAAAAGCGAATAACATATCATGCACCCAAGTGTCATCCCTATGAGACTACACATGTCCTGTATCTTCCCTAAATAGAAGTGGAGGCGATGATCAGGAATCGATACAATTAACACACAGCTCCCATCAGAGACACCAAAGGGTAAGAAACACAAACATGAAACAAGAAGCCCAAATGGAAACATCAATGGCAGAAAGCCAAAAGGACAGTTACTTTCCCACAAAATGGCCAATAGGCTATCCAAAATAAAACAAGAATATCGGTGAAACCAATGGATGCTCTCCAAAAGTGCAATAGTCGGAACAGGAAACATTATCCTAGTAAAAGAGCGGTATACTGTCTACCCTCACTGTACTTCAAACAAAACCTGTCGGTGGACAGATTAGCTTGCCTGATGGCACTGTCATACAAACATCAGCAACACAAAAGTTGGAATAAATGAAAGAAAGTGTCTTCAGGTACGATACCATACCCCAAGATCCTGGGTGGTAGTTTAGCTATATTAATAGGGTAAAACTGTTTAATACAAATTATTGAAAACATACTCTCGTACACTGAGGCAATCCTCATAGGACTGTCTCCAGGTATGGTTCTGTATTGGGGTGCCTTTACATGCATATAAAATATCAGACGGGTTCGAAAATGGATCTGATCCTATCCCCTTGACTGTCAAAAAAGGTCATTTTGACCATCTGCCAAGACTAGCTTCTTTCACTTTGATCCAATTTATCTGCAACGCTAATGTAGATGGATGACTTGTGAATTTTACATCCTTTATAGCAGTATTTCAGTCATATCAGATTGATGAGAGGTTGATTATGAAAGGCTGTGTGCAATGGAACTCCGTTTACAGTTGGAAAGATTTGTGCCTCCTGCAAGTTTTTCTAAAAATAGCCACAGTGACCTTGACTTTGAGCCCAGGATCCTGAAAGTCAAACTTGCTCGAGATATTATCATACCCAACATTTGTGTGAAGTTATATTAAAATCCATCAGCAAATGACGACGCTCGAGATATTATCATACCCAAAATTTGTGTGAAATTATATTAAAATCCATCAATAAATGTAGAAACTAGAGCGATGATAAAGTTTTTTCTAAAAATAGCCACAGTGACCTTTACCTTGAGCCTAGGATCCTGAAAGTCGAACTTGCTCGAGATATTATTATACCCAACATTTGAGTGAAGTTACATTTAAATCCATCAGCAAATGATGACGCTATAGCGATGACAAAGTTTTTTTCTAAAAATAGCCGCAGTGACCTTGACCTTGAGCCAAGGACCCTGAAAGTCAAACTTGCTCAAGATATTATCATACCCAACATTTGTGTGTAATTATATTAAAATCCATCAATAAATGTAGGCACTAAAGTGATGACAAAGTTTTTTTTCTAAAATAACCACAGTGACCTTGACCCCAGGATCCTGAAAGTTGAACTTGTTTGACATATTATTATACCCAACATTTGTGTGAAGTTATATTAAAATCCATCAGTAAATTACGACGCTAGAGCGATGACAAAGTTTTTTTTAAAAATAGCTGCAGTGACCTTGACCTTGAGCCCAGAACCCTGAAAGTTGAACTTGTTTGAGATATTATCATACTCAACATTTGTGTGAAATTATATTAAAATCCATCAATAAATGTAGGCACTAGAGCGAAAAACAAAGTTTTTCTAAAAATAGCCACAGTGACCTTGACCTTGAGCCCAGGACCCTGAAAGTCGAACATGCTCAAGATATTATCATACCCAACATTTGTATGAAGTTATATTAAAATCTATCAATAAATGTAGGCACCAGAGGGATGACAAAGTTTTTCTAAAAATAGCCACAGTGACCTTACACTGCAGCTTTAAACAAAGTACCATAACTCTGTGACAAATCATTTAACCAGATAGCACGGATAATATGCACATCCCCTATTGCTGCTTAAGATTCCATTGAAGTTTTGTTGAATTTCTGCAAGTACCGGTAGTTGCTGAGAATTCGCATGGACACGAACAGTACCCTATATATTCATGCAGAATTCATCAAAGGGCCATAACTGTTGGAAAAATCATCGACCCAAACCACGCAGGTGATATGCGCATCCACCTTCTATACTTGGATGTTTCATTGAAATCCGACCAGTAGTTTCTGAGAATTCGCGTGGACAAGAGCGGGATGGACGCACAGACGCAGAAGCGGCGACTATATGCTCCCCCCGAAATTCTTCGGGGAGCATAATAATATTAAGTGACACAAACACCCAAAGACAAACCATAACAAAAATAAACCACGACAGAAGAACCGCCTTTGAACGGTCAGCAGAAACGGTCAGTGCAATATCTCCGTGAACACGAAAATCAACGAGCACAGAGACGAAACAACGGTGAGGACTCTACAGCAAGAAACAACTGAAATGCTGGAGCTCAAGAAAACCAACAGACTCCGATTGGCCCAACCAGAGACAGAGCATCAGGTACCAACCAACATAAGCCTTTATGCTGGAACCGTCATAGAATCTGAGGCCTGACTCTTACGACATGAACGACGTAACAAAGGAAAGAAGCATAGCCTGAAAAAATCCCCGCCTATGGCAGGATTCGAACCTGGGCCGCTCGGGTGGGAGTCCAGTGCTCTAACCTCTGAGCCAAAGAGTTGACTCCCTGACGCAGTTGTCAGAGATTTGTGATAAACCTATAAGCTATGCATGTAGATAGATACTTGAAGGGAGGCAATGCGGTCCATAACACACCCCCTCTTCAAGGAAGTCATCATTTATGATGATGTGAAGCCAACTTCGGCACAAAGCCATTTTCGGCGAATTAAGTCTGATCCCGGATGAGCCCCCATCTTACGACATGAAAGCCGTACCAAAGGAAAGAAGCACAGCCTGAAAAAATCCCCACCTATGGTTGGATTCAAACCCGGGCCACTCGGGTGGGAGTTCAGTGCTCAAACCGCTGATCCAAAGAGTCGACTCCCTGACGCAGTTGTCAGAGAGTGGTGATAAACCTACAAGCTATGCATGTAGATAGATAACTGAAGGGAGGCAATGCGGTCCGTAACACTGACCCACTGGCATGCAATTAAAGAGGGAAGCAAAGTTGAAAGTTGTGAACCGTGACTGGGCTAACTACCATGCCTGTCGTAT
This sequence comes from Lucinisca nassula, assembly GCA_963580285.1. Taxonomy (NCBI): domain Eukaryota; kingdom Metazoa; phylum Mollusca; class Bivalvia; order Lucinida; family Lucinidae; genus Lucinisca; species Lucinisca nassula. The sequence goes on from OY757017.1 coordinate 144,599,060, forward strand.
AACCATGTCTGTCGTATAACATTTATGTTGTACCCAATCTTTATACATGTATATCAAATGATTTTACGAAATTGGGTGCTGAAGTCATTGTGGTTATATATTTTTCTGAATTTATATACTAAGTCACCATAAAATCCTAAGTATTCAGACACCTCAACTCCTTAACATACTTGTTTTAAAATTTGAACAAGTAAAAGTTACTACCCAGTACTGTGTCTCAAATTAGCCTGATGAGTGGCAAACAGTGTAGACCCTGATAACATCTCATCTGGGTCTAAACTGTTTGCTCAGGCCTGTCTGTCTAAATTCATATGATAAATATGCTATAATGCAAATGGGATCCATGACCAGGCTTGGGGTAATCATAATCTGTAATCGTAATCAGCTGTAATTGATCACATATTTTCAAGTAATCTGATGTAATCAATAATCAGACATTTTTCTGATTACAAGTAATTTAATTTAATCAATTACTTCCATATTTTGGCCTGTAATCATGATTATTTTCTGATTACAATTTGATTACATTTTCTGTTCCTATACATGTAGATGTATAAATTGTGAATTGGTGCAAAAATATCAGGTTTCTGGACATCAGACCAATTCTTTTGCTAGCGTGTATACTCATCATAATATCAGTAATTCCTAATAAACTGCAGTTAAACATTTCAAACTGTTTGAGATTGGGCTTCATTTTAAACATGTAGTTTCAATGAACATCTATTGATTATTATTAGTAGTATTTGTTTAACGTGAGTTATAGTGTCATACCTGTAGTACTTCTAGATAATACATTGCAAAAGTAATTGTAATTTAAACACTTACATTCATATGATGTTGTAATTGTAATTTAATCAATTACATTTTTAGGGCAAAGTAATTGTAATTTAATCAATTACTTTCAGATGAAACTGGCCCAAAGCCTGTCCATGACAAAAACAATATTTCCCAAATCCCAACTCCGATGAAAATATCATCTTTGATGAGTGGACATTATAAGGTCAGCCATGAAACAAAAGCATTGGTTACTAAATGATTCCCAGCCACACAGCTCATATCTACATGTACATATACATGTATAAAGGAGTGAACAGCATAAAATTTAAAATATCTTTGTGAATCCCCTTTGCTTTGATTTGAAAAATCGGTAACCAGTTCTCCAAAAGGTCAATAGCCTGTATATTGCTTACCTCATTGGAGATCTTTAAGCTCTGGATTTCTTTTTGTAAATTTGATATCTTCATTGCCTTTACTGGATACTCTTTGTCCTGCAAAGTATTTAAAAATAATGAACTAAATAATGACAATTTACGGTTTAATTATTTTTTCTATTAACCTCAATAAAAACAAATTGTCAAACTAAGAATGAAATTTAAATATTCTAATTGTTTTCTTACACATGAAAATCATAACAGAGGAAAGAAGCATAGATGGATTTCAATGATTGATTGTTTTTGGTTTAACGACACGTCAAACTTTGTGGGTCATTTTGTGTCGTCTCCCAGAGAAAGGGAGAAAGAGACAGAAGAGATGGAAGTGAGGGACTGGGGATAGGGGAAAATGAGCGGAAGTGTAGAAACTGAACAAATAACAAAATTACACCCCCCCCCTTACCTGCTGCGATAACAGCGGGCCTTGTCCAACTGTAAGCCAATATCAGTTGGACACCCAAGTGATGCAAGATACACATCACCCAACCACCCAGTAGCATAGATGGAAAAATCCCAGGCTCCGATGGGATTGGAACCTAGGCTGCTTGGGTGAAAGTCCAATGCTCTAACCACTAAACCAAAGAGTCAACTCCCTGACACAGTTGTCAGAGATGGGTTTTATGCATAATCTACCAAGGTAGATAATAGAAGGTAGGAATTGAGGTTCGTAACATCCCCCTCTTCAAGGAAGTCATCATTTATGATGATTCAAAGCTCTTTCCTCTCCCGGATGAGTGCCCATATTACAACATGAAAAGTAGAAGTAAAACAAAGATCAGGAATCAATACAATTAACTTACTACACCCATCAAAGACACCAAAGGGAAAGAAACACAAACATGAAGCGACCAGACCATAATGGAAACCTAAACAAAGGAAGGCCATAAGGACAGTTACTTTCCCACAAAATGGCAAAATGGCCATCCAGAATAAGAAGACACAAGTGATACACACACAGTTAAGTAACAAACAACAACATAAATAAACCGCCACAGAAGAACCGCCTTGGAACGGTCAGTGGAAAGAATTCCACTGTGGGGCTTAAATCGATTTTACATGGCCATAATCCTCGCCCTTACCTCTGTCGCTGTATACACTAGTTTTGCTTAGTCCGCATGAAGGCTTCCTAACTCATCAGTGTAACATCTCCGAGAACATACAAATCCAAAAACTACAGAGATGAAACAAGGTTGAGGACTCGACAGCATACAACAACAAAGGAACAAAGGAAAGCATAGCTAAAAATTTTCTGCCTACTGTTGGATTTGAACCTAGGCAGCTCAGGTGAAAGTCCAATACTTTAGCCACTGAGCCAAAGAGTCAATTCCCTGACACAGTTGTCAGAATTGGTTATAAACCAGTAAGCTATGCATATTCTACCAAGGTAGATAATTAAAGGAACACTTCTTTGAATGGAAGTCATCATTTATGATGATGCGAAGCCATTCTTGGTGAAATAACATCCCAGACAAGCCCCCATCTTACGCCATGGAAGTCGTAACAAAGGAAAGAAGCATAGCTGAATAAATCTGTGCCAATGATGAGATTCAAACCCAGGCCGCTTGGGTGGAAGTCAAATGCTCTAACCACTAAGCTAAAGAGGTAATTCTCTATTGCAGTTGAACCTATAAGCAATGCATAATCTACCAAGTAGATATCTCAAGGCAGGAATTGCAGTCCATAACAGTTTATAAAGAAATCCTTTTTGGATTATTTTATTTGAACCATCTGATCTGCACAGAATGTGTTTGCAAGACATCAAAATGGACCATGCAACCTTTTGCATGCATGTATTATAAAATGGATGAAGATTAATCTTGTAAAAGTAGAAAGAATGAAGACTACCTTATAGTTGTTGAGGACATGTAGTTCATCTTGTTTCACCTTCAGCTGAGAATCAACCTCATCTACTTCAGCTTGTAGATCTGCAACCAAAGTGAAATAATTTAGACTATGAATAAAATCAACCCATTTTATCTGGGAAACCCCAAAATGAGACACAAACAGTGCGGACCCTGATCAGATGCCACCTGATCAGGGTCTTCATTGTTTGCAAAATATTTTGTCATTTTTAAATAAATTTCTAAAATCAACTCAGCAACGACACTACAACATTTCCCAGTGGATTCCTGCTATATATAAAGCAGAAGATTCTATCCAGTACAAAATGTGCTAATATTCATCTCCCTTTTCCTCTTATTGCATTGCCTGAATTAATCCTGAACTGCACTTTCAGGTTTCTGTTCATAAAACTGTATGCAGATTTTGATACGGCAGTCATCACGACACAATCAGATGATCAGGTAAGTGAAACACCTCCATACATGTACATGTAATTAAGAAGCAGACTATGTATTTAAAAATGTCTTGTCACATGTGTGATGATAAACTAAAGAAATTAGGGTCAATTCAGGTCCATTTTCACAGATACAATATAGGTACTAGCCTCAATCTTTGTCATATACAGCATACCAACTTTCTGTTAAAATTATTCCATAATCCGAATCTTTCTCTGAAAAAATCCATTGAACCACTTCTTGCGCTGGTTATGTTCTACAATAGAATCTAATTGTTTATTGATTTCCTCTGCTTGCCTTTGAGATATTTTCTTTGAAATATAATTAAGTTATAACCATAAAAACCAAAGCATGTACCTCCAAAAAATCGAATGGCGGTTGCTGACGTCAGCTCTATCATAACTATTCATATTGTCAAATGCTTAGATAAATGCAATGTAATATTTATTTTATAAAACTAAACATGACCCTTTTTACATGTATTACCTTCTAATTTCTTGCTGACTCTAGTCTCAGTGTCAGCCAAATCCTGTAGTGCGTTGGCATATTCCTTGTTAAAGTTAGTGTTCAGTGTGGTCATTCCTCCCTGACAACATGAAATATAACAAGTCATTGAAACAGAAAAGTTGAGTACAGTAAAATTCCTATATGAAGACCACCTTTGGGACTTTTCAAAACTGGTCTTTAAGACCACTTTAGAACAGTCCCAAAGGTGATCTTTTCAGGAGACACTGGGTATAGAAAACACAAAGAAAGAACAACTAAAAACTTCTCAATAAGCTTTTAAAAGCAGATTCAGTCTTAATTTTAGGTGGTCTTAATAGCAGAACTTTACTGTTCTTGGTGATAATAGAAGGAGAATTTTTTGTCCATTTTCCATAAAAAAACTAGATTGTGGGTACTCATTTGAACTGCCTCTGGAACACAGAATGAAAACAGAATGAACATCTGAGAAAGAATCAGAAACACAGTAAAATTCCTACATTAAGACCACCTTAGAGACTGTTAGAAGTAGTTTTTAAGACCATATTTCAACAGTTCCAAAAGTGATATTTTACTAGAGGACACTGGTACCCCTGAGCATTAAGGAAAAAAAATGGAACTTTTAGATCCTTTTTTTTTTTTTGGAAAAAAGGACTCGTCTTAATTTTAGCTGGTCTTAATAGCAGAAATTCACTGTACGAGCGTAAATAAATAACCCTAAGTTGTGCATATGCATCAGAATTAACCCTAAGCATGCTGAATAAATTAATTTAGCCACACCCATTTCTGACTATTAACCAGTTAAACTACCTGATGTGATGTATTCATTCAATACACAAACTACATGAAAACAGTGTAAGTCCTTCAGAAGCCATGTGGTCTGTGTTATTTATTTATTTTTTTTTTTAGTGGGGGGGGGGGGGTTGGTTTTACAGGCCTTTCAAGCTTATTTCACTTATATGGAGCCGATCGCTAATTAGAGGTGGGTGAAAACTGAAGGGCCCGGAGAAAAAACACCTGACCTTCCATTACAGAACTTGGCACCTCACATGTGACCCCAGCCAGGCTCAAACCACAGCGGTGAGTGACCTAATAATTAATGGTCACCACTCTTATCCACTAGATCATGGAGGCCCATGTGGTCTAGATCTTCTCTGTTTGCAAAGGTAAGGTTTGTCGTGTTCATAGGGATAAAGGTTAAAGCTGATGATAGACACAGTTTTCTTGCAACTTTGTATGAATCAAAGCACAACTTCAACTGAGTTAAAGAATTTTGCGTCAGTGTGTAATACAATATCATAGGCAACTCTCTCAGTAGCTTTCAAAGCAACAAGATTTTCACTTGTTTGAGGTAAAAGTAGAAGATTAATCTTGTTAAAACATAGCTCTAGATAAGGTGGCATGTAACTATCAAAGCACTGACAACACTGGTGGGTCAATTGTCTCTGAGTGTAGGATGGTCCTGAATGGGGATATAGTCTAACCTGTCTACAAAGACCACTCAAGGGCAAGAAGAAATGTGGTCTTTGTCCACAGGTGGTCTTTATTCAGATGGTCAGTTTTGCGTCAACTGCTCTACCTCTTTAGAAGACAAGGAGTACTTCACAGCATTTATGCAGATGTGTACTGGATAATCCCAGTTATACCTGAATGATTCACTGATTAAATCCCCTAAAGGTAACATTATGTCAGGTTTTAATAATGAATCACTAAAAAAATTAATTTTGCTCACTAAAGGATGTCCACAAACAATTTATTGCCCAACTACAACTTTGGTCAATGCTATTCAAAGCACAAAGTGGTCTTTGTTCAAGGTAAAAATATGCATTTGGGAAGGATTTTGACTGTCCTCTGGTCCTGGTCTCTTTTGACAGGTGCATTATATAGTCTTATTGGATGGGAGGAATCGGAAGTGGTTTTTGTAGACAGGTGGTCTTTGTTCACAGGTGGTCTTTATGACAGGTTTGACTATATATATACTGTTTCCTGTTAACGCTTCTATTACTATTCTTTCAGCAAACAGTATAGACCCTGTTCAGATGTCCATATTTTACAGATAACCCATGTTACACAGCACTCCATGCCACAAGGACAAGAATAGTTCGCTATAAATTTTTATACAAAAGCTTTTTGCGTGGAGGCAGTAAGTAACAGTATGTCACATGGACATCAGCAACAGTACTTTGCTTATGTATATAACTTTGATAAACAACTGATCCAAAAAAAAGAATGATTTTTCTTGTTTCTTCATTAACACCTGTGTTGCAGATACATGTTAGAATTGCCTCGATGAGCATGCCACAATTTATGTTTCTAAAGATAAATAAGCAAAACCAATACATAATAATCCTCATTACTTCCTGCTATCTCTGAACATGTTCAAAATCAAAACTAAAATTTCACAAATATAGGAAATTATACCTACCCTGTATTTTTCGTATTTTCTGAGAAGACCTTTCACATCATCCAGAGTCCTCTTTTCATGTTTCTCAATCTCAGCACGCAATATTATGTTCATTTCAATTCTTATTAAATGTTAAGAAATTACCATCTGAAAGAAGCATAACCCTCTAACTGCTAATCATACATTCAAAGATAGCTTAATGGTTCAACTGTTTATCAGGACAAGCAGATATCAGTTTCAAAGACAGAACTGGCTGAGGGCTATTTTAGAGACAGATTAACCCATCAACTGCTAATCAGAACTGGCTGAGGGCTATTTTAGAGACAGATTAACCCATCAACTGCTAATCAGAACTAGCAGAGGGCTATTTTAGAGACAGATTAACCCATCAACTGCTAATCAGAACTAGCTGAGGGCTATTTTAGAGACAGATTAACCCATCAACTGCTAATCAGAACTAGCTGCGGGCTATTTTAGAGACAGATTAACCCATTAACTGCAAATCAGAACTAGCTGAGGGCTATTTTAGAGACAGATTAACCCATCAACTGCTAATCAGAACTAGCTGAGGGCTATTTTAGAGACAGATTAACCCATCAACTGCTAATCAGAACTAGCAGAGGGCTATTTTAGAGACAGATTAACCCATCAACTGCTAATCAGAACTAGCTGAGGGCTATTTTAGAGACAGATTAACCCTTCAACTGCTAAACAGAACTAACAGCGTGGTAGCTCAGTGGTTAGTGCACTTGCTTATCATGCTAGAGGCCCCCGATTTAGTTTAGTTTATACTAATTTATTTTAGTTCGATTGCGAAGAAAGCTTTAAGCTTATTGAATCGCTCTCGAACACTCATTCCGGGTGTTTTCACGCGCGCGCGAGAGAGAGGCAGTGGTTTTTACACCACTGCTACCCATTTACACCTGGGTGGAGTGGGGCAGTGTCATTACGTGTCTTGCCCAAGGACACACCTCGATACCGGTGGAGGATTCGAACGCACAACCTCTTGATCATGAGTCGAACGCGCTAACCACTGCGCTATCGAGGCATTGCCCCCGATTTGATTCCCGGCAGCGGTAATAAAATCAAGGTGTCCGAACACGCTTCACTGGCATCATTTGCAGGGATGAATGCGACAAAGTGCACCGTCTTTCAGATCGGGACGTTAACTGGAAGCCCCCTATGCAGGGAAAACCATCCCCTAGGCAGGTAAAAGATCTCTACCGTAATTACACGATTACTGTGTAGGCTTTCATCCTGCAAACCTGGAGTGTATGTCATGTACACATGCACGTAATCCTCCTGAGCCGGTCTTGCAGTATATATATAAAAAAAAAAAAGAAAAGAGCAGACGGCTATTTTAGAGACATATTAACCTTTTAACTGCAAATCAGAACTAGCAGACAGCTTCTGATTCATGTGTTCTATATGTCATCCTATGTTGCTTCACATTTTGCAAGGCTTCAAGAAATTCTCTGGAACTGTTTTCAAGTTATAGAAAGGGTACAAGTGTATGAATAGGATCACTGTTTACAATGACATGTTCAAAAGGGCAGTAACTCCAAAAGCAGGTAATTCAGAGTTATGGGTCTTGTGTTCTGTGTATCATATCATAGTCACCTACAATTGCATAAATTTTCAAGAAAATACCTCAAACAGCTTTCAAGTAACAACACAAATATATAATCAGAAACCACTTTTTTCAATATCAAAAGGCTAGAAGTAGGCTAACAAGATTTAGGGTTCTTGTGTTCTGCACCTCAACTCATTATGCTTTACATTTGTGTGAAGTTTCGTCAAAATACCAGACATGGTTTCCAACTTACAGAGCAGACATAAGTACAATTGGTATAAATGGCTATTTTCAATATTTACTATTTTCAAAGGGCCACATCTCCAAAAGTACCCTTACCACGGTTAAAGTGTTCTGCATGCTGCCTTATGGTGCTTTGAATTTGTGAGAAAATTCATGAAAATATCTAACAGTTTTCAACTTGCAGAGCGGAACCAGTACATAGTAGAAATGGCTATGTTCATAGTTCAAAGGGAAATAAATCCCAAAATGGGCAAACCAGTGTTATGGTTTATATGTTCTGCATGTCATCTCATGGTGCTTTACATTTGTACAAAGTATAATGAAAATATCTCCAATGGATAAGAGTCATGGAGTGGAATGAGTACACTGTAGAAATGGCTATATTGAATGTTCAAAGGACAATAACTCCAAAACTGGGAAAATCAAAGTTACGGTTCATCTGTTCTGCATGTCATCTCGTGGTGCTTTACATATTTGAAAAATTTCATGAAAATATCTCTAACGGTATCAGACTTGTGGAGCAGACAGGAAATCATGAGGCGCTGACTGACGGACAGATGGACACTCAAAATTTTGGAGGGTATAACATCATACCCAAAGCCACTTTTTGCAGCGGGGCATAAAAAGGCTTGACACTACAAGCATAGGGCACTGACATTGTATATAAAATGTTTTCTCTAGCAGAGGCAAGCTTTTATATCATTCTTTCCAAGCTTTCCCACAATATATCAGAGAGTTGGGATTTTTGCACACTGGTTGATATTTCAGTGACAGTAATGTCAATGTCCTGATTTACAAGTGAACCATCAGCTGGGCAGATGACTCACATGAAATATAAAGCCTTATTTTCTATGAAAAATGATAAAAAATAGATTATCATCTGCTCTTGAATTTTCTGTAGTGGTTTAAGGGATAACATGCTGCACAATTATTAAGGAAAGCCTAATTTAGATCTAGTAAATGGAACCAATAAAGTGCCAAGAAATTTCTAGAGCAGGTAGCAATTTTATTTTTCCAAATTATTTCTCGGATAAAAAGGCTTGATATTTCATGTGAATCATCTGCCCAGTAAGAGTCAAGTATTAATTTATGTGTGTGTGTGTGTGTGTGTGAATTCAGGTTTAACGTCACTTTCAACAATTTTTCAGTCATATCACAACCGTGTCTGGTTGCGACAGGAAGCTCAATGCTCACATTTATAGTGCTGCCTCACTGAAGTATCATGTCCCAGACACATTACATACCACACCCAGTCACATTATCCTGACCAGTCCTAGCTCTACCCCGTAAATCTGAGTGCCAAGCGAGGAGCAGCTAGTACCATTTTTAACGACTTTGGTATGTCGCGGCCCGGGATCGAACCCGTGACCTCCCGTTCCCCGGAGCGGACACTCTACCAACTGAGCTATCGGGGCCGGTAAGTCTTAATTTATATGAAAGATAAGACAGAGACTTTTGAAACTGATGTCTGCAAATGTCTTGACTGGTAGTTTATAGGCTTAACCCACTGCATGCGGGAAACCCCTAAAGGGTAGCTTGGCAAATAGTGCAGGCCTTGATCAGTCGCCACAGAATGCGGCATCTGATCAGGACCTTCACTATGAGCTAACAGAATTTTCCATCGAAAATAGACAAAAAATGAAAAAAATAGGCCTGACACCCCTTATATGACAAATGGACTTGTCCAACATATAGCAACGGAAGAGTCCACTAGCACACAACGGGTTCAAAGTGGTGTTTTACTGCATATTCTTGGAAAGGATACAGTTGTGCATATCTCTTCTCATACTCATCCAGTGTCTTCTTTCTTGTTCTTAGCCTCAGCTGCAAGGTGGGAAAATAAGACAGAATAAACTTGGTCATTGTCAAGCAAAACATGACTATAATCATTCAACTTTAAAACAAAATCCTTAAATACGACACAGTAATCTTACACCAACTACCAAATAAACATAAATGACTGTCTCAATCATATTTCTCAAGGAAGACATTAGGGATTTTCTATTTGTGTTTTTGTACCCAGTACTCCACTGAAAAAGGGTCTACTCTTGACAGAAGAATTTGCTCCTACTGACAAGGGAGATGAAAATATTTTGGAAAATACAACTATATGTAATTTCTACCCTGGAAGTCTATCAACCAGCACCACTTTGTCAGGCTATAGAACCATGAAATGAAGGCGGATGCCAAACTGTCTGATGTATATGAAGCTTTACCGAGAATTTCACCATTCCAATGAGATAAGACATTCTGGAAATTCATTGTTGAAAGAACTGTCAGCTTGACAAGCTCTAGCAAGAACACATCTAATACAGAATTATTTTTGCCACATTAAATAATCAAGGTTAAACATCAATAAACGATATGTTAACTAACATCATCATTAGGTTTGAACAACTGGTTCCTGATCTAATTAACGAAGATGTTCCCACAATGATCCAAACTATTAGGAGAGTCAGGCCTTAGCAAACAGTGCAGACCCAGATCAGACTGCTCCTGAAGGAGCAGTCTGATCAGGGTCTACACTGTTTGCCATTCTGTCCACACATTTAGGACTCCTTGCAGGATCGTAAAACAAATTTGTTAAAATTTTATTTTCAGGAGAATTACAGCAAGACATTGGGATGGCCATGTTGAGCGGAATCTCAATGTAGCGTTGGTTCCGATCAGCACAACCCTCCCTCGGGTTGGAAACACCCATCTACAACAGAACCCAGTATCAGTTTCTTATATTCTCACATAGATATGGTGTCATAACAAAAATGTATGATTAGAGACATAACTCAAGTTAAGGAACAGTGAGGATAATTTGGCAATTATTTCTCTTATTTCTCAATTACAGCATATATGTTGTGAGTAGTTGTTAAAATCACCACAATGGGGGAACCAACATATGAGCCCTGCCAAGCGAAGTTGTGTCTTCGAGCAGTCCGTCATGACAAATTTTAAATGCGCATGCCCAGCCATTCAGAGGGGCCAGGGATATGGCTTTCTGTCTGAAGGTTCCTCTTGATTCACTGCTTGTATGAGCGAGCAGAGAAGGTTCTGGCGAGACTGCGCGGATGCGCAGGCTCGCATGAACCTTCGCTGCTCGCACAGGCGATAAGTACCAAAATCTCTTGACATGGCCCATATGATCCTTACAAGAAATAAGAAAAAACTATCATTTTTGTTTTATTTCTCGCATTACAACATACTTGTTAGAATTGCCTCATTCAGACACCCACAACAAGATTCCAACAAGAAATAAGAAATATTATCATAATTTTTTTTTATTTCTCCATTTCAATATATGTTGTGGGTACTTGTCAGAACTGCCTCAATAAGATGACTCTAACATGTACCCACAACCTGTTTCTAACAAAAAACGAGGAAAATTGTCCCTTAACCCATTTAGTACCAGAAACCCAAAAACAGGTACCCTGGCAAACAGTGCAGGCCCAGATCAGACGCCGCTGAAATGCGGCGTCTGATCAGGGCCTCCACTGTTTGCTAAAAGATCAGTCATTTTCCAAATAAATTTCGATGAAAGCACAACCTGACACACCTAAATCTTGAAATGGACTCCTGCTATATATAATGAGGAAGATTCCATTTGGTACAAAAAGGGTTAATTATCTAGAACTATGTTTAGAAGTGTCTATTACATCCAGTATTTTCAGCTTTTCAGTTCTTGTCTTATCTTCTACAATTTTCTTTTCTGCCTCTTTCCTCTCTCGGTATGACAGATGGCTCAACCCATGCTTACAAGAATCTGCAGAGCCAAACAGACGGCCAGGGATTGAAGATTTGGATTTATCTGAAACAAACACAAGAAGATATGCACTAAAAATGTGTCGAAAGAATATAAATGCCCCAGCGGCAGTCCCACGTCCTGTCAGAAGAATACACATGTCTAAATCAAAGGACTGACAGCACTGTTTGATCAACTGTCTCTTGAGAGAAGGCTGAGAAAATGGTCCTGAATGGAGACTTACTGTTTTTTTATCTTTAATGCTTAAATTCCTGTATTTAGGCAAACATGTGGACCCTGATCAGATGCCACATTCTGTGGCATCTGATCTGGGTCTTCACTGTTTGCCAATGTCCCAGCACATGAGCCCAGCCCATGTCCTAACAGATAACCGTCTTTACATAGCACTCTGACATTACAACAACAATAGTGCAACTAATAAAAATAACCATTAACCCTTTTTGATCAAATGGACTCTTCCTCCTTATATATACCAGGAGTCCATTTCAAAATTTAGGGATGTCAGGTTGTTTTTTCTTCAAAATTGATTTGGAAAATGGTTTAACTTTTCGCAAACTGTGTAGGCCCTGATCAGATGCCGCATTATGCGGCATCTGATCTGGGCCTGCACTGTTTGCCCTGGTACCCGTTTGGGGGTTTCCGGTACTAAATGGGTTAATACCAGGTTTTCGTACAAACCCAATATGCATATGGTTTAACTGTATCTGTCACATGGACAATCACAAGAAAGTTTCTAGAATTCTTAGTAACTTTTGGTCAACTAACAAAACTAGAACTGTCAGAGGATCTGACTATAGCCCCGCTATAGCCCTGTCAGAGGAGAAAGACTCATGAATTAAAGGTAAAGACTTGTGAGAGGGTTAAATCCCTAACAAGGTACCTACGCCTTATAGACTTTTCGCGTTATTAGATCTGAAAAACAGTCTAAGTTAAAAAATAAGTTTTGGATAATGAAAAAACCACATGCACATCTTAATACCTCTTTGAAAACACCTGAAAAGTTTCAAAGGATCAACCAACAACTGTAAGAGGAGTTGCGTTCACAAGGTAGCTACTCCCTATACATTTTAACATTAGAAGACCTCAAAAACTGTCTAAGTTAAAAAAAAAGTGAAATAAGTGGAAAAAAATAATTTTAGGATAATGACAAATGCACATGCACATCTTCAGACCTATATGAAAACACCTGTAAAGTTTTAAAAGGATTGACCTAGAACTGTAAGAGGAGTTGCGATCACAAGGTAGCTACTCCCTATACATTTAAACATTAGTAGATCTCAAAAATTGTCTAAGTTAAAAAAGGTGAAATAAGTTAAAAAAATTATTTAAGGATAATGAAAAAAGAATATGCATATCTTCAGACCTATATGAAAACACCTGTAAAGTTTCAAAAGGATTGACCAAGAACTGTAAGAGGAGTTGCGGTCATAAGGTAGCTACTCCCTATACATTTTAACATTAGTAGATCTCAAAAATTGTCTAAGTTAAAAAAGGTGAAATAAGTAAAAAAAAAATATTTAAGGATAATGAAAAAGAATATGCACATCTTCAGACCTATATGAAAACACCTGTAAAGTTTCAAAAGGATTGACCTAGAACTGTAAGAGGAGTTGCGGTCACAAGGTAGCTACTCCCTATACATTTTAACATAAGTAGATCTCAAAAATTGTCTAAGTTAAAAAAGGTGAAATAAGTTAAAAAAATTATTTAAGGATAATAAAAAAAGAATATGCACATCTTCAGAACTATATGAAAACACCTGTAAAGTTTCAAAAGGATTGACCTAGAACTGTAAGAGGAGTTGCGGTCACAAGGTAGCTACTCCCTATACATTTTAACATTAGTAGATCTCTCAAAAATTGTCTAAGTTAAAAAAGGTGAAATAAGTGAAAAAAAATTATTTTAGGATAATGAAAAAAGAATATGCACATCTTCAGACCTATATGAAAACACCTGTAAAGTTTCAAAAGGATTGACCTAGAACTGTAAGAGGAGTTGCGGTCACAAGGTACCCTCTATCAAATATTACAGACAGACAGACGGAATTCCGGACAAGCCAAATCCAATATAGCCCCCACTTTTTCAAAGCGGGGCTATAATTAAGTAGACACATGATATATATATGGTCAAGCTGTGTCAGATATGTCCACTCATTAACCCTTCTAGATGCGTTATAGCATAGTTTTGAATACATGGTCTAATGAGAGATCCCATTGATTGTATATATCTGAACACTTTTTACCAAACATTTCATCTGCTCTTTCATACTATGCAACCTGCAAAAACTGAGATCAGCATCTGCACTCCCCATCCCCTGCCCCCAATGTCTTAGTTTAATCAGAGCCACTTATGTCCATACAGGCTTCAATGGACCAAAGGCCTTACTGTAAAAATCCTAAATATTCGCAAACCTCAAGGACTTGTTGTAATACTCCTAAAATTTTAACAAATTTGTTTCAAGTAAAAGCAAGAAGTCCAAAAAGTGCAGATGGAATGGCGAAAAGTGCAGACCCTGATCCTTCATGGGGCAGTCTGATCTGGGGCTGCACTGTCTGTCCCTATACTTAGGATCATTATGGTACATACGGAAAACACCAATTCTCCTAACATGTTGTCTGTTTGGAGTTCAAGAGCCCAGTCATCACTGTCGAGTTGGTCAGCTTATCTTACCACACACTTCTTAAACATAAGCGTTAACCAGCACAGTGCACATTCTTTTGCCTGACACTGTCCACTGCACTTCTTGCATGAAAATAACCATAGAAAAGATTTCATAATAAATCTCCATGAATGTTGTCAGCCTGGCAAGTATCAAACCCACAACCTCCTGATCACCAGTCAGGCGCACATATAACTGAAGTTCTGAGTCCCATGATCAGGATGAAGCAGATGCATAGCACTTGATGAGGAGTAATGAGGACCACATGTTGTGGGTATTTGTAAGAAATGCATCAATGAGGCAGTTCTAACATGTATCCAAACATAAAAATGTTTCCTACAAGAAACTAGAACCATCACAGTCATGATCAGGGTCCCGCGATTGCATGTTTGATTGGGGTGGGGAAGTGTGTATGTGTGTGTGTGATGGGGGTGGGGGGAAACAAATTGGTAGAAAAGTTTAGACATACTATGGGGTTGCCTTCTCACTTGTTACTCTGACTGTTTCTTCCTAATTATTTTAAACATTGATTGCATGGTTTTAGAACTATGGCTGATGTAAAAGCTTTTAATTGCTTGAACACATAGTCTGCTCAAACATCATGGCCTTCTTGGATGAACATAAACTTTTGTCAGACAGACAACATGCATTTAGGAAAAGGCATAGTTGCGAAACTCAGTTGAGCACGGTTATTAATGATTGGGCAAAAATCTTGGACAAAGGGGGGCAGGTGGACACATTTATTCTGGACCCCGAGAAGGCTTTTGACACCCCTCCTCATGAACTACTTAAATCCGAATTATTTGGTTATGGAATTGGAGGGAAGACTCTCAAATGGATAGATTCTTTCCTTTGCTACAGAAAACAGCGTGTTGTTGTTAATGGTGAATCTTCAGTATGGGTGCCAGTTTTATCTGGGGTCTCCCAGGGGACTGTTCTTGGTCCGCTGCTATTCTCCCTGTACATCAATGATATTTCCAGTGACAAGACTGTTCGTAGACAACTGTGTTTGCTATCGGGAAATCAGAGATACTGAGGACTCAATGAAACTTCAGAAGGATATAGATAGATTAGGATGTTGGGCACGAAAATGGGGCGTGAGATTTCAACCCGTTAAATGTAATATTATGCAGTTAACTAGGAAAAGAATAAATAAAATTGAGGCTTCTTACACCTTAGAGGGAACGCTCCTCGAAAATGTGAATTCCATTAAATACCTTGGTGTGACAATCACTCACAATTTGAGATGGAATACACACATTAGCAACATGTGTACCAAGGCGAACAGAATGCTTGATTTTGTGAGGCGAAATCTTCACCAGTGTCCTAAGGATGTGAAAGAGACTGCATATAAAGAACTTGTTCATCCAAACTTGGAATATGGTAGTTGCATCTGGGACCCAAGCGGAGTGGTCCTTAATGAAGAAATTGAAAAAGTTCAGAAAAGAGCTGAGCAGCACTAGATTTATAACAGGAAATTACTGCTTTGAAACTGGGAGCATGACTGGAATTCTAGGAAAATTAAGATGGGAGTTTCTCAAGAAAAGGAGACGAGACAGTAGGCTCATACTCTTATACAAAGGTCTAAAGGGTGCTGCCGGCATCCCAACAGATGACCTTGTTCCCCCAGCTACATAAAGAATCGTTCTTCCCCCGAACCATTAGAGATTGGAATGCCCTTCCCGATTTGATTATTTGACAGCTAAAGGTGCTGAGGATTGTGTATTTGGTTAGAGCTAGGGACTAACTTCCCATATCACAGGTCCTGGTGTATGTATGTCATTAAACGTGTCACCAGTAACAATTCTGATTCTGGTCACATTTGGTCATTACCTCAGTTGGGTGCGTAATACTCAGGATCATTACAGTAACTGTTATTTAGCACCACTGGTCCCCTTTATCTGGGTATCTGTGAAAAGTTGTGAAAAGGCTGATCTATATCTTTACAATTTACTGGAGGACCCTAAAAAAAGGTTTATGCATCAAGGATCCCCTTCTTTAGTATTACCTTCTTTTGCTGGCATGGGCCTTCGAACTGAAGATTTCCTTTTCCACTTGTCATAGTCGGCAAAATCAACATTGAACTGGTCACCAAGAGACTGTAGCAGTTCATCCTTGTCAAACTGAGTACGATCAATCCTTGTAGCAGCCCTTCTACCCCAACTTGCAGCCATCTTTAAAATAAATTATGAGCATCGTTATTTAACCTTTGACTATTTTTTTTTTTTTTGCCCACAGCAAACTATGTTGCCACTATGTTGTTGTTGTTCAAACTATGGAACTATGAAAGTTGTTGCTGTTTATCTACAAAGCATTTTCATTTCATTTCAAATCCTTTTACTGGCCGAGATAACTCACAAGTATAATCTTTCACAAGTAATGTCTACGTATTAACTCATAGTATAGTGGATTAATATGTTGGTTACTTTTTAATTATTAATGTTATTAATAACTTATTATACCCGCTTTTTTGAAAAAAAAAAAAAAAAAAAAAAAAAACGGGTATATTATTTTCGTCACAGGTGTCCGTCCGTCCAGCATCCATCCGTCCTTCCGACTGTCACGTTTCATGTGAATGCAACTACTTTTTTATTTCTTTACCTACAGTGACCAAACTTGGTACATACATTGCTTAGGGACTGCAGATGTGCATGAAGGTGTCGAAAGTTTCATCTGCCTCCTGGGGTCATGGGGTGAGGTCAAAGGTCAAATTTCCGTCTGTCACATTTCTTGTGAATGCAACTCCTTTTTTTATTTCTTTACCTACAGTGACCAAACTTGGTACATACATGTACATTGCTTGGGGACTGCAGATGTGCATGCAGGTGTCGAAATTTTCATCTGACCCCCTGGGATCATGGGGTGAGGTCAAGGTCAAATTTCCGTCTGTCACATTTCTTGTGAATGCAACTCCTTTTTTTATTTCTTTACCTACAGTGACCAAACTTTTTACATACATTGCTTGGGGACTGCAGATGTGCATGAAGGTGTCGAAATTTTCATCTGACCCCCTGGGGTCATGGGGTCAAGTCAAAGGTCAAATTTCTAAGAAAAGGCTTGTGAATGTAACTTCTTTTTTATTTCTTTACCTACAGTGACCAAACTTGGTATCTACATTGCTTGGGGGCTGCAGATGTGCATGAAGGTGTCGAAATTTTCGTCTGACCCCCTGGGGTCATGGGGTGAGGTCAAAGGTCAAATTTCTAAGAAAAGGCTTGTGAATATAACTTCTTTTTTATTTCTTTACCTACAGTGACCAACTTAAATCAAGCCTTTGTCTTGAAGTTTCTCAATTGTCCTATTTCTAAGTGTGTTGTCCATAGAAAAAGCGGGTATTTGCGATGGTGCCCCATCGACTGCGCGATTCTAGTTTCTTTTTATTTTCTCTCCCTCTTTCACCCAACATGATGAATATCAGACATAAACCACACTCAGTCCCATAATGTATGATGCATTTATGTATATCGTCAGGCAAGGTACAGCCGTGTCGGCCACTTCCTGCCCTTCAGATATAACCATGAAAATAAATAATGATTACAATATATCAAAGAAGATGTAGTAATTAAATGTGAACCACACACATTCCCATAATGTATGATGAATTTATGTATATTGTCAGGCCAGGTACAGCTGTGTCAGCCACTTCCTGCCCTTCAGATATAACCATGAAAATAAATAATGATTACAATATATCAAAGAATATGTAGTAATTAAATGTGAACCACACCCATTCCCATAATGTGCGATGGATTTATGTATATCGTCAGGCCACTTTTTCTCTTTTTTTTTTCTCCTATTACTGCTACTTGCTCACATCATAGCATTACGAGCAGGATTTCCTGGGTGGTAACCAGTACTTTTTTAAGCAATGTGGATGAAGTGCCTTGCTCAAGGGCACAACACTTTGGTCAGCGTGAGGATCGAACCCGCAACCTCTCGATCACAAATCCGATGCGCTACCACTGCACCAAAGCGTTTCCTGCCCTTCAGATGTAACTATGAAAAAAATAATGATTGCACCACTCTTAAGCCAAAACTTAAATCCATATAAATTTAAAACATATATGACAGAGTGGACTGGAATTTTCCTAATTAATAATACATATAGCCCCCCCCCCCCCCCCCCCCAAAATAAAACAAAACTTCCCAAACAACCCGATTACCTTGAAATGTCCTACCCCTTTCTGTAGTTAAATTTAAAATCTGTTTGTTGATGATATAAAGACATCTAATTGATGGTAGCATTTTAACGCCAATTTATTTCGTTTCATTTCAAAGCCTTCTACTGGCCAAGATAACTCACAAGTGTAATCTTTCACAAGTAATGTCTAAGTACTAACTAATAGTATAGTGCATTAATATGTTGGTTACTTTTTAATTAATAATGTTATTTTTTTCCCCTCCCTCTTTCACCCAACATGATGAATATCAGACACAAATTTAAAATGTATTTTTCGCTCCCTCTTTCACCCAACATGATGAATATCAGACACAAACAGCAATCAACAGGGTTTAGATATAGATAAGTTCATTAATCATGCACTCCATATAAATATTTATTGTTGACGTAATTGTACATTTCTCCATCCTACAAAGAGAGACAATTTTTTTTTAAATGTTTAGGGGATACTCATGTAATCATATCACATTTCCTGCTTCTTTTGACTCCGCTGCATCTGCATCTCTCCTGGGCTTCATCATCATCCCGGCACCAGGCATCACTGCTATTAACCCGAAAGCCGCCAAATCAGAAAATAAAAAAGGCTTTTAGAATGTCAGAGAAGGCTCAGATTACACTGCAATCTGAGGAGAAAAATTTGTAAAGAAAAATCCAGTTGAGTGCCCCGACCGGGACTGAGCCCACGAACCTGGGGTTAAAAAGCGATCGAGTCAAACACCAGGACTTTGGTCCCCGCCCATCGGGGCTTGAAGATATAGCTGGGCTGCCTGATGCTTCCATGCAGAGCTGAAACCGACCCGCACACACGTACTGGTAAACCGCTTAGAGGATCTAAGTCTGCCCAGGCAAAACGGTGCGAGTCGGACCGTCCATGCTTATAAACCCTATTGGTTTCATTGGGTGGCAGGGCTTGAGATGTCATTTCAACTCAATGTCAGGTAAAATTCACAAAGTTGAAAGCAGCGTCTCCAAACCAGCACACAAGTACTGGTAAATTCAATTCTGATATCAAACAAACAAACACCAGGACAAAAGGTTCGGGCCAGCCAGACCTATCAGTTATACACTCTAAATACAGCAGTTTACTATGGCTGCTACTTCATTCCTCCATCCTACAAAGTATAGACGGATCCAATGTTTTGACACGTGATCTTGTTAACTTATCACTGCGCATGCGCAAAACTACTTTTAAAGTTTCACTGTACTGTGTGATAATTGTGGATGAAAGGAGTTCCTGACAGTCAGCTGAGAAAGAAAGAAAGCTGCTGGACATTGCTGTCGATTAAAGTTATTATCACAATTTTGCGCTTATCTTCTCAAATTTAGTTGTTGATTGGTTTTAAGTTATTATAATTTATAATAATAATACTTTGATTAGTTGTTTCTTTTTTTTTAACTACATGTATATCGCTAGTATATATGCATACAGATTATGTTTGTATTTGAGTTTAACAGCCCACTCAACACTATTTAGGTTATTTTAGAGCCTGTCAGTTTACCTATCCACATTGTTCCTGGACAGGCTTATATGTAAGCGATTAATTAGTACAGTGCACATTCTTTCACCAGAAACTGACAACTGCCCTTCTTGAATCAACGGAAGGGAGAGAATGACCACAGAAAAGAGTTCATGATCAATCTCCACGAAAGAATGTTGCCGACTCCGGCAGGTATCAAACCCGCGTCCTTCTGATCACCAGTCAGACGCTC
Organism: Lucinisca nassula; assembly: GCA_963580285.1. Taxonomy (NCBI): domain Eukaryota; kingdom Metazoa; phylum Mollusca; class Bivalvia; order Lucinida; family Lucinidae; genus Lucinisca; species Lucinisca nassula. The sequence goes on from OY757017.1 coordinate 144,619,574, forward strand.
ATCCGACTGAACTACAGAGGCCGGCCAAAAATAAATCTTTTCTAAAGAGTGCCAACAATCTATAGTTTGAGTAGGAGTAAGAAAACGATCACAATTTTCATCGCAAAATATTCCATTAAATTCTATTATATTGATTAATCATGTTATTATTATTATTTTTATTATGATTAAAATAAATCAACTCAAACTCAGATCAAGTGATAAAAGTATTAATCGTTAATTAACACAATTATTTAATGAATGGATTATCTAGATATGTTTACTGAGTATGCCATATGTACCACTGACACTCTTTAAGTGTTTTAAAATTCCACCAAGTTAACAAGCCTATGCGATGAAGACATAGAACGGGGAAAAGTGGGGTTTGCAGGGTGTACATCTTTCATATTGCAGCTTATGACATATATTGTGCCTACTTCATGATTAGAAGCTCCTCATTAAGGCGATTATAACGAGTATCCACAATCTATGATTTTAGAATAACTAAGAAAACAATATTTTTTTATTTAGGAGTGATGCGGATAACTTGTTTACCATGTCTAATTCAAGTTTGTTCATTAGGAAAAAGTGGGGTTTGCAGGGGTTTATTTTTTCTTATTTCTGTTCAGAATGTACATTGCGGATACCCTATTCAAATATAATGAAAATTTTGCACCCAAAATATAATCTGAATTTTTTTTCTGAAAAGTCGTGTAAAATATGGCATTCTTTCGTATCTATTAAAGGTTACTTTTCTGGAGAAAATTATTGGTACTTTTCTTATTTTTACGCCAAACATAGTTTGTGGGTGCAACATAGGTTGCGAGCGCTAGTTAAAAGCGCCTCTTTGAGTCGATTCCAATGAGTACCCACAACCTATCTCTTGGAGCAGAAATAAGAGACACAATGTATACCCTTAAACCCACTTTTTATCTATATAAAGTGGGGTTTAGGGGTGGCGATATACATACTCAAAGACATACCATAACAAAATAAACCACGACAGAAGGACGGCATTAAAACTGTCAGTGAAACGAATTCCATTGGGATGGGGGTGGGGGGGGGGCTTTAATTGATTTGACGTGGCCGCAATCCCCGCCATTACCTCGCTCGCGATTTGGACAAATAATTTGTTCAGTCCGCATGAAGACCACCTAACTAATCGTTGCAAAATCTCAGAGAACACAAAAATCAAGCAGACACAGAGATAAAACAACGATAATTACTCAACAGCAAGAAACCTCTGAAATGCTGGAGCAAAAGAAAACCAACAGTTAAGACTCCGATGGGCCCGACCAGAGTCAGAGCATCAGGCACCAACCAACATTACATAAAATTAAATTCTAATTCAATTCTCAGCAAGCATTTACGCTGGAACCGGCACAGAATCTGAGGCCTGATCCACCGGCGTGCAATTAAAGAGGGAAGCAAAGTTGACAACCTTGATTGGGTTTTAACTACCATGCATGCAGTCTGTCATATAACATTTATGTTGCACCCAATCTTTTTATATTGAAGAATGATTTTACAAAATAGGGTGAGGAAGTCATTGCGAGTATATATTTTTCTGAATTTATATACTAAATCAATATAATTAAGTTATTCTTTAGTAATAATAATACATACCGTATTCGCCCTAATTACCACACCGTGCGCTTAGACTTTTCAAAATCGTGTCAAAAAATCACGGTGAAAAATCTATCTAAGTAGCGCACACTCGATGCGAAAACGAGCTTACGAGATGATGCATATTGATATTTAATGCAATGGAAAAGGATACTAAAGCATTGTCTTCACTGTTGAAGATATAACGTAAGTTTTTTATAGATTTACTGTGGGAGCTTCCAGGGGGAGGTTACTGTAAAGTGTGTGCTTATGCATTTCCTTTTCAAAAATAGCTTTGGTGTGCCCTTATAGGAGCATGTGCGGTAATTAGGGCGAATACGGTACTGCCAATGCTTAGTGTATTACAGAATTCAGAAGTATCCCTTTTTGATTTCTGTAATTCAATTAAGGTATATACAAATTAGACTAAGACTGTTATAGTCCGAAATCAGAAAGGGATACTTTAGAGTATAATGTTGAAGAGATTCTGGGCAGGGAGGAGGTGAAATTGGTAACAGACATTAACTTGAAAGTGTTGACAGGCATGATTGAAGACATTAGTAAGCAAGGAAGGAAGGAACTGACAGATGCACTGATGGAATTCATCAGGAGCACTAAAAGATTTTGAAGGGCATTGTAATATGAGCATCATGTGTTTTTCACATAGGGAAATGCACAAGTGACTTACTTAACTACCAGGAGATTATAGGCAGCGATAGAATGCCTTATAGATATACAACAACAACAACTTAGTGTGATTTCAGTGACTTTGATTTGCATACTTAATTAACTGACAATTATTGTTTATGCAAGAGTTAAATAATTAAAGAAATAAAAATAATATTTTTTTAACTAGACAATTTAACGGACTATAACAATCTTTGTCTAATTTGTATATACCTTAATTAAATTACAATGATAATTTTAGTATCGTATCCTACCCAACTTCAGTGATTTCGGTGATTTCCATGGCGATTCTCCGGCCTAACCCGTCCCTACCAAACCAAACTTCACCAAATCCAACAAAACCCTACCATACCATGTCTTTCCCAACCCTATCCAATCATCCAATGGCGATTTCTGATCTTCCCAGGGTAATTTGGTGGTGATTTTGGTGATTTATGTGGTGATTTCGATGGATTTCGCTCTTTCCAGTGACCCCCTAAATTTAACAGGTAATTATCATCAAAACATCCTCAAATATTCTAGAAACCAATAATTACTAGCTAAGACATGTTTATTTTAAAAGTTTAAAGGTAAATTTTGTCGTTTCAATTCCAAACAAAATACAAGTTTATAGAAAATAACATCGCATTTACAATGGCAACAAACGGCCAAAGACGTTTTTGCCCACCACCTGTAAGTCCCGGCAAATAGTATTATTGAGCGATGACGTAGTGTTTGGATGTGTCTATAGACAGATCCAATGTTTTGACAAGTGACCTTGTTTACCTGTCATTGCGCATGCCCAAAATTACTTTTCCTTTTGATTACAATCTTTCGTGGTTGGCAAAAAGCCCCTGGTTCCATATAAACACATTGTAAATAGGTTCAATATTACGGGCATATTTTAGTTGACAGTCATTTCATTTCATTTCAAAGCCTTCTACTGGCCGAGATAACTCACAAGTAGTGTCTACGTAATAACTCATAGTATAGAGGATTATTTTTTTTTTTCCCTCCCTCTTTCACCCAACATGATGAAAATCAGACATAAACAGCAATCAACAGGGTTAAGATAAAGATAAGATCATTAATCATGCACTCTAGTATTTAGAGTTGCACTCCATCCTACAAAGAGAAAATTATTATTATTATCATTAATATTTTCAAATGTTCAGGGGATACTCATGTAATCTTATCAAATTTCCAGCTTCTTTTGACTCCGCTGCATCTGCACCTCTCCTGGGCTTCATCAGTAACCATCATGGCACCACTGCAATCTGAGGAGAAAAATTGTAAAGATGAACACCAAGTGCCCCGACCGGGGACCGAGCCCACGACCCTGGGGTCAAAAAGCAAGCGAGTCAAACACCAGGCCAAAACGTTCGGGCCAGCCAGACCTGTCAGTTATGCACTCCAAATAAGGCGATTTATTATGGCGTGCTACTTCATTCCTCTATCCTACAAAGAAACCAACATTTAAAATGTTTAGGAGAGACTCATTTAAACATGTCATATTTTTAGCTCCTCTTGACTCCACTTAATCTGGTCCATCCATGGGCTGCAGCAATAATCATTCCGGCACCAGGCACCACTGTAGTAGGAGAAAAAATAATTCCAGTCTAGTGCCCCGACCGATGATTAAAGGAGCTTGATAACTCAGTGGTTAATCCACTTGCCTCCGACACCAGAGGCCCCGGGCAGTCACAGAAAAACGATCAAATTACACTTAAAATGAGTAGATAAATATATTACAGAGCTCATTCGTGCATCTTCCGCGTTTAGTCATTCGTTTTGCGCATTTTTATTACAAATAATTAAGACCGTCCTGCCTCGTTACCTGTATAAGTTTAACAGGTAATTTAATCATCGAAACATCCTCAAATCTTCTAGAAACCAATAATTACTAGCCAAGACATGTCTATTATAAAAGTTTAAAGGTCAATTTTGTCATTTCGATTCCAAACAAAATACAAGTGTAGAGAAAGTAACATCGCATTTACAATGGCGATAAATGGCCAAAGACGTTTTCTGCCAACCACCGGTCAGTCCCGGCAAATAGTATTATTGAGTGATGACGTAGTGTTTGGATGTGTCTTATTCTGTATTCCGTATTTAAGCCTGAAAGCCGAATAAACTCGCAGGTATCTTCTTGAGCACATAAAATATACTACTTATATTATCGCACAGGTATAATGGTGGCGCGTGTATTGTCTATTAGTATCTAAGCTGTGTGGGAAAATGCTTGGTCTCACACACAAAGTTTTCCAGTTCTGTGAGTATAGCACTCCTCCAATCTTTAAGTTCATCTTCAGGATTTGCATCTAGCAGAACATGTAGGTCCAGGTGTATGATTCCACAATTTTCAAAAAAGTCGTCTCCTCATAATTTCTCTTTGGTTGTCATATTTAGGACATTCTAATAAGTAGTGAGTAATTGATTCTACTGCTCCACATTCACACTGGTCTGATTCCTTTAAATACTCACCAAGACCAACATAACCAGTTCGTAACTGTGATATGATATGTTGGCCATGGGGTTTGTCATATACATGTTTTAACCTCTAGGCCACATATGGTCTAAATGAAAAAAGGCTTCTTCCTGTCTCTGACTTATCCCATCTCTCCTGCAACTTTTAATTCCTGACTGACTTGCTGCTGACTTTACATCCCCCATTGATACAGCTGCTGGTAGGTCTGCCTTGTCTGTGGCCTCCTGAGCCGCTTCTTTTGCCAACTTATCTATGTGCCATGTGTCTATACAATTTTCATTTCATTTCAAAGCCTTCTACTGGCCGAGATAACTCACAAGTATAATCTTTCACAAGTAGTGTCTACGTAATAACTCATAGTATAGAGGATTTTTTTTTTTTTTTTTCCCTCCCTCTTTCACCCAAAATTATGAAAATCAGACATATATAAACAGCAATCAACAGGGTTGAGATATTGATAAGACCATTAACCATGCACTCTAAATACATATTTATTGTTGCACTCCATCCTACAAAGAGACAATTATTATTATTATCATTATTATTATTATTTTCAAATGTTCAGGGGATACTCATGTAATCATATCACATTTTCAGCTTCTTTTGACTCTGCTGCATCTGCACCTCTCCTGGGCTTCATCAGTAACCATCCCAGCACCACTGCAATCTGAGGAGAAAAATTGTAAAGAAAAAACACCAAGTGCCCCAACCGGGGACCGAGCCCACGACCATGATTACAAAGAATGAAATCATTTCATTTCATTTCATTTCAAAGCCTTCTACTGGCCGAGATAACTCACAAGTATAATCTTTCACAAGTAGTGTCTGCGTAATAACTCATAGTATAGAGGATTATTTATTTTTTTTTTCCCTCCCTCTTTCACCCAACATGATGAAAATCAGACATAAACAGCAATCAAGGTTAAGATATAGATGAGACCATTAATCATGCACTCTAAATACATATTTATTGTTGCACTCCATCCTACAAAGAGACAATTATTATTATTATCATTATTATTATTTTCAAATGTTCAGGGGATACTCATGTAATCATATCACATTTCCAGCTTCATTTGACTCTGCTGCATCTGCACCTCTCCTGGGCTTCATCAGTAACCATCCCGGCACCACTGCAAACTGAGAAGAAAAACTGTAAAGAAAAACACCAAGTGCCCCGACCGGGAACCGAGCCCACGACCCTGGGGCAAAAAGCAAGCGAGTCAAACACCAGGCCAAAAGGTTCGGGCCAGCCAGACCGGTCAGTTATGCACTCCAAATAAGGCGATTTATTATGGCGTGCTATTTCATTCCTCTATCCTACAAAGAAACCAATATGTTAATGTTTAAGAGAGACTCATTTAAACATGTCATATTTTTTTTATCCTCTTGACTCCGCTTAATCTGGTCCATCCATGGGCTGCAGCAATAATCACCCCGGCACCAGGCACCACTGGAGTAGGAGAAAACAAAAAACAAAAAAAAACAAAAAAAACATCCAGTCTAGTGCCCCGACCGATGATTAAAGGAGCGTGATAACTCAGTGGTTAATCCACTTGCCCCGGACACCATAGGTCCTGGGCTTGATATCGGCAGCGGCCACAAAAGGCCGACGCCCAAACACACTCCAACCGCATCACCTGCAGAATGAATCACATTTCCAGATTTCTTTGACTCCGCTGCATCCGCACCCACCCCAGGACCCACGGGCAACCACCCCACCAGATACCACTGCATCTGAGGAGAACAATCTGTAAAGAAAAACCAACCGAGTGCCCCAAAAATAATGATTGATATATATATCAAAGAATATGTAGTAATTAAAGGTCAACCACACTCAGTCCCATAATGTATGATAAATTTATGTATATCCTCAGACCAGGTACAGCCGTGTCGGCCACTTCCCGCCGTTCAGATATAACCATGAATATAGATAATGGTTACTATACATCAAAGAATATGTAGTACTTAATTAAATGTGAACCACACTCATTCCCATAATGTTTAATGAATTTTGAAGGCCAGGTACAGCCGTGTCGGCCACTTCCTGTCCTCCAGATATAACCATGAAAACATGAACCACACTCATTCCCATAATGTTTAATGAATTTTGAAGGCCAGGTACAGCCGTGTCGGCCACTTCCTGTCCTCCATATATAACCATGAAAACATGGACCACACTCATTCCCATAATGTTTGATGAATTTTGAAGGCCAGGTACAGCCGTGTCGGCCACTTCCTGTCCTCCAGATATAACCATGAAAACATGAACCACAATCATTCCCATAATGTTTGATGAATTTTGAAGGCCAGGTACAGCCGTGTCGGCCACTTCCTGTCCTCCAGATATAACAATGAAAACATGAACCACACTAATTCCCATAATGTTTGATGATTTTTTTTTTTTTTTTTTTTTTTTTGGAAGGCCAGGTACAGCCGTGTCGGCCACTTCCTGTCCTCCAGCTATAACCATGAAAACAAATGTTGATTTCAATATATCAAGATAGGTGAAGTAATTGAATGTGAACCACACCCATTCCCATAATGTATGATGAATGTATCATGTATATCGTCAGGCCAGGTACAGCCGTATCGGCCACTTCCTGTCCTTCAGAAGAAATAATGATTGCATCATTCTTACGCCAAACAACCCCACTACCTTGAAATATCCTAGCATCCCCCCCCCCCCCCAGTTAAATTTAAAATCTGTTTGTTGATGATATGAAAACATCTAATTGTTGGTAGATGTCTTCACGGTGAATTTTTGGTTCTTCATCATCTTTGTTTTGGTTTTCGTCAAAGAAAGTATTCAAGTCAAGGGCACTTGTACCCAAGTTTAATAAGAGCTCTTGCCTCATAATTTCTCTCTGAGCATCATAGAGTTCACAATCAAGGAGAAAATGGTCTACTGTTTCTCTCTCACCGCAAGCACAAGAGGGATCATCAACCACACCAACAGAGTGGAGGTAGTCTTTGAGTCTGCAGTAACCACTCTGCAATTGCAATATCACCCTCTGATTTCTTGTGCCCTTGAAACTGATTATCTTCAGTTTGACTACTTGATGGTATTGATGCAAATTTCTGCCTTTTTCCGATATTTCCCATCTTCGTTGCCATTTCCCCATGACTGCTTCTCTTGCTGCATGTTGTATTTGTGCCTGTGTTGCATCTTCTATATCTTCTGGCATTTCCTCTGCTTCTTTTGCAGCCTCCTTGGCAAGCCTATCCGCTATCTCATTCCCTCTTATATCTGCATGCCCTGGACTCCACTGAATCTTTACTTCTGTCCCATTCCTTTGTAAATCTGACATAACTTGGATGATGTCAGAGCTTGTTTTCTTGTACTTTTTGTCATCCCAGCCTAACTGTAGAATACCAACTGCACACTGACTGTCACTGAAAATCAAAACTGTATCAATCTTTCTTTTCATCTTTTCTTGTAGGATAAAATCTAGTGTCATCTTGATAGCGGCTAGTTCACCAAGGAGAATGGAAGCCAGCTTAGACACAGGTTGTTTGAGCTCTATCGTGTCATCATTTGGTAGAAACATGCAAGAGCCAGCACCACAGGGACCAGGATTTCCTCTGCAAGAGCCATCAGTGAAAGCCACTACTGTATCTACTCCTATGCCCTCCAGTAGCCTCTCAATGACCACTCTTGACTCTATCCCCTGTGCGGCAGTTCTTGACTTTGAGGATCCAAGATTACTCCAGTATTCTGGCTTTCTTTTTGATGGTGCCATGTACTCCAAATATGTTGCTTCTGGCTCAATAGCATTGAGACTAAGGTCAGTTAACGATTTCATATCATCAACCTGTCGTATCATCAATCCAAATGGAGTTGTTACTTTCTCCCTTGGATTAGACTCCAGTGTTGACTGACATTTAGCGAGAGTTTGCCTTATCTTCTCATCAGCTGACTTAGCCATGATTTTTGTACATGTTCTAACTGAAAGTTCTTCTCTGCGAAGGTCAAGAGGTAAAACACCTGCTTGTACCTCCAATGCTTCCAAACTCGCTGTGCTAGGACATCCCAAACACAGTGCTAGACCTTTGCGTTGGATTTTTTCAAGCTGACTGCAATTTGCAAGCTGCCAGACTGGAGCTGCATACTCCATTTGTGGGACAACAATGCTGTTGTATAACTTAACCATATTAGGAGTACTTATTTTTTCAGTTTTACCAACAATCATCAGAGAACCCAGCGCTTTTGCTGCTCTTTTTTCAACCATATCCAAATGATCATGAAATGTTAACTTCTTATCCAGTATGACACCAAGGACCTTAACCTTATCTGTGTGTTTAAGCAGTTTTCCCTTCATTTTAACTTCTGGGACAGAATGACTGGCATCCCTAGTGAAAAGACAATATTCTGTTTTTGCAGCACTAAGTTTCATTCTCCACTTATAGGTCCAGTCCGAGATATTGCTGAGATCCTGATTCATTGCTGTTGCTAATTCATTTGGGTCATTTCCTGAATTCCAAATGGTGCCATCATCAGCAAATTTAATCTTTTCACTAGTTACACAGCCATAAATGTCACACAGAAAGAGACTGAATAAAAGTGGAGATAGTACACTTCCTTGCGGAAGTCCTACATCTGTTATAAACTGGCTTCCCAGTTGATTCTTTACCAAGCAAGCAGCTGTCCTATCTGACAGAAAGTTTGCAATCCACCTCCAAAATGCTCCATTCACTCCTTTATCATACAGTTTAACAAGAAGTCCATCACGCCAAACTGAATCAAATGCCTTCTCCAAATCAATGAATGTTGCTAATATGCAATTTCCTTCACCAAAGCCAGATAATATCTCTTGACTCAACCTGAGAAGCGACTGCGTAGTGCTTCTGTTGATGCGAAAGCCATCTTGCTCTTTATCAAGAAGCTGATTGTGTTCGACATAAGCATATAGCCTAGAATAGATGATTCTTTCCATGCATTTGCCCAGTACGCTTGTCAGACTGATAGGTCTATATGAACCAGCTTGGTAGTATGTGTCTTTTCCAGGTTTTTTGAGAAACTTCACATTAGCACTTTTCCAAAGTTTTGGTAGGCATTGGCAATTCCAAGATGCTGTAAACAACATCATTATTGCTTCTTGGAGCACTTCATTTGATTTTATAATCATATTTGTGAAAATTTCGTCTGGTCCGGGAGCTTTGTCTGCCTTTAATCTCTGTATACTTCAACCTCAAAGAATGAAATCATGAGGACGCGAAAACCCATGACACATATATATTTGGTATTCAGAACATAAAAAATGGTCGATTACCTCTAGTTATGAGCAGAGTATTGAACTATCCTTATGTTTCACAAGTATTCATCGATTTCGGGTAAAACTTTTGCGAATTTCCTGCTAGGAATTGTGCAAAATCTCGACAACTGGGATAATCCTAATCGTCGCCATTTTGTAAACGTTTCCATAGAATCGAGTGCTTTCCCCTGATAACAAGAACAGAATAGAATAATAGGGGTAAAACTAGTCTAGTAGTTACCTCCCCTCGTTCGCTCTGTTAATGGTAAAACAAGTATTAGCTTTTACAAAAGCTTGAGTCTACGCTTAGCACACATTAATTTGTGTAGTTATGGGATTGGAAAGTCAAATGACAAAGCTGTTCATGTGTATCCGGTATAAGTGTGCCAGTAAATACGAGAACTTGTATAATAGCCAACGATTCCAAAAGTGGACTCCAGTTTCATATATAAACAAAACTACCAATCTTTTACTATGGTACCACTCGTACTAGGGAAACGAAAAATCAGTAGGACAGATGCATCTGCCTTCTTTTAGTGAAAACATAAACAAAAATAGATGAACTGTATCATGGGAGGGAAGTCAACACCATGTGAACCCAGATAACATGTTTATTTTGTACGCGAATAGGCTGTGATAAACTTTCGGAAGTGCTCCGGTCAGTCACGGTTTATAATCATTATAACAAATAACACTGATCAACAGTCAATAGAATATAGCATTCAGCCAGTAATGGCATTTTCTTTAATGCTTCTGGAGCAAAAGAAAGCCTTAGGTAGTCTACACCCACAGGCATAGACAATGACACGGATGACATGACAATTCATATTCGAGATTCATAAAAAGAGAGTCGCCAAATTAAAACAAATTTCAACCAGCTAAGAATCTTCATAATAATGTTAATAGCACAGCTGTATATATAAACACACCAGCATAGTGGAGCGTGATAGCTCAGTGGTTAGTGTACTTGCCTCTGATGCTAGAGGTCCCGGGTTCGATCCCCGGCAGCGGCGATAAAATTTCGGTGTCCGAACATGCTCCATTGGCATCATTTGCAGGGATGAATGTCATCAAGTGCACCGTCCTTCGGATCGGGACGTTAACTGGAGGCCCCCCCCCCCCCCTGTGCAGGGAGAACCATCCCCTGTGCAGGTTAAAGATCCCTACCGTAATTACATGATTACTGTGTAGGCTTTCATCCTGCAAAACCTGGAGTGTATGTAATATACACCTGCGGTAATGGTCAAATGTGACCGACGCAGTATCAGAAGATAGATAGATAGATAGATAGATAGATAGATAGATAGATAGATAGATAGATAGATAGATAGATAGATAGATAGATAGATAGATAGATAGATAGCATAAGTTCACGTAAGTTAATGTAAAATAGAGCTCTTATTCACAGACATTCCCTCAACGCCGTATGGTGGTGGTCCGACAAAATCAACGGGCGAACTCTAAGAAACAACAACAGCAACAACAGCAGCATGCTAATAGAAAATAACATTCAACTAGTCATGACCTTTCCTTAAATGCTTCCGGAGCAAAAGTCATTCTTAAGAGTGTATAAGCCCACGGAAATTGTCTACGCCCACGGGCGTAGACAACAAACTTTTACCGAAAACAACCGAAAACAAAGGGTACGTACAAACACCGGATCGGATTCAATTCATCTCATCATCAAAGTAACATCTGGACAAGTCACCCGACTTCGTCTGTCATGACTAACAATGACCAATCTTAATCACATTTGAGAAATGTTTCTATTTGTGTGTTCTAAGATGGCTGATGAGACCGATTCTAGCTCTGAACTGTCTGTTGCAAATAGGGCAACATAGGCTAGAGGAAGACGGCTCTGTTGGTGATGCCTTAGCTCTGGCTTTGCGCTGTGCACGTTTCTGCTCAGCTTCACTGATTCTTTTTGCCTCATATTCATTGGCACCTCTTTTGATGAGACCTCGCCACTTTGCTCTGTCCTGTGCAATTCGTTCCCAAGACTCTGTTGGAATGTTGAAGTCCCTGAGGGAGGCCTTTAGGGTGTCCTTGTAGCGCATCTTCTGACCGCCCTGGGAGGGTTTGCCCATTTCTAGTTCTCCATAGAGAATTTTCTTTTCTTTGGCAAACGTTCCTCAGGCATTCTGGTAAAATGGCCTGTCCATCTTAACAGTGCCCATTTCAGAAGAGTATGTACACTTTGCATCCCTGCTCTGTTCAGGACTTCCGTGTCTGGAATCCTGTCTTGCCACTTAATCTTTAAGAGTTTTCTAAGACAGCTAGTATGGAAGTGATTCAGTCTTTTGGCGTGCCGTTGGTAAACTGTCCCTGTTTCACATGCATACAATAGTTTTGGCAGCACCACAGCTCTGTAGACTTTAACTTTTGTATAAAAATAGAAATGGAGGCAATGATCAGGAATCGATAAAATCAACCCCTAGCTCCCATCAGAGACACCAAAGGGAAAGACACACAAACATGAAACAACAGACCCCAACTGAAATCCCAACAGCGGAAAGCCAAAAGAACAGTTACTTTCCCACAAAATGGCCAATAGGCTATCCAAAATAAAATAACATAAGCGACACAAACGCCCAAAGACAAACCATTACAAAATAAACCGCGACAGAAGAACCGCATGCGAACGGTCAGCGGAAACGAATTCCACTGGGGGGGGGGGGGGGGGGGGGGCTTAAATCGATTTTATGTGGCCACAATCCTCGCCCTTACTTCCGTCGCGATTTAGACAAATAATTTGTTCAGTCTGCATGAAGGCCTCCTAACTCATCAGTGCAACATCTCCGTGAACACAAATAATCAAACAACCACAGAGGTGAGACAACGGTGAAGACTCGACAGCAAAAAACCACTGAAATACTGGAGCGAAAGAAAACCAACAGTTAGACTCCGATGAGCCCGACCAGAGACAGAGCATCAGGCACCAACCAACATTACCTTGAATTACATCTCTCTAATTCTCAATAAGCCTTTACGTTGGAAACGTCATAGAATCTGAGGCCTGACCCACCGTCGTGCAATTAACGAGGGAAGCAAATCAAGTCTGATTCCACTTCGATCCCAGACACTACCACGTAGTCGGCGAATTGCTGCGCTAGCTTTGGCAATCCTGTCATTGACTTCATAATCAATGTGCACGGCTCTTGACAGTATGCTCCCAAGGTAGGTGAACTTGTCTACCACTTGCAAACTTTGACCTTCCACTGTGATGGTGGGCTCTTTGTAAGGCTTACCAGGTGCTGGCTGATAGACTACTTCAGTCTTTTTGATGCTGATTGTGAGTTCATAGCTATCACAGGAGTCGGATACTTGATCTATACCTTTTTGCATCTTCTCTTCTGCAGGAGCACCTTTTGCCATGTCATCAGCAAAGAGGAACTGATCTAGCACCTCTGTCTGCACCTTGGAAGCCACCTTCTGAGATTGAAAATAAACATCAAAGCGACACCTAATAGGCATACCATTGTTACCATCCTGGAAAGCATCTGTGAGCATGGTAGAAAACATCATGCTGAACAGTGTTGGGGCTAACACATAGCCTTGCTTTACTCCGTTTGTCCCAGGGAATTGATCTGATAACTCACCATCATTTTGGACCCGTGCAAGCATGCCATCGTAAAACTGTCTCACCATTGCTATGGACTTGGTTGGACATCCATACTTCACCAAGATCTTCCAAAGGCCCTCACGACTGACTGTGTCAAATGCTCTGGTGAGGTCAACAAAGGTCATGTATAGGTCCATGGTCTGTTCCTGCATTACTCTTGCAGCTGCCTTGCTGTGAAGATCATGTCAATTGTTCTTCTGTCCTTCCTAAACCCACACTAGCTTTCTGATAGAAGCCCTAAATGTTCAAGATGTTCAACATTTAGTCGGTTAAGTAGGAATCTTGCAAGGACTTTCCCAACAATTGACAATAAAAAGATGCCACGGTGATAGTCACAGATCTGAGGGCCACTTTCCGTTTGAATAGGTGGATAATTGACGCATCCTTGAATTCTTAAGGGATGGTTTCTTATCTCCACGTAACGTGAAAAATCTCTGTCAACTTCTTTACAACTGGAGTACCCCCTGCTTTGTAAATCTCAGCAGGTATTGCATCTTGTCCAGATTTCATTCAGCCTGTGGTAGTCTGTTGATAGCATCATCATTGATAGAGGATGGCTGATTAAGGACACTATCAAAATGCTCAGCCCATCTTTTCAAGATAGCCTCTTTGTCAGTCAGACGACTAGTTCCACCTGCACTGAGGAGAGGAGTGGTTCCTGAGCTCTGGGGACCATAAACTGTCTTTAGTGCATCAAAGAACTTCTTCATATCCCTTCTGTCTGCAAAAGACTGGATTTGATCATCATCATCAAAGCAACACCTGGACAAGTCACTCGACTTCTGTAGATGCATCTCGACAGTAAAGACGGATCTCTCTGGTGTGGTGGTCGGTTTTATAACATGAGGGAATGCCCATGCCAAAGTTTGTTCAGTCTGTTTGTAAAGGCGTTTATGGAGGGTGTATTTACAGCAGTATTGGGGAGTTGGTTCCATTCGATCACAAGTCGATTACTGAAAGTGTTTGCACGAATATTCAGCCTTGATTTTATCTTCTGAAGCTTAAAGGGATGTCCTCTTGTTGCTCTATACTGTGCCATTGTGAATAATTTATCTTTGTCGGCTGTATCAATATCTTCGAAAGATCAGGTAGAAATCTGTTTTGGTCTATGAAAATTCTAATGAAGTTTTAAATAAATTGAAATCCAGGCGTTTTCGTGCTTCAAGTCTGTCTACTTACGATTTACCCACCCTTTACACTACCCTTCCTCATGTCACAGGTTTGGAAAAAGAACATGACTCGACCGGAACTCGAACCCAGGGCCTTTCGCATACCATGCGAACACTCTACCGACTGAGCTACCGAGCCACACGGTCGACCTAGGCCTGCTACATTTTCCCCCTGCCTAATGAGATTCGCCCTGAATCTCTCCTAATGAGATTCGTCCCGAGTGTGTGAAGCCCCCATCTTTCTACTTGACAGTATATACATAAGATTTGGTACTAAGTTATTTAGACAAGTTGTGGGTATTCCGATGGGTACTAATTGCGCACCACTTGTGGCTGATCTGTTTTTGTTTTGTTATGAGAGAGACTTCATGATGTCCCTTGCTGCTGAAAACCAGTCTGAAATCATTGAAGCTTTTAGCTCCACTTCTTGATATTTGGATGATTTATTCAATATTGATAATACCTACTTCGATGTTATTCAGTCAAATTTACCCCCTAGAACTTCAGTTAAATTAAGTAAATTATTCTGATACCGAGGCCCCGTTTTTGGATTTACATCTATCTATTGTAGACGGGTTTGTTTCTTGCATTATTTATTATAAACGCGAGGATTTTGATTTTGAGATTGTAAATTTCCCTTTTTGGATGGTGATGTTCCTCGTGCGCCATCCTAAGGCGTTTATATTTCGCAATTAATTCGATTTGCCAGCGTGTGTAGTCATGTACCGACTTCAACACTCATAATAAATTGTTTTTTGTTTGTTTGTTTGATTTGAGGTTTAACGTCCCCGTCAACACCGTAAAGGTCATTTTGGAGACGTTGCTTCCAATTCTGTGGGACTTTTACCCAACATTGAGATGAAATGACATCTCAAGCCCTGTCGCCCAATGAAACCAATAGGGTTTATTAGCATGGACGGTCCGTCTCGCACCGCTGTTCCTGGACAGGCTTAAATCCTCTAAGCGGTTTACCAGTACTAGTGTGCGGGCCGGATTCAGCTCTGCGTGGAAGCATCATGCAGCCCATATATTTCTTCAAGCCCCTATGGGCGGGGGCTTCATAATAAATTGTTAACGGCTAAACTTCTTGGTCAGGGTTATCGGTACCATAAACTATGGAAAGCCTTTTTAAAATTTTATAGACGTCATTCTGATTTAATTTCAAAATTCAATATTGGACTTAAGTCTCTTCTGCAACAAGGTCTATCGAAACCGGACATTTATGGTGACTTAGTATTTAAATTCAGAAAGATATATAACCGCAATGACTTCAGCACCCAATTTCGTAAAATCATTCTTCGATATAAAAAGATTGGGTACAACATAAATGTTATACGACAGACTGCGTTCATGGTAGTTAACCCAATCCCGGTTCACGGCACCAGGAAAAATGGTAACATTAAACGTAAATCTCGTGCGTTTAAACGAAACAATACTAGACTGAAGTGACTGTCAATTATATTATTAAATCATGGACGCCACTCTATGCTTTCATTTTTAAGTTCATTACCCGTTTCTGTTTTACGTCTTCTGGACACCGAGGCGAATAAATTCTACGATAGTTCTCATCAGTTATATGATGCGGCTCTCTTAACTAGAGGCTATACTCAGCATACTCTCCGTCCTTACATTGATTCTGAAATTAATCATAAACGTCATTTCTTCAAAATATCCTTCATTAATAAGGGTATGGATTTTATAGATTTGCCCAGTATCTTCCGTGAGAGATCGGTGCTTTCTTCCATAGTAGAAGTAAAACAAAGATCAGGAATTGATACAATTAACTTACTCCATCCATAAAAGACACCAAAGGGAAAGAAATACAAACATTAAGCGACCAGACCATAATGGAAACCTAAACAAAGGAAGGCCATATGGACAGTTACTTTCCCACAAAATGGCCATATGGCCATCCAAAATAAAAAGACACAAGTGATACACACAGTAAGTAACAAACAACAACATAAATAAATCGCCACAGAAGAGCCGCCTTGGAACGGTCAGTGGAAGATTTCCACTGGGGGGCTTAAATCGATTTTACGTGGCCACAATCCTCGCCCTTACTTCCGTCGCGATTTAGACAAAAAATTTGTTCAGTCCGCATGAAGGCCTCCTAACTCATCAGTGCAACATCTCCGTGAACACAGAAATCAAAGAACCACAGAGGTGAGACAACGGTGAGGACTCGACAGCAAGAAACCACTGAAATGCTGGAGCAAAAGAAAACCAACAGTTAGACTCCGATGAGCCCGACCAGAGACAGAGCATCAGGCACCAACCAACATTATCTCTTTAATTTTCAATAAGCCTTTACGTTGGAGCCGTCATAGAATCTGAGGCCTGGCCCACCGGCGTGCAATTAAAGAGGGAAGCAAAGTTGCCAACCGTGATTGGGTTAACTACCATGCATGCAGTCTGTCGTATAATATCCATGTTGTACCCAATCTTTTTATATCGAAGAATGATTTTACGAAATTGGGTGCTGAAGTCATTGCGGTTATATATTTTTCTGAATTTATATACTAAGTCACCATAAAATTCGGGTTCCGATAGACCTTGTTGCAGAAGAGATTTAAGTCCAATATTGAATTTTGAAATTAAATCAGAATGGCGTCTATAAAATTTTGAAAAGGCTTTGCGTAGTTTATGGTACCGATAACCCTGATTAAGGGTTAACCATTCCTGCTTATTTTCAAAATACTGAAGCACCTATAATTTGCTATAAATATAACAAACCTGTTAGAACTATCATTTTTAATTTCAATAAACTTGTTTCAGATCTTGATATTGATACTAATACTCCTGATTCATGTGATTGTAAAAACTCAAAGTATTGCTATCCTGCTGCTGGTCATGTAATTACTGGCAATTTGAAAATTATTCCTGATTCTAGGATAAGGAATATAATTTCTAAAGGACCGAAATATCGGTTTACTTCTAAAATTGATTTCAGTAAATGTAGAGATGAAATCGCTGCTTCCTTGAATGAATTCGGTAATCGATGGTGTAAGCGAGAGTATGTTGAGTATAAAGCCCTAAAGGACTGAAAACTTAGCATTTTAAGACTAGTGAATAAACGCATTTCTTTCTATTCTCAAAATACTAACTTATTACCTCCTAAGCGCAAGACGTCTTTACGTCATCTTAAACTAGGTATTCAAGAATTTCATAAGAAGTTTGTTTTGGCCCCTGCAGACAAGGCCGCTAACAACGTCGTCGTTGTGTGACGGCTCCACTATGTTAACACGCTTAAGCAGGAGCTTGGTGGTACTAAGGCCTATGAACTTCAGCCTTTGGCTGAAGAGAGAGCTATAGTAGATAAACATGTTTGTCTTTCACCCACCAAGTTTGCTGTGTGTGTTAACGAAGGCCAAGACAAGCTTCCTACGCTATACTGGTTACCAAAACTTCATAAAAAACCTTACAAAGCACGGTTTATTGCAAATTCTAGTTCTTGCACTACCACTGAACTTTTTAAATTATTAACTTCCTGTTTTTCTGCTATTAAAACGCATGCAATTAAATATTGTGATAAAGTCTTTGAAAGATCAGGAAGAAATCTGTTTTGGTCTATAAAAAAATCGAATGAGGTTTTAAATAAATTGAAATCTAAACAGTTTCGTGCTTCTAGTCTGTCTACCTACGATTTTTCCACTCTTTACACTACACTTCCTCATAATCTTATAAAAGAAAAGCTTAATGATTTAATTGAATGGGCTTTTCACAGAGAAGATTCTCTCTATCTTGCATGTAATGTCAGAAATGCATTTTTCACTTCTAAAGAGCATAAGAATTATACACTTTGGTCATGTCAGAAAGTGTGTGATGCCCTCACCTTTCTACTTGACAATATTTATATTAGATTCGGTACTAAGTTATTTAGACAAATTGTGGGTATTCCGATGGGTACTAATTGCGCACCTCTTGTGGCTGATCTGTTCTTGTATTGTTATGAAAGAGACTTCATTTTGTCGCTTTCCATTGATAACCAATCTGAAATTATTGAAGCTTTTAGCTCTACTTCTAGATATTTAGATGATTTATTAAATATTGATAATACCTATTTTGATGGTTTGATCAGTCAGATTTACCCCCTAGAACTTCAGTTAAATAAAGCAAATTCTTCTGATACCGAGGCCCCGTTTTTGGATTTACATCTATCTATTGTAGATGGATTTGTTTCGTGCAAAATTTATGATAAACGCGATGACTTTGATTTTGAGATTGTAAATTTTCCTTTTTTGGATGGTGATGTTCCTCGTGCGCCATCCTATGGCGTTTATATTTCGCAATTAATTCGATTTGCTAGAGTGTGTAGTCATGTAACTGACTTCAACACTCGTAATAAATTATTAACGGCTAAACTTCTTAATCAGGGTTATCGGTACCATAAACTACGCAAAGCCTTTTCAAAATTTTATAGACGCCATTCTGATTTAATTTCAAAATTCAATATTGGACTTAAATCTCTTCTGCAACAAGGTCTATCGGAACCCGAATTTTATGGTGACTTAGTATATAAATTCAGAAAAATATATAACCGCAATGACTTCAGCACCCAATTTCGTAAAATCATTCTTCGATATAAAAAGATTGGGTACAACATGGATATTATACGACAGACTGCATGCATGGTAGTTAACCCAATCACGGTTGGCAACTTTGCTTCCCTCTTTAATTGCACGCCGGTGGGTCAGGCCTCAGATTCTATGACGGCTCCAACGTAAAGGCTTATTGAAAATTAAAGAGATAATGTTGGTTGGTGCCTGATGCTCTGTCTCTGGTCGGGCTCATCGGAGTCTAACTGTTGGTTTTCTTTTGCTCCAGCATTTCAGTGGTTTCTTGCTGTCGAGTCCTCACCGTTGTCTCACCTCTGTGGTTCTTTGATTTCTGTGTTCACGGAGATGTTGCACTGATGAGTTAGGAGGCCTTCATGCGGACTGAACAAATTATTTGTCTAAATCGCGACGGAAGTAAGGGCGAGGATTGTGGCCACGTAAAATCGATTTAAGCCCCTCAGTGGAGATCTTCCACTGACCGTTCCAAGGAGGCTCTTCTGTGGCGATTTATTTATGTTGTTGTTTGTTACTTACTGTGTGTATCACTTGTGTCTTTTGGTTTTGGATGGCCATATGGCCATTTTGTGGGAAAGTAACTGTCCATATGGCCTTCCTTTGTTTAGGTTTCCATTATGGTCTGGTCGCTTAATGTTTGTATTTCTTTCCCCTTGGTGTCTTATATGGATGGAGTAAGTTAATTGTATCAATTCCTGATCTTTGTTTTACTTCTACTTTGTTTCCCTCTTTAAGTGCACGCCGGTGGATCAGGCCTAAGATTCTATGACAGTTCCAGCGTAAAGGCTTATTGTGGTTGGTACCTGATGCTCTGTCTCTGGTCGAGCTCATCGGAGTCTAACTTGGTTTTCTTTTGCTCCAGCATTTCAGCGGTTTCTTGCTGTCGAGTTCTCTTGCTGGATAGCCTATTGGCCATTTTGTTGGAAAGTAACTGTCCTTTTGGCTTTCCACTATTGATGTTTCCATTAGGGTTTGTTGTTTCATGTTTGTGTTTCTTTCCCTTTGGTGTCTCTGATGGGAGTGTGGGTTAATTGTATCGATTCCTGACCATTGCCTCCACTTCTATTTTGTATCGCTTATATTATTCTGTTTTGGAAAGCCGGTTGGCCATTTTGTGGGAAAGTAACTGTCCTTTTGGTTTTCCGCTGTTGATGTTTCCATTAGGGTCTTTTGTTTCAGGATTGTGTTTCTTTACCTTTGGTGACTCTGATGGGTGCTGTGGGTTTATTGTATCGATTCCTGATCATTGCCTTCACTTCTATTTTGGATAAAAAAAGTCTGCCCTTTCTCTCCTATATTCTAGTGTTGGGAGCCCTAATTTGCACAATCTTTGTGTATACAGTAGCTTTTTTAGAGTTGATGCTAGTTTGGCTGCACGGCATTGAACATTTTCGATAGTAATTTTGTCTTCTTTTTTGTATAAAGGTGACCAAACCGGGGTAGCATACTCAAGATGTGGTCTGACCAAGGATTTGTATAGGTTCAAAAACATTTTCTCGTCGATGAAAGTGAAGGTCCGGAAGATGATTTCTAAGTTCCTATTGGCAATATTGACTTTAGAACTTATGTGGTCTCTAAGAAGTAACTTTTGGCCTATGGTAGCTCCCAGGGCTTTCTTGTTTTAACAGTATCAAGCTCGATTCTTTGGCCGTATGATGCCATACAATATTTGATGCCTGTGTCATGGTTACCGATACGCTAATGGTGGCATTTATCAGTATTGAACAACATTTACCAGATATCAGC
The DNA here is from genome assembly GCA_963580285.1 of Lucinisca nassula. Classification (NCBI taxonomy): domain Eukaryota; kingdom Metazoa; phylum Mollusca; class Bivalvia; order Lucinida; family Lucinidae; genus Lucinisca; species Lucinisca nassula. The sequence goes on from OY757017.1 coordinate 144,640,678, forward strand.
CCAGTCCACTGCCCTATTTAGACTTCTTTGACTATTATTTTTTGTGGCGGTTGGCGGTTCAACAGAATAGATCTTGGCATCGTCCGCTAATAGTTTTATAAACACATCTATTACTTCTGGAGTTCTGGTAGGTAATTTATAAAGACTAAAAACAATACTGGCCCTTGTGGAATTCAACTCGTAACGTCTTTCCAAAGTGACTTTGAACCGTTAACGCTGTTTTCTATTAGACAAGAATTATTTTATCAAACTATGGATCTTTCCCCTATTACCACATCCATATAGCTTCTTCAATAACCTTTTTTGTGGTACCTTATTTAAGACTTTGCAGAAATCGAGATATATTATATCAACATCATCCCCATTGTCGATTGTTTGGGTGACATCCTCTAGGAACTCAATTAATTGCGTTGTACACGATCTGCCTTTTATAAAACCGTGTTATGACTTAGAAAAAAATCATTTCTTAACATATGGTCAACAATATTATCACGGATGAGCTTTTCCATTATTTTACAGGGTACTGATGTTATACTTATTGTTCGATAATCTCCTGGAATTTTTTCACCTTTCTTGAATACTATGGCACTAACAGTGTTTTTTTGTTTCTTCCTCCAAATTTCTGGCAATTTACTTATGTCTAAAGACCTTTGGAAGATGGTTTTTAGAGGATCTTTTATTTGTTCTACAGTTTCCTTCAAATATTTTGGGTGAAGTAGATCAGGCCCTTGGCTTTTGCCTGGTTTTAGAGCTACAATAGCCTTCTCAACACTTTTTCAGTAATTATTATATTCTCTAAAGGCTGTTTAAAGATTCGGTCATTAAAATAGAAGTGAAGGCAATGATCAGGAATCGATATAATTAACCCACAGCTCCAATCAGAGACACCAAAGAGAAAGAAACACAAACATGAAACAACAGACCCTAATGGAAACATCAATAGGGGAAAGCCAGAAGAACAATTACCTTCCCACAATAACCCACTGAAATGCTGGAGCAAAAGAAAACCAACAGTTAGACTCCGGTGGGCCCGATCACAGACACAGCATCAGGCATCAACCAACATTACATAGAATTAGATTCTCTCTAATTCTCAGTAAGCTTTTACGCTGGAACCCTCATAGAATATGAAGACTGACCCACCGGCGTGCAATTAAAGAGGGAAGCAAAGTTGTCAACCGTGATAGTGTTAACTACATTGCATGCAGTCTGTCGCATAACATTTATGTTGTACCCAATCTTTTTATATCGAAGAATGATTTTACGAAATTGGGTGCTGAAGTCATTGCGGTTATATATTTTTCTGACTTTATATACTAAGTCAACATAAAATTCGGGTTCCGATAGACCTTGTTGCAGAAGAGATTTAAGTTTAAGAATTTGCTTTATTTCACGCTCGGACCCATCAATACGGTGCGTTAACTAGGAACCCTTAGTGCATGCGACCAAATGTCATGGAAGCCTTTTAGACATGGTTAGTGTAGTATCCATTACCATGCAGTCAATTATAATAATAAGGAACCGCCTCCCTGATAAAGCTGCGCCAATGAAGTATACTGAATGAATGAGTCGTGCGCGAGATATATAATTACTATGTATGTTGCTTGTTGCAGTTAGATAGTAGCTTTTGTAAATAAAAGAATATAATACTATACCCTAGTGGTTCAGTGACTTAACAATCCCTTTAAGGGTCTCGTACAATACACACACTACAATTGGCGACGAGGATGCCCATTGTTTCGGGAGAAAATATATGTGTCAGGACATAAAATCGGACTAAACAGAATCGCTCTATAAAAAAGGCCGCAGCACTACCAGTTTTTCAGAAGTTTGACATTTTTAGTGATGAAAACAGTGTCGGTATACGTTGGAACAAGTACATTTCTAAACTTGAAAATTTGTTTAGTGGCTTGGCGATAGAAGCTAAAAAGAGGAAAAATGCATTTTTATTGCACTACGCTGGGGACGAAGTTTACGAAATTTATGAGACCTTGAATTTGAGTGCCGACGATTCCAACTATGATGCGACAAAGACAGCTCTCAGTGATCATTTTAATCCTAAGAAAAACAAGGAATTTGAACGGTTTGAATTCAGGAACATTTAACAAGGACAAAATGAAACAATTGACCAATTTGCCACAAGACTGCGTCAAAAAGCAGAGAACTGTGAATTTACTGAAAAAGAAGATGAAATCAAAAGTCAAATTGTTCAGGGTTGTTATTCACAGAGACTAAGAACAAAATGTTTGGAAGAGGATAAAGAGCTGAAAGATTTATTGACAATGACTCGTACAATGGAAATTGCAAGTAAACAAGCAAAAGCTATAGGAAATAAGGGTAGCAGTTCCATGGACAATAATGTGGACAAAATAAAAAGCAAGTTTTCGGATAATACACCGTCAAGACGCCCACAGTTCAATCGGCGTAGATCAGGACCACCAAAACCTCAACAAAAATGCAGGAATTGTGGGGGAAATTTTCCCCATGTGACAAAATGTCCAGCTCTCGGTCTAGAGTGTCACTATTCTCACAAACGAAATCACCTTATTTAGGTGTGTAGGAAAAGGCTTCGGAATAGAAATAATCCGCGACGTTTGAGGGAAATTGCGGAAACTAGAGGGGATTCTGGAATTGATGCAGAGTTAAATGAACACAGTGACATAAACCTCGATCCCGACCCGGAAATCTCGTTTTGATTAAAAAGCGACAAAGTTAGTCCAACAGAAAGTAAAGTTCCATGCATGACGTTAAAAACCAATGCCGTTGTTACAAAGTCGCTCATCGACACAGGATCGTCTATAACATTATTGATGAACGTGTCATGGAGAAATTGTCTCCAAGGCCCCGTTTACAAAAATCAAAGATAAAGGCCTTCGCATTTGGACAAAATAAACCTTTAGAAATTAAAGGGAAATACACATGTACAGTGGAAAATTCCATGAAATTCACGACTGCAGAATTTCATGCTGTGCCAGAAAATAAAGAGAACATTATTAGCTATCAGACAGCTATAGCTTTGGGTATAATTCCAGCCATTCGATCATTAACAGAGGGACACTTCTCGGATTTATGTGACAAATTTAAGAGCGTTTTTAAAGGGCTTGGAAAGTTAAAAGATCGTGAAATCAAGTTTCATATAGATGAATCAGTCGTTCCGGTAGCACAAAGTCCACGGCGGGTCCCGTTTCACCTACGTGAGAAGGTAGAAAAAGAACTTCACCGTCTGGAGAAAATGGACGTTATAGAACCTGTAACTGGAGCTACCCCTTGGGCCTCAAATTTAGTTGTAGCACCTAAAGCAAACGCCCCAAATGAGATACGACTTTGTGTGGATATGCGTAAAGCAAATCAAGCAATTTAAAGAGAACGTCACGTAACACCAACAATAGACGACATAATTTTGGAATTAAAGGCTCAACAGTGTTTTCAAAAGTTGACCTAAATAAAGGTTTTCACCACCTGGTCCTCTCCGAGGAAAGCCGAAACATGACTACGTTTGCAACTCACGTCGGTCTCAGACGTTACAAACGCTTAAATTTTGGCGTTTCTTGCGCGCCGGAAATTTTTCAAAATGAGATTCGCCAGGCCCTGGAAGGACTAAACGGAACATTAAATATCAGTGACGATATAATTGTACATGGTAAGACCCGTGCAGAACATGATCGTAACCTAGAAGCGTTGTTGAATGGGTTGCAAAAAACTTAACTTTGAATAAAAACAAGTGTGAGTTTGGAAAAACCGAAATAAAATTCTATGGATTTATTTTCTCTGAAAGTGGATTTTCTCCTGACCCGCAGCAGATTGAGGCCATTAAAAATGTGGAAAGGCCGAAAACAGTGACTGAAATCCGTAGTTTTCTAGGGATGACAAATCACGTTGCACGCTTCATCAACATTTATTCATCAATTACTGAACCTCTGCGTCGGTTAACAAGACAGGACTATGCCTTCGAATGGACAGATGACCAAGAACAAGCATTTCTTCGTTTAAAGGAAAGCTTAGTAAGTGACCAAGTTATGACTTATTTCGACCCTAGTTTGCCCTCAGAATTGTGGGTAGACGCGAGTCCAGTTGGTGTGTCCGGTATCCTATTACAGCAAGGGAAAATAGTATCATTCGGCAGCCGTGCACTGAGTCCAACAGAACAGCGGTACAGCCAAACAGAACGAGAAACGCTAGCTTGTGTTTTTGGCTGCGAACATTTTCATCTGTATCTGTTCGGGAAAACATTCGAATTAATCACTGATCACGCTCCATTGGAAAGCATATTTAATAATGTGAAACAGATACACAATGCGCGTTTGGAGAGATTTAGACTTAGGTTAAATACCTACAATTTCAAAGTGAAATATCGTAAAGCATCAGAAATGATCTCGGATTATTGCTCTAGGCATCCCTATAAACCATATACAACCACTAACATTGCTGAAGATTATGTCATATTTATGACACGTGCCGCGCAGCCTGCCGCATCATTATTATCAGACATTGCAAAAGCCACAAATGATGACGTTATCTTGAAATCTGTTATGGACGCGGTGCAGCGAAATACATGGGAAAAACAACAGTGTAAAAATAATGAGGTTTTTCAGCGCTATAAGACACTATCTACAGAACTATCGGTTGTGTCAGTAGAACAAGGTACTGTCTTACTACGAGGTACGAGACTGTGTATACCAGAAAAATTGCAAAAACAGGTTGTTGATCTTGCCCATGAGGGTCACCAAGGCCTAGTTAAATGTAAGGCATTGCTTCGAGAGACATTATTGTTTCCATATATGGATAGACTTGTTGATGAGATATGCAGGGACTGTATTCCATGTCAGGCATTTTTGAGCCAAACAAGTCCTGAGCCGATCAAACCAACTGAATTACCAAAACAACCGTTTAGTGACCTATCTGTGGATTTTTGTGGACCGTTTACGTCGGGATATTATTACATGGTAATTTTGGATGACTATAGTCGATTTCCCGTGGTTGAGAAACTGTGTAATCTTACGGCAAAAACCGTAATAGCGCGTCTCGAGAAATTTTTCAGTATCTGGAGTATCTGTAATACATGCAGAACGGACAATGGTCCTCCGTGGAATTCAGAGGCAATGAGAGAATTCGCAGCACATATGGGATTTTTACATCGGAAGGCTATCCCATATCACCCAATGGGAAATAGTCAGGTAGAAAGCTTCATGAAACCGCTTCAAAAGGCCATAAAGACTGTAGTGGCAGCTGGCTTAAATTATGAGACAGAAATCACGAAATTTCTCATAAATTTTCGGAACACGCCGAATAGAGCTTTAGGGCTAAGTCCGAATGAAATTGTGTTCAAACGAAAGCTAAAAACGAAACTACCCCAGTTTTCAGTTCAACCCAATGACAGCTATCTAAGAAAACGAGACAAAAAGTACAAACTGAAAAACAAACAATACAATGATCAGAAACGACGTGCAAAGCCATGTACGTTAAAACAAGGGGATTACGTTTTGTTAAAACGTAAGAGTCGGAACAAAGAGGAAACCGCGTTTTATCCTACGCCGGCCAAAGTGATCAGAAGGAAGGGTTGCATGATAACCGTACAGTTCAAAGACAGATATGTTACTCGGGATGCTTCGAAGTTCAAATTCATTAGTTATCCGGGTAACACGACGACAGAACAATAGCGACGTCAACAAAATGGAAAGTCAACGTCGAGTCAGTCGGATTGTCGGGGGTCAGTACAGCCTCCGAAACCAACGGAATTGCGACGTTCGAGACGGGAAATTCGCCCACCACGTAGATTTAAGGATTAATATGTGTAATAAGTGTGATTGTGTGTGTTTACGTACGTATTTCAGTTTATGTGCATATGGAATAAGGATTAAAGTGTATTTTCCTGTGACACACGATGCTTTTTTTTGCATCTATATAGTACAGGCATTAGCTCATAAAATCTGTATTATATGAGTAGTGGCATATGAAAATGAAGTTTCATTCAGTGCTCGTGTTGATTCGAAATCACTTTGGAAAGTTTTTTTTTTTTATTTATTTATTTATTCTTTTTTCTCTATTGTAAATACATGTAGCAGATTTATTTTTTTATGACTCAAGTGTGAAACAATTTTCATGAACATACATCATTTCGTCTACACAGACATTATCAGAACATTTCAAGGAAATAGTTCCAGCGGCCTGACAGCGAAATAAAACATGAGAAGAACATTGGCGAACTCTATTTCCATGTGTCATTAATTTTAATGCTTGCATTGTTTTATCAAATATATTTTGTGAGAAAACAGACTTAAGGTGTGTGGTATTTTGTAACAATTGACTTTCTTCCGCATAAACTTTCACGGGGAGGATGAAAATTAAACTATGCCGAGACTTTGACAGACATTTAATTGCCATATCAGACATTTTATTTCTTCACGCTGATATGTTTTAATTTGATGATAATCACTAACTAAAACAAAGGAGGGATGTAGTATTCATTACCATGCAGTCAATTATAATAATAAGGAACCGCCTCCCTGATAAAGCTGCGCCAATGAAGTATACTGAATGAATGAGTCGTGTGCGAGATATATAATTACTATGTTTGTTGCTTGTTGCAGTTAGATAGTAGCTTTTGTAAATAAAAGAATATAATACTATACCCAAGTGGTTCAGTGACTTAACCATCCCTTTAAGGGTCTCGTACATACACACATACACTACAGTTAGTTAAAATTGCTGACCATAATTATGTGAATGTCTGTCGGCTTTCATCTTGCCATTCCGGAGTGTGCCCTTAACCGAAGTATTTCTTTAAACGGGGCTTTGGCAAACAGTGCTGTCCCAGATCTAACATGGCAAAAAGCTGCGTCTGATCAGGGTCTTCACTGTTTGCCAAAATGTGTTAGCCATTTTCAGTGTAGATAGATCAGAATTGTTACTGGTGATATGCCAAATGACATTCATACACCAGATAGATAGATAGATAGATAGATAGATAGATAGATAGATAGATAGAAAGAGCTATTGGCAACACTTTTATGTTTCAGTTTGCACAACACAGACCTTGGTCAGCTTGGATTGCATGAGAAAGTAGAGAATAAGGAGTTGAACATTTCTATTTTCTATCATTAATGAACTGAAAATGAAGTCTAAAATTAGCCAAACTAAGTCCATATTAAACACTATTTTTGTAAATAACCCAGTTAAAACTATTATAAAGCAATACTATCATCTTGGGTCCTTTATTTTTGTATAACGTTTGAGTCACCTGACTCCTAATAACAGAGATAATCGTCAAATTTTCCACATACCCCCTAACGAAAAAGTCACCATTTGTGGGTCAAGGTCGAAAAAAATCCTCATTTTCAATAGACAATATTTCATTTTTCTGATTGGAGGTTTGAATCACTGTGTTCATAAAGCATTAAAACCAAACCAGTTAATTCTGATTGGAGGTTTTGAATCACTGTGTTCATAAAGCATTAAAACCAAACCAGTTAATTCTGAATAAGATGGGTCATTGGGGGTGTACAGGTCATTCTGTAAATAACATTGTTATACAACCAGTGGAAAAGCTTTATTACGATGCAAATTCTACATCTAGATTCAAAATTATCAAAAGACATGAGGCTTAACTGAAATGGATTAAATCTTTACAGACCCCTTTCCCACTGGGATTTAATGACAACATTTATCATGAGGGTAATGTTTCCAGAATGCCGGACTTTGATATTTTCTCGCTCCTGGAATGTCGAAAACGCAGAACTAGATCTCACAGCACCAGGAAAAATGGTAACTTTAAACGTAAATTACGTGCGTTTAAACGAAACAATACTAGACTGAAGTGACTGTCAATTATATTATTAAATCATGCACGCCACTCTATGCTTTCATTTTTAAGTTCATTACCCGTTTCTGTTTTACGTCTTCTGGACACCGAGGCGAATAAATTCTACGATAGTTCTAATCAGTTATATGATGCGGCTCTCTTAACTAGAGGCTATATTCAGCATACTCTCCGTCCTTACGTTGATTCTGATCATAAACGCCATTTCTTCAAAATATCCTTCATTAATAAGGGTATGGACTTTATAGATTTGCCCAGTATCTTCCGTGAGAGCTCGGTGCTTTCTTCCATTCCTGCTTATTTTCATAATACTGAAACACCTATAATTTGCTATAAAACAAACCTGTTAGATCTATCATTTTTAATTTCAATAAACTTGTTTCAGATCTTGATATTGATACTTATACTCCTGATTCACGTGATTGTAAAAACTCAGTGTATTGCTATCCTGCTGCTGGTCATGTAATTACTGGCAATTTGAAAATTATTCCTGATTCTAGGATAAGGAATACAATTTCTAAAGGACCGAACTATCGGTTTCCTTCTAAAATTGATTTCAGTAAATGTAGAGATGAAATCGCTGCTTCCTTGAATGAATTCGGTAATCGATGGTGTAAGCGAGAGTATGTTGAGCATAAAGCCCTTAAGGACTGGAAACTTAGCATTTTAAAACTAGTGTATAAACGCATTTCTTTCTATTCTCAAAATACTAACTTATTACCTCCTAAGCCTAAGGCGTCTTTACGTCATCTTAAACTAGGTATTCAAGAATTTCATATGAAGTTTGTTTTGGCCCCTGCAGACAAGGCCGCTAACAACGTCGTCGTTGTGTGACGGCTCCACTATGTAAACACGCTTAAGCAGGAGCTTGGTGGTACTAAGGCCTATGAACTTCAACCTTTAGCTGAAGAGAGAGTTATTGTAGATAAACATATTTGTCATTCAGCCACCAAGTTTGCTGTGTGTGTTACCGAAGGCCAAGACAAGCTTCCTACGCTATACTGGTTACCAAAACTTCATAAAAGACCTTACAAAGCACGGTTTATTGCAAATTCTAGCTCTTGCACTACGACTGAACTTTCTAAATTATTAACTTCCTGTCTTACTGCTATTAAAACGCATGTGATTGAATATTGTGATAAAGTCTTTGAAAGATCAGGAAGAAATCTCTTTTGGTTTATAAAAAAATCGAATGAGGTTTTAAATAAATTGAAATCAAGACATTTCGTGCTTCAAGTCTGTCTACTTACGATTTTCCACTCTTTACACTACACTTCCTCATAATCTTATAAAAGAAAAGCTTATTGATTTAATTGAATGGGCTTTTTCACAGAGAAGATTCTCTCTATCTTGCATGTAATGTCAGAAATGCATTTTTCACTTCTAAAGAGCATGAGAATTATACACTTTAGTCATGTCAGAAAGTGTGTGATGCCCTCACCTTTCTACTTGACAATATTTATATTAGATTCGGTACTAAGTTATTTAGACAAATTGTGGGCATTCTTATGAGTACGAATTGCGCACCTCTTGTGGCTGATCTATTCTTGTATTGTTATGAAAGAGGCTTCATGTTGTCGCTTTCCATTGATAACCAATCTGAAATTATTGAAGCTTTTAGCTCCACTTCTAGATATTTAGATGATTTATTAAATATTGATAATACCTATTTTGATGGTTTGATCAGTCAGATTTACCCCCCCCCCCCCCAGAACTTCAGTTAAATAAAGCAAATTCTTCTGATACCGAGGCCCCGTTTTTGGATTTACATCTATCTATTGTAGATGGGTTTGTTTCGTGCAAAATTTATGATAAACGCGATGACTTTGATTTTGAGATTGTAAATTTTGCTTTTTTGGATGGTGATGTTCCTCGTGCGCAATCCTATGGCGTTTATATTTCGCAATTAATTCGATTTGCTAGAGTGTGTAGTCATGTAACTGACTTCAACACTCGAAATAAATTATTAACGGCTAAACTTCTTAATCAGGGTTATCGGTACCATAAACTACGCAAAGTAGAAGTAAAACAAAGATCAGGAATCGATACAATTAATTTACTCCACCCATCAAAGACACCAAAGGGAAAGAAACACAAACATTAAGCGACCAGACCATAATGGAAACCTAAACAAAGGATGGCCTTTGCGTAGGCCTACTCTTTTGCGTAGTTATGGTACCAAAGCCTTTTCAAAATTTTATAGACGCCATTCTGATTTAATTTCAAAATTCAATATTGGACTTAAATCTCCTCTGCAACAATGTCTATCGGAACCCGAATTTTATGGTAACTTAGTATATACATTCAGAAAAAAAATAAAACCGCAATGACTTTAGCACCCAATTTCGTAAAATCATTCTTCGATATAAAAAGATTGGGTACAACATGGATATTATACGACAGACTGCATGCATGGTAGTTAACCCAATCACGGTAGGCAACTTTGCTTCCCTCTTTTATTGCACGCCGGTGGGTCAGGCCTCAGATTCTATGACGGTTCCAACGTAAATAAAAATCAAAAATGAGTTCCTTTAAGAGCAATGGAAACATTCATAAGAAAGAAGTTGGGCCATACTACGTAGTTTCGGCTAATAAAGCCTCATCAGTGACCCTGTAACGATCCGGCAAAGAAAGCCAGAGGAAACCTACAGCAATTTTGCGAATTTCGAATAGGCAGTCGATTCAAAGACTGATATAAATCAAAATGGGGTCCAAATAATTAAAAACATGTCTAGAATATGAGTCGAAACCAATAATTATTTCCGATTTCTCAGAATATTCACGCTGATCTCAAAGGAACAAAAGTAAAATATAAACTGCACTGTGGTTGATGTACGGGGAGACGTTTTACGGCCGCCACACGGCACAACACCAGCTGCAGTGAAGGCAAATAAAAATCAAAAATGAGTTCCTTTAAGAGCAATGGAAACATTCATAAGAAAGAAGTTGGGTCACACTACGTAGTTTCGGCTAATAAAGCCTCATCAGTGACCCTATAATGATCCGGCAAAGAAAGCCAGAGGAAAGGCTTAATGAAAATTAGAGAGATCTAATTCAAGTTAATAATAGTTGGTGCCTGATGCTCTGTCTCTGGTCGGGCCCATCGGAGTCTAACTGTTGGTTTTCTTTTGCTCCAGCATTTCAGTGGTTTCTTGCCGTCGAGTCCTCACCGTTGTCTCACCTCTGTGGTTCTTTGATTATTTGTGTTCACGGAGATGTTGCACTGATGAGTTAGGAAGCCTTCACGAGGACTAAACAAATTATTTGTCTAAATCGCGACGGAAGTAAGGGCGAGGATTGTGGCCACGTAAAATCGATTTAAGCCCCCCCCCCCCCCCCCCAGTGGAAATCTTTCCACTGACCGTTCCAAGGCGGTTCTTCTGTGGCGATTTATTTATGTTGTTGTGTGTTACTTACTGTGTATATCACTTGGGTCTTTTTATCTTGGATGGCCATATGGCCATTTTTTTTGGGAAAGTAACTGTCCTTATGGCCTTCCTTTGTTTAGGTTTCCATTATGGTCTGGTCGCTTAATGTTTGTGTTTCTTTGCCTTTGGTGTCTTTGATGGGTGGAGTAAGTTAATTGTATCGATTCCTGATCTTTGTTTTACTTCTACTTTAGAATTGATTTTAATGAGGAAATACAACAAAAGGCTCTACAAATGCGAGTACTGTTCAGAAATCGTCGCCATTTCTCTTCCACGACCTGTAACATTCACGAAATAGTGTTTGTAAATTCTGAATAAATATATCATGTTTGTGATCAATATTCAAAAAATATAATCAAAAACTATTCTTATAATACATATTCTTAATGATGATTGGTATATTGTTCTTAGATGACTCATTTTTGCGGTTGTTTATCGCGGATAATTATCGCTTTCTACTCGACTGATTTTTAGCAACTCCAAATGGACACAGGAAGTGACGTATGCAATTTCACTACCCGCGACATGAAAATTATCGGAAATTCACGTCCAGGCATTGATGGGTCCGAGTTTAACTGAAACTCTGGGGCGTACATTTGACTGATCAAACCATCGAAATAAGTATTATCAATATTTAATAAATCATCCAAATATCTAGAAGTCGAGGTAAACCATATAGTCTCTCTCATATCAAAACAAAAACAGATCAGCCACAATGGGGACGCAATTAGTACCTATCGGAATACTCACAACTTTTCTAAATAACTTAGTACCAAATCTTATGTAAATATTGTCAAGAACAAAGGTGAGAGCTTCACACACTTTCTGACATGACATAAAATATAAAAAAAATAGAAGTAGAGGCAATGATCAGGAATCGATAAATTTAACCCACAGCTCCCATCAGAGACACCAAAGGGAAAGAAACACAAACATGAAGCAACAGACCCTAACGAAAACACCAACAGCGGAAAGACAAAAGGATATTTACTTTCCCACAAGATGGCCTAAAGGCTATCCAAAATAAAATAATATAAGCGACACAAACACCCAAAGACAAACCATAACAAAAATAAACCGCGACAGAAGAACCGCATTGGAACGGTCAGCGGAAACGAATTCCACTGGGGGAGGGGGGGGGGCTTAAATCGATTTTACGTGGCCACAATCCTCGTCCTTACTTTCGTCCCGATTAAGACAAATAATTTGTTCAGTCCGCATGAAGGCCTCCTAACTCATCAGTGCAACATCTCCATGAACACGAAAAAATCAAACAACCACAGAGATGAAACAACGGCGAGACCTCGACAGCAAGAAACAACAGAAATGCTGGAGCAAAAGAAAATCAACAATAAGACTCCAATGGGCCCGACCAAAGACAGAGCATCAGGTACCAACCAACATAAGCCTTTACGTTGAAACCTTCATAGAATCTGAGGCCTGACCCACCGGCGTGCAATTAAAGAGGGAAGCAAAGATGTCAACCATGATTGGGTTAACTACCATGCATGCAGTCTGTCGTATAACATTTATGTTGTACTCAATCTTTTTATATCGAAGAATGATTTTTACGAAATTGGGTGCTGAAGCCATTGCGGTTATAAATCTTTCAAAATTTATATGCTAAGTCATCATGAAATTCGGGTTCCGACAGACCCTGTTGCAGAAGAGACTTAAGTCCAGTATTGAATTTTGAAATTAAATCAAAATGACGTCTGTAAAATTTTGAAAATGCTTTGCGTAGTTTATGGTACCGATAACCCTGATTAAGAAGTTTAGCCGTTAACAACAAATTACGAGTGTTTTAATCAGATACATGACTACACACTCTGGAAAATCGAATTAGTTGTGAAATATAAAAGCCATAGGATGGCGCACGTGGAACATCACCATTCAAAAAAGGAAAGTTTACAATCTCAAAATCAAAATCATCGCGTTTATCATAAATTTTGCAAGAAATAAACCCATCCACAATAGAAAGATGTAAATCCAAAATCGGGGCCTCAGTATCAGAAGAATTTGCTTTATTTAACTGAAGTTCTAGGGGGTAAAAATGACTGATCAAACCATCGAAATAGGTATTATACATATTTAATGAATCATCCAAATATCTAGAAGTGGAGCTAAAAGAGGGAGACTTCCCTATGAAATGTCCATTCAGTTAAACTTAAAGTTTTTCTTTTATAAGATTATGAGGAAGTGTAGTGTTAAGGGTGGAAAAATCATAAGTAGACAGACTTGAAGCATGAAAACGCCTGGAGTTCAATTTATTTAAAACTTCATTAGAATGTTTTTTTTACAAAAACAGATTTCTACCTGATCTTTCGAATACTTTGTCGCAATATTTTATCACATGTTTTTATTGCAGTAAAACATGAAGTTAATAATTTAGGGGGTTCAGTGGTGGTACAAGAGCTTTAATTTGCAATAAACTGTGCTTTGTATGGTCTTTTATGAAGTTTAGGTAACCAATATAACGTAGGAAGCTTGTCTTGGCCTTCTGTAACACAGACAGAAAACTTGGTGGCTGAATGACAAATGTGGTCATCAACTAAAGCCCTCTCAACAGCTAAAGGCTGAAGTTCATAGGTCTTTGTACCACCATGTTCTTGCTGAAGAGTGTTAACATAGTGAAGCCATCAAACAACGACCACATTGTTAGCGGCCTTATCAGCTGTAGCCAAAACAAACTTCCTATGAATATCTTGAATACCTAGTTTAAGGTGACGTAAAGACGTCTTTTGTTTAGGAGGTAATAAGTTCGTATTTTGCGAATAACAAGAAATGCGTTTGTTCACTAATTTCAGAATGCTAAGTTTCCATTCTGTCAGAGCTTAATGCTCAACATATTCTCGTTTACACCATCAATTACCAAATTCATTCAAGGCAGCAGCGATTTCATCTCTACATATATTGAAATCAATTTTAGAAGGAAATCGATATTTAGGTCCTTTAGAAATAATATTACGTGTCCAAGAATCAGGAATAATTTTTGAATTGCCAGTAATAATATGACCAGCAGGAGGATAGCAATACACTGATTTTTTACAATCACATGTATCAGGAGTGTTAGTGTCAATATCAAGATCAGAAACAAGTTAATTGAAATTAAAAATGATAGATCTAACAGGTTTATTGTATTTATAGCAAATTATGGGTGTTTCAGTATTTAGAAAATATTTCTTACATTACATGCAAGATAGAGGGAGTCTTCCCTATGAAATGTCCATTCAATTAAATCATTAAGTTTTTCTTTTATAAGATTTTGAGGAAGTGTAATGTAAATGGTGGAAAAATCATAAGTAGACAGACTTGAAGCACGAAAACATCTGGATTTCAATTTATTTAAAACTTCATTAAATTTTTTTAAGATCAAAACAGATTTCTACCTGATCTTTCGAAGATAACCCTTTCTAGAACATATTTAACGTCACTACAGCTGGTGTCTGGGAATGTGTGGCGGCCGTAAAAAGTCTCCCTGCCCTACATCATAGTGTAGTTTATATTTTCTTGTCCTTTGGGATCATTGCTTCCATTGCCGAATTTTTAAAATATTTGAGGGTCACTGATGATGCCTAATAGGCCGAAACTAGCTAATCTGGCCCAGAAAACATGTACACTCCATATTTACTAGTTCTGTGGTGTATTCCTTGCTTCCAAAGGATAACCCTTTCTAGAACATATTTGTCGGAATATTTTATCACATGTTTTTGATGGCAGTAAAACACGAAGTTAATAATTTGGAGAGTGGCACAAGAGCTTGAATTTGCAATAAACCATGCCTTGCATGGTCTTTTATGAAGTTTAGGTAACCAATATAATGTAGGAAGCTTGTCTTGGCCTTCTGAAACACAGGCATCAAGTTTTGTGGAAAAGTTTGGCCTGCTTCAGTCTCAAATACAGTTGAAAAATACTCGTTTAACGTGTTCGCAGTTTCCTGGTCATTTGTTTAGAGATTTCCTTTGGGCATCTCGAGTTTTGGTACTACGGTTTTGGTTTAGGTTTTTGGTCGCACATATTTCCAGAAAATTATGTTGTCCGTTTTGATCTTTAGAGCTAGATTTTTCTCATATTGACATCTGGCAGTCCTTATCTCGGATGTTACATTTAGTTTCTAGCAGATTTATGTAGGTTGAAGTTGGAGTCGGATTTACAGTATTTGTATTTTCGTTTTCTCTTCTCTTTGATCGCTGTTAAACAGGGTCTTGTAATATATGGTATGCGATTGTCCTCAGGGAGAGGTTTGTTCGCCGGTACATTCTTCTTGATCATGTCGATATTTAATTCTGCAAAGTAGAAGTAAAACAAAGATCAGGAATCGATACAATTAACTTACTCCACCCATCAAAGACACCAAAGGGAAAGAAACACAAACATGAAGCGGCCAGACCATAATGGAAACCTAAACAAAGGAAGGCCATAATGGCATTACTTTCCCGTAAAATGGCCAAATGGCTATCCAAAATAGAAAGACACAAGTGATACACACAGTAAGTAACAAACAACAACATAAATAAACCGCCACAGAAGAACCGCCTTGGTACGGTCAGTGGAAAGAATTCCACTGGGGGCTTAAATCGATTGTACATGGCCATAATCCTCGCCCTTACCCCTGTCGCGGTATACACTAATTTTTGCAAACCTGGACCAGGATTGTAGCAAGTTCGTGCTGACAATTTATTTGACAGAGTTGGTTTCTGATGCTGTTATAATTACCTTTGGAAAAGTTCAGCTTCTCCATGCTACGGACACCTTTGTTTCTTTCTTGTGTCGTATAACAGGTTAGCCGGAATTGTATGACTAAGTGGTCACTTTTACTTAGACCTGGCTGAAGGTTAATTTTATTAACCATTCTTCCTCATTGGTTAACATTAAATCTAAAATAATTACCGGATCGGACCGGATCAGACCCAGTTTTCTGTTCTATGGTCAATGTTTCGATATTTTATTCTTTATGCATAGTTGAGAGAGATTTTAGCATGCAAAATGATATTTGCCTCATATCTCCTTTCCAATACCGAAAAAAAGAGATGGTGCACCATCGCAAATATCCCCCTTTTCTAAATTTGACTTTTGACCTACCCAATGACCCCAAGTGGTCAGACCAAAATTTGGATACCAGCATTCTTGCTTACTGTCAAAGTCAAAGGTCTTGCGAAATTCAATAAGTTCAATTTTACATGACATTGTGAGCAATCTGAATGGAGCCATAAACTGTGGCCACAGACAGACTGACTTGATTATCATGGACTTCGCCAAGGCCTTTGACAAGTTACCTCACAGAAGACAATTGTATAAATTGGACTTTTATGGGATAAGAGGATTCACACATAGGTGGATCATGGCTCTCTGGGCGCTCCCAACAGGTTGTATTTGATGGCCAAGGGTCTGATCCAGTCCCTGTTTTATCCCCCCCCCCCCCCCACCCCAAACGACCAGGAAAGAAACTAACAGGGAGAAAACGTCTTTGGGGGAATAACGACAAGGAAATGGTTTGGGGGCGAAACGACTCGGATTCGCCATGCAGAATCAGAATCAAAATTGTTACTGGTGACACGTCAAATGACATTCATACACCAGGACCTGTGATGTGCGAAATTAGTCCCTAGCTCTTTAACCAAAGATGTAAGCTTAGCTACACACTCCCCAGCACCTTCAGCTGTCGAAATAATCGAATCGGGAAGGGATTTCAACCTGTAATTGTTCGGGGAAAGAAAGATTCTTTATAAATGCCAGTTCTTGCAGGAAGGGTCTGAAACGCCATTGAATGGTGCTTTCTACAGTGCCTAGCTAGGGGAAGAAGGTCACATCTTGGAATGCTAGTAGCACCATTTAGACCTTTGCACAAGAGTATGAGCCTACTATGCAGTTGGTCGTTTTTTTTTTTTTTTTGTTTTTTTTTTTGTGAGCTTTTGTGATCACATTTTGTCCGTCGTCCGTCGTGCGTCCATGTGTACTTGCGTTCGTAAACAATTTCAAATAAGTATATCACTAATACCCCATGGCCAATCTTGATCAAATTTCATGTGAAGCATCATCATGTAGGGGGAAAGGCTGCAAAAGGTTTTTGGGCTGATCAGATTAGAATTCTGGTTGCCATGGCAACATATAGACTTATAATGGGAAAAAAATAAAAATTCTTCTTCTCTAAAACCCCAGGGCCGATAGCTTAGATATTTAGCTTGCAACAATGTTAACTGGTCATCTACATAAATCCTGTCAACCATGCCCCTGGGGTCCATTGGCAACACCCGGGGCCCCTTAACTCCTATAGACTCATAATGGAAAAAAAGCTTCAAAAATCTTCTTCTCTGAAACCACAGGGCCCGGAGCTTAGATAATTAGCATGAAGCAACGGCAAGTGGTCACCTACATAATTCCTGCCAATCATGCCCCTGCGTTCCAAATGGGCCACGCCCCGTGACCCCTTCGCTCCCATAGACTCATAATGGAAAAAAGCTTCAAAAATCTTCTTCTCTGAAAACAAAGGGCCCTGAGCTGAGATATTTAGCATGTAGCAACGACAAGTGGTCACCTGCATAATCATGCCCCTGGGGTACAGATGGGCCACGCCCCGGGTCCCCTTCGCTCCCATAGAGTCATAATGGAAAAAAAGCTTCATAAATCTTCTTCTCTGAAACCATAGGGCCCAGAGCTGAGGTATTTAGCATGTAGCAACGGCAAGTGGTCACCTACATAGTTCCTGCCAATCATGCCCCTGGGTTCCAAATGGGCCACGCCCCGGTGCCCCTTTGCTCACATAGACTCATAATGGAAAAAAGCTTAAAAAATCTTCTTCTCTGAAACCATAGGGCCCAGAGCTTAGATATTTAGCATGTAGCAACGACAAGAGGTCAGCTACATACTTCCTGCCAATCATGCCCCTTGTGTCCAAACTGGCTTCGCCCCGGTGCCCCTTAGCTCCTATAGACTCATAATATTGATGAAAAAAAAGCTTCAAAATCTTCTTCTCTGAAACCACAGGGCCCAGAGCTTAGATATTTAGCATGTAGCAACGGCAAGTGGTCACCTACATAAATCCTGCCAATCATGCCCCTGGTGTCCAAATGGGCCACGCCCCAGGGCCCCTTAGCTCCCGTAGACTCATAATCGAAAAAAGCTTCAAAAATATTCTTTTCTGAAACCACAGGGCCCAGAGCTTAGATATATAGCTTGTAACAATGTCAAGTGATCACCTACATAATTCCTGCCAATCATGCCCCTGGGGGTCCAAATTGGCCACACCCTGGGGCCCCTTAGCTCCCATAGACTCATAATGGAAAAAAAGCTTCAAAATCTTCTTCTCTGAAACCACAGGGCCCAGAGCTTAGATATTTAGCATGTAGCAACGGCAAGTGGTCACCTACATAAATCCTGCCAATCATGCCCTTGGTTCCAAATTGGCCACGTCCAGGGGCCCCTAAGCTCCCATAGACTCATAATAGAAAAAAAGCTTCAAAATCTTCTTCTCTGAAACCACAGGACCCAGAGCTTAGATATCTAGCATGCAGCAATGGCAAGTGACCACCTACATAAATCCTGCCAATCATGCCCCTGGGGTCCAAATGGGCCACACCCCAGAGCTGAGATATTTAGCATGTAGCTACGGCAAGTGGTCACCTACATAAATCCTGCCAATCATGCCGCTGGGGTCCAAATGGGCCTCGCCCCGGCGCTCTTAGCTCCCATAGACTCAAAATGGAAAAAAAGCTTCAAAAATCTTTTCTCTGAAACCACAGGACCCAGAGCTTAGATATTTAGCATGTAACAAGGGCAAGTAGTCACTTAAATAAATCCTGCCAATCATGCCCCTGGGGTCCAATTGGGCCACTCTCTTGGGCCCCTTAGATCCCATAGACTAATAATGGAAAAAAAGCTTTAAAAATCTTCTTCTCTGAAACCACAGGGCCCAGAGCTTAGATATTTAGCATGTAGCAACGGCAAGCGGTCACCTACATAAATCCTGCCAAATGGGCCCCCACCCCGGGGCCCCTTAGCACCCATAGACTCATAATGGAAAAAGCTTCAAAAATCTTCTTCTCTCAAACCACAGGGCCCAGATCTTAGATATGAAGCAATGGCAAGTGGTCACCTACATAAATCCTGCCAATCTTGCCCCTGGGGTCCAAATGGGTTACGCCCCGGGGCCCCTAGCTCCCATAGACTCATCATGGAAAAAAACTTCAAAAATCTTCTTCTCCGAAACTGTGAAGCACAGAACTTAGATATTTAGTATCTAGCAACATAAAATAGTCACTTACATAAATTCTGCTAACCCTGCCCCTGGGGTCAAAATTGGCCACGTTTGTGCTCATCAGCTCCTATAGACTTAAAATGGAAGAAACTTCAAAACTCTTATTCTATGAAACCATAAGGCCCAGAGCTTAGATATTTAGTTTGTAGCAATGTCAAGTGGTCACCGACATAAATCCTGCCAATTATGCCCCTGGGATCCAAATTGGCCACACGCCAGGGCTCTTTATCTCTCATAGACTTACAATTGGAAAAACTTAAAAAATCTTCTTCTCTGAAACCCAGAGCTTAAATATGTAGCATGTATCAACGTCAAGTGGTCACCTACATAAATCCTGCCAACCATGCTCTTGGGGTCGAAATTGGCCACGCCCATGGACTCATTAGCATCCATAGACTCATAATGGAAAAAAAAAAACCTTCAAAACTCTTCTCCTCTGAAACCATAAGACCCAGAGGTTAGATCTTTAGTATGTAGCGACATGAAATGGTCACCTTAATAAATCCTTCCAGAAATGCCCCTTGGGTCAAAATTGGCCACGCCCATGGGCGCATTACCTACCATTGACTTGAAATGTACAACTTAAAATGAAAAACAAACTTCAAAAACCTTCTTCTCTGAAAACATAAGGCCGAGAACTTAGGTATTTAGTTTGTAGCAACGTCGAGTGGTCGCCTACATGAATCCTGCCAATCATGCCCCTAGGGTCTAAATTGGCCAAATCTTGTGACCCCTAACTCCAATAAACTAATAATGGAATAATGGAAAATAAGCTTCAAAAATCTTCTTTTCTGAAACCATGAAGTACAGACCTTAGATATTTAGTATATAGCAACGCAAAATGGTCACCCACATAAATCATGCCAACCATGCTCTTTAGGTCAAAATTTGTCATGCCCCAGGGCTCATTAGCTCCTGTAGACTTATACTGGAAAAAAAAACTTCAAAAATCATTTTCTCCGAAATCATGAGGCCCAGAGCTTAGATATTTAGTATGTAGCAATGTCAAGTGGTCTCCTACATAAATCCTGCCAACCATGCCCCTGGAGTCTGAATTAGCCATTCGCCAGGGCTCCTTAACTCCAATAGCATTATAATGGATCAACTTCAAAAATCCTCTTTTCTGAAACCACAGGGCCCCGATTTTTTTTATTTTTGATTTTATTTTTACTTCTACTTAACATCCCCGTCAACACTGTGTAGGTCATTTTGGAGACTTTGCTTCAAGATTTGTGGGACTTTTACCCTACATTGAGATAAACTGACATCTTAAGCTCAGCTGCCCAATGATACCAATAGGGTTTAAAAACTGGCACCACTTTTCCTGGGCAGGCTTAGAACCTCTAAGTTGTTTACCAGTACTCATCTGCGTTCGGTTCCAGCTCTGCATGAAAGCACCATGTAGCCCAATCTATTTCTTCAAGTCCAGATCGGTATTCTAAACATCACTCATGATTTTCTGGTACACAGGTGAGCGCTATAGGGCCAGTTGGCCCTCTTGTTTGGTATTAGAATGAAGAATTAGTAATTTTTTCTGTTGAAAATATCTCTAAACTTTGCAAATTGAATAAAGTGACCATTACACAAATAAGTTCTGAATTGAACAAAGCATTTCTTACAGAGGGAGTCTTCCCTATGAAATGTCCAGTCAATTAAATCATTAAGTTTTTCTTTTATAAGATTTTGAGGAAGCGTAGTGTAAAGGGTGGAAAAATCATAATTAGACAAACTTGAAGCACGAAAGCGTCTGGATTTCAATTTATTTAAAACTTCATTAGAATTTTATAGACCAAAACAGATTTCTACCTTATCTTTTGAAGACTTTGTCGCAATATTTTATAACATGTTTTATGGTAGTAAAACATGAAGTTAATAATTTGGAGAGTTCAGTGGTGGTACAAGACCTTGAATTTGCAATAAACCGTGCTTTGTATGGTCTTTTATGAAAAGTAGAAGTAAAACAAAGATCAGGAATCGATACAATTAACTTACTCCACCCATCAAAGACACCAAAGGGAAAGAAACACAAACATGAAGCGACCAGACCATAATGGAAACCTAAACAAAGGAAGGCCATAAGGACAGTTACTTTCCAACAAAATAGCCAAATGGCCAACCAAAATAAAAAAGACACAAGTGATACACACAGTAAGTAACAAACAACAACATAAATAAACCGCCACAGAAGAACCGCCTTGGAACGGTCAGTGGAAAGAATTCCACTGGGGGGTGGGGAGCTTAAATCGATTTTACATGGCCATAATCCTCGCCCGCGCGGTATGCACTAATTTTGTTTAGTCCTCATGAAGGCTTCCTAACTCATCAGTGTAACATCTCTGAGAACATACAAATCAAAAAACTACAGAGATGAAACAAGGTTGAGGACTCGACAGCATACAACAACAGAATTGCTGGAGCAAAAGAAAACCAACAGTTGGACTCCGAGGGGCCCGACCAAAGACGGAGCAGCAGGCGCCAACCAACATAAAGAATACTGAAATAAAAGTTTAGGTAACCAATATAACGTAAGAAGCTTGTCTTGGCCATCTTTAACACAGACAGCAAACTTGGTGGCTGAATGACAAATGCGGTCATCAACTAAAGCCCTCTCTACAGCTAAATAGAAGTGGAGACAATGACCAGGAATTGATACAATTAACCCGAAGTTCCCATCAGAGACACCAAAGGGAAAGAAACACAATCATGAAGCAACAGACCCCAATGGAAACACCAACAGCGGAAAGCCAAAAGGACAGTAACAATTCCACAAAATGGCCAATAGGCTATCCAAAATAAAATAATATAAGTAAATCGATTTTACTTGGCCACAATCCTCGCCCTTACTTCCGTCGCGATTAAGACAAATACATGTAATATGTTCAGTCCGCATAAAGGCTGCAGTTCATAGGCCTTAGTACGTACCACCAAGATCTTGCTGAAGAGTGTTAATATAGTGAAGCCGTCAAACAACGGCCACATTGTTAGCGGCCTTATCTGCTGGAACCGAAACAAACTTATTTGTCTAAATCGCGACGGAAGTAAGGGCGAGGATTGTGGCCACGTAAAATCGATTTAAGCCCCCCAGTGGAAATCTTCCACTGACCGTTCCAAGGCGGCTCTTCTATGGCGATTTATTTATGTTGTTGTTTGTTACTTACTGTGTGTATCACTTTTGTGGGAAAGTATCTGTCCTTATGGCCTTCCTTTGTTTAGGTTTCCATTATGGTCTGGTCGCTTAATGTTTGTATTTCTTTCCCTTTGGTGTCTTTTATGGGTGGAGTAAGTTAATTGTATCAATTCCTGATCTTTGTTTTACTTCTACTTTTCTTATGGAATTCATGAATACCTAGTTTAAGGTGACGTAAAAACGTCTTAGGTTTAGGAGGTAATACGTTCGTATTTTAAGAATAAAAGAAATGCGTTTGTTCACTAATTTCAGAGTGCTAAGTTTCAATTCTTTAAGAGCTTTATGCTCAACATACTCTCGTTTACACCATCAATTACCAAATGCATTCAAGGCAGCAGCGATTTCATCTCTACATTTATTGAAATGTGAAGGCAAATAGAACGCTTGGTTTCCTGAGGCGAAATCTTCACCCGTGTCCTCAGGATGTAAAATAGGCAGCATATAAAGAACTTGTTCATCCAAACTTGGAATATGGTAGTTGTATCTAGGACCCCAGCGGAGTGGTCCTTAATGAAGAAATTGAAAAAGTTCAGAATACAGCTGCTAGATTTGTAACTAGCAATTACTGCTTTGAAACTGGGAGCATGGCTGGAATACTAGGAAAATTAAGATAGGAGCCTCTCAAGATTGCGAGAAAAGATAGTAGGCTCATACTTTTATACAAAGGTCTAAAGGGTGCTGCCAGCATCCAAACAGACGACCTTGTTCCCCCAGCTAGGCACTATAGAAATCATCATTCAATGGCGTTTCAGACCCTTGCTGCAAGAATT
Source organism: Lucinisca nassula (assembly GCA_963580285.1). NCBI lineage: Eukaryota > Metazoa > Mollusca > Bivalvia > Lucinida > Lucinidae > Lucinisca > Lucinisca nassula. The sequence goes on from OY757017.1 coordinate 144,664,133, forward strand.
GACATTTATAAAGAATCATTCTTCCCCCAAACCATTAGAGATTGGAATGCCCTTCCCGATTCGATTATTTCAACAGCTGAAGGTGCTGAGGATTGTGTAGCTAAGTTTACCTCTTTGGTGAGAGCTAGGGACGTTCATACCATCACAGGTCCTGGTTTTCGAATGTCATTTGGCGTGTCACCAGATGAGTGTACGAACGGAATCAAGACAGTTCACCAACAAGACAACTCACCGTCACGGTTTTTGGAGACAATTCACCGACACAGTTGAAGACAATTCACCGACACTTTTTGAAGATAACTCACCGACACATTTGTTCTTTCTTTTTTTCTCCTATTACTGCTACTCGTTCACATATGAGCATTACGAGCAGGATCTCCTGGGTGATAACCAGTGCTGTTTTTTTTTTAACAATGTGGATGAAGTAAGCAACATCAACAAGCACTTAGCCCTCGTAGAGCATTCTTGCTGACTGTCAACATGGTTTCCGGAGTCAAAGGTCTTGCGAAACGCAACTTGTTCAATTTTACCATGACATTGTGAGCAATCTGGATGGGGCCATAAACCGTGGCTACAAACAGACTGACTTGATTATCATAGACTTTGCTAAGGCCTTTTACAAGGTTTTTGTTTTGTTTGTTTGTTTGTTTGTTTGTTTGATTGATTGAGTTGAGGTTTAACGTCCCCGTCAACACTATTTAGTTCATTTTGGATACGCTGCTTCCAATTTTGTGGGACTTTTACCCGACACTGAGATGAAATGACATCTCAATCACTATACCTCATAGAAGGTTATTATACAAACTGGAGTATTATGGGATAAGAGGATCCACACATAGGTGGATTAGCTCATGGCTCTCAGGGAGCTCACAACAAGCTGTACTTGATGGCCAAGCGTCTGAGTCCCCCAAGGTTCGGTCCTTGGACCGTTCCTCTTCTTTGTTTTCATCAATGATCTCCCCAATAATATCAGGTCATCGGTCCGTTTGTTTGCTGATGATTGTGTCCTGTATAGGAACATATATTCTCCTTCTGGCTGTCTTATTTTACAAGATGACCTGGATCAACTTGCACAGTGGGAGGCCGATTGGCAGGTGAAGTTCAATGTGGCCAAATGTCACTCAATGAGGATGTCACGACACCCTCCGGACAAGCAAATTAAGTTTGACTATACACTACACCAGCAAATTTTGGAGCATGTTCAATCCGCCAAATATCTTGGTATCACCATCACTGACGATCTCGATTGGGGTCAACATATCTCTGAGATTACATCTAAAACAACTAGGACTTTTGGATTCCTTAGACGTAACATGGCCTTTGCACCTAGGCAGACAAAGGATGTTGCATATAAATCATTGGTTCGCCCTCAACTTGAATATGCATCACACATTTGGCATCCCTATATTAAAACTCAGACTCAGCAGGTGGAGAAGGTACAGAGGATAGCTGCTCGATGGACCTGCAGGCGATGGCGAAATAGAAGTAGCGTCGGTGACATGCTTAATGAGCTTGAGTGGCCGTCCCTGGAGGCCCGTCGTGAGCAGTCCTCTTTAACCTTCTTTTACAAGATACACTTTGATTCAGTGTCTATTAATAAAGACAGGTACTTGACCCCTGTAACAGTGTCCACCCAAACAAGAGCATCAAAAGTAAACGACTCACAATATCGTAGATACCAGTCCTATAGTGATGCCCAAGGGAACTCCTTCTTTCCTAGAACTATTCCCCAATGGAATAGTCTTCCCTCCCCTGCTGTGAATGCAAAGTCCGCAGAAGAGTTCAAAATAGAAGTGGAGACAGTGATCGGGAATCGATACAATCAACCCATAGCTCCCATCAGAGACACCAAAGAGAAAGAAACACAAACATGAAACAACATACCTAATGGAAACATCAGTAGCGGAAAGCCAAAAGGACAGTTACTTTCCCACAAAATGGCTATCCAAAATAAAATAATATAAGCGACACAAACACCAAAAGACAAACCATAACAAAAATGAACCGCGACAGCAGAACCGCCTTGGAACGGTCAGTGGAAACGACACGAATAACACTGGGGGAGTGGGGGGGGGCGCTTAAATCGATTTTACGTGGCCACAATCCTCGCCCTTACTTCCGTTGCGATTTAGACAAATTTACAAAGCCCGTACAGTGTAAGATTGAGACTCAGAGGTATGCGTTTTAGGATACCTCTGTTATGCCGATTGTAAATAGTTTTAAGGACGCATCCAGTGCCTCTTTTTTTTTTAGCTAAATTCTAAATTTAGCCACCCAACCAACTAGGTAATGGCCAAATATGACCGACTCAGTATAAGAAGATAGATAGATAGATAGAAGTGCCTTGCTCAAGGGCACAACACTTTGGTCAGCGTTGGGCTCGAAGCCGCAACCTCTTGATCACAAATCCGATGCGCTACCACTGCACCAAAGCGATAATCGACCTGTGAGTGATAATTATGACTGTTAATCAAACGCAATTAAAGGTAATAATGGACAAATGTTGTATTGTGTTGTGTTCAACTGACCATACCTGTGAATGACTAGACTAGCCTGTTAATGAACTGTCTGAGAATCGATTATTAACTAAGAAGGGTGGAAGGTTCAAGTCATGGCTTATGTTTTGCATAATTTAGGATGCATTTCCAACAATGTTTGAGCACCTGACGGAGACAGAAAAAAATAAAACAACATTTTACTAAATTAAGTTCCCTTATAGTATATCTACATGTTTCCCTTTAAACATGCGCCTAAAATAAGATGTGAAAGTTTATTTATGTCAGTCATCCTATTCGGTGGAAAATGGTCTCTTTTTAATAGCAGTATTAGTCTCTATAGTCATAATTTCAAAAACATGCAAAATTTAATAAGTTATCCTACATTCCTTACTTTAATAAAAACGCGCTAATACATCATTTTATATTCAAAATAATGTTATCGTTTTATCATCTGGACTGTGAATGCAATATATTAGTGTGTCGATGAATTGTCTTTAAAAAGTGTTGTCTTCAATTGTGTCGGTGAATTGTCTCGATAAGCCGTGTCGGTGAGTTGTCATGTCGGTGAATTGTCTTGTTCCCACTATTTGATGACCTCCCTTGTCAACTCTTTGAATAATTTGGACGACTCAGGCTGATTTCGTGGCAATTTTTCTTTGTTATTTCCATTATTATTAGTTATATGCATTCAAAATGCCGGTAAGTATTTCGTTGTATGTCAGATGGTTGTCAATATACATTTAGATTCTAAAATAGATGTTTGTTTTGCTCATCCCCCCACCATTTGTTCAGGTGGACAAAATCACCCCCGCCCCCCCTGCTGTTTATAAAGGTGGACAATATCCCCCAGTGCTTCCACATGCAAAATTACTGATTTTTGAAAATCAGTCTGTATATACGGGTCGTTTTGAAAACTGCAAATTCCAAATCAGATTTGATGCAGCACTATCGTAGCTATATTGGTGCTCATGGAAACATTCCCGCTTGGTCATCGGAGCTTGAAGAAATAGATGGGCTGCATGATGCTTCCATTCAGAGCTCAATCCGACCGTCGTTTGTTTTAGTATACCTCTGTTATTCAGATTGTAAATAGTTTTAAGGACCCATGCAGTGACTTCTCTTTTTTTTTTTTTTTAAGCTAAATTCTAAATTTAGCTACGCACCCAACTGAGGTAATGGCCAAATATGACCGACTCAGTATAAGAAGATAGATAGATAGCATAGGAGCGGTGCGTAAATTTACCGGAAAGGACCAGAAAGGACCTGATTACCGGAAAGGACCTGTTTCTACCCAGTTTCCTCCCTATTTCATGATATTTTTTATTGTATGCACCCTATCTACACTGCTTTCATCGTTAACCACATACTACATGTTTTTTGTTTGTTTTTTTTTGCATAAAAAGTAGATTTTTGAAATTAGAGTGCCTGCCTCAGTCTAATGTGGAACGGATTTGATTGCAGAAGGTCTGTACATATTCTGTATCTATACCTATTTGCTAGTTTGACCATGAAATATTATTTACTGTTTTAATTAGGCCAAGAAGTGCAGTTGCCAGCTTCTGGCGACAGACTTCACGCTACATAACCACATACGCATACACAGGCCCTGTAAAGGTGTGGATAGGTCAACTGAACTGGTTGACATGACCGTAATATTGTTGAATGGGCTGTTAAACTCATAGTAATTATTTCAATAACCAGCCATTCCCTTCGTTCCACCCAGTCATGAAAGGGCAGCTTTCAGTTTCTGTCGAAAGAATTTACTATATAACCCAGCACCAGAAAAGTGGATCGCAGGACTGATCGGCCGCGACATGACCTTTACAGTGTTGACTGGGCTTACCGGTACTTATGTATGTTTTAGCCTGAGCTCTGTGTAAGAACTTCATGCAGTCCCAAAATTAACATGAACTACATCATCTTGGTGTCATCTGACATTACATCGGCGTTGCTACGACTTTGTTAAATTAAAGAAAAGGAAAGTAGAAAAGAAAGCTGGCGCACACGCCGTTCCTCGACGTTGAGGAGCCCTGCTTAGGGTAGGAGCGGTCAATTTTCTTTTCTTTTTTCCTATTCCTTATTTTTTCTTACTGTTATAGCCTAAAAATGTTTAATGTTTCTGTTTTTCTTTTCAATGGAATAGAATCTTAGCAATGTCGTATCAACGTCAATGCTACGTCGTAATCTACTGACGTTACATCGACGTTGCTACGACGTCGTTAAATTAAAAAAGAAAAGGAAAGTAGAAAAGAAAGCTGGCGCGCACACCGTTCCTCGATGAATAGGGTAGTTAGCGGTCAGTTTTCTTTTCTTTTTCTTCATTTTTTCTCATAAAAAAATTTCCGGATTTTGTATCTTCACCGGCCAATGTATTTCCAATAAGAATATGTCGTATCAATGTCTGTGTAAAGCCCTGGCGTTACATTGACGTTGATGGGACGTTTCAAGAGCAGAGTTACAAGGACATGAAAACTGGTAAGCCCAGTCAACATTGTTAAGGTCATTGAAAACTGAAAACATGTTACAAATGATGATACAAATGCGCCCCCGCCCCAGGGCTTGATTAAATATTGGGACTGCATGAAGTTCTTACACAGAGCTCCACACCTTCCAGGGCCTGTGTATGCGTAAACAGAAACAGGTCCTTTCCGGTAATCAGGTCCTTTCTGGTCCTTTCCGGTAAATTTACGCACCCCATAGGAGTACTGGTAAACCTGCCCAGGCAAAGTGGTGCGAGTCGGACCGTCCATGCTTATAAACCCTATTGGTTTCATTGGGTGACAGGGCTTGAGAATCATCACTATAAACAATCAGAATTTTCAAAAGTGATTCATTATCCTGTCAACGAAGTAATTCTGTAATTAGCTGCTAATTAAAGAAAATTGTTTTCAGGAAATAACATACGTGATATCTTCCGATTTCGTCGGGATATCCCGATTTAGAACCCCATCTTCCGGTCTCCCGCCTGGCAACCCTTATCTCCCGTCAAGACAAAGTCGGTTTTAGCGGGTCAACCATTTTAGTGTTCACCGTAGTAAAATACCTTTGCGGTACCTTTATCTCGTGAGAAAAAATCACTTGTCAGTAACGGTAAAGCAACAGTCCATTGATGTTCTGGCTGTTTCGGGTCGATCTCGGTTGATTGCATATGGTTGTTTTCATTTTAATAAGTACCAATAAGATGATGTAATTTACAGGTATATCTGCCCCGTTAGCTCGTGCACAAGATTATGCACTTTTTACAGGTATGTCTGTACCGTTACCGCGTGCGGTCACCCAGGTACAATCACGTTTTGTATTGGACACTTCTGTTGTTTTGATTTGATTATATATATCAGATTAAAAAAATTAAAAGTGGTTTTACCATTGATTGTCATTGACTCATTTTTATACCTTATATGTCACTCTTATATCCATCAATCATTCCCATTTTTCATGAATAGGCAGCAATTCTTAATTTTGTAAGTGAAAAATAGTTATAAATTAACCAGTCCATCCCAGTAATCATTGAAAGTCATGAAAATATCAACTTATTTTCTTATAATGCAGTTGTTCCCCTTGAAAATGCTTTATACAAGTACTCGCTTTTCAAACAATTTGTGACCTGCACAGTGAACTTCATGTTAGAGAAATCTATATTTTTTGTCAATTTATTTTGTTTATCTAATGCCAGCCCATAAACCTCTTTATAACAATATTCTTATATCAAGCTTTGGATATAACAAATGACAGTTTACCCAATTTTTTTATACATTATTACCCAAAAATATCATATGTTGTCATGTTTCTTTATAATCTAGTAATGTTTGTTTGGTTATAACATTTTCACTTTTGGGCCTAACAAGAAAGGGGTATATGTATATATATCCCTGTAAACCCACATTTTTCCAAAATGAGGTTCAGGGAGAGCTAGTTACACCAACCTCGTCTCTCATCCAGCCACACCCACTTCTCCCTAGACTTTCCATATTTTCCCGGGAGAGAGAACTTCAGAAGTCACTTCTCCCAAACTTTTTGGGCCAGCTTGGTTCCTGACATTACCAGTATATCTGTTCAAGGACATAGGTTGTGGGTACTCTTTAGAACTGCCTCCATGTGGCAGTTTAATGAGCACCAACAGCATATGGTTTAAGTATAAATTAGATTAATATCTTAGTTTTATCTTCATACAGCTCAGCTTGAACAGAAATAATTCAAAATTAAGTTCTGAGACAAACATGTTAGTTACTTCACATTACAAGTGCTTTTAACGTGCTTGATATGGGCCCTTGATATGTCAAGTTTCACCGAAAAAAAAATAAGATCACTTTTGACCGTGGAAAAATCTCCCTTTTTGAGACCCCAAATTCCCTATTTGAAAATCAAAATCTCCCTGTTTGGGTCCAAGAAAATATCACATGTATGCAATAATTAAGGAATTCTGTTCCTTTTCTGTGGGATTTGTAAGATCAAAGTGAAAGGGGCATACTTGTATAAACTTTTTGTAATAATACATGTGTGCTTTGGGTTTTTATGGACCTCTCAACCGATTAGGATTGTCTGGCATGATCAGTTAACCTACACTAGTTCCAGGCACACTTAGATCCCTGATCTGTATTGATTCCTGATCTGTATTGATTCCTTATCATTGCCTCCACTTCTATTTTAGAACCTCTACCATTACTAAAAACGCCTGTTCAAATATCTCCAAAGGTTGTCAAATTTTGATAACCTATACCAATATTTTTCATATTTCTGCTCAAAAAACATAGATTGTGGGTAGTGGAAAGATAATTAAGTAATAACTAGACTAATTTAGAGCAATGGTGATTTTTAGGGGGGGGATTTTGTCCGGTTACCTACTATAGGACTGGTACCTACGATATTGTGAGTCGTTTACTTTTGATGCCCTTGTTTGGGTTAACACTGTTACAGGGGTCAAGTACCTATCTTTATTAATAGACACTGTATCAGAGTGTATCTCAAAGAAGAAGGTTAAAGAGGACGGTTCACGACGGGCCTCCAGGGACGGCCACTGTAGCTCATTAAGCATGTCACCAACACTACTTCTATTTCGCCATCGCCTGCAGGTCCATCGAGCAGCTGTCCTCTGCACCTTCTCCACCTGCTGACTCTGAGTTTTAACATATGGATGCCAAATTGGTGATGCACATTCAAGTTGAGGGCGAACCAATGTTTTATACAACATCCTTTGTCTGCCTAGGTGCAAAGGCCAAATTACGGCCACTGATTTGTTTGCTACCATATGATTTAGCTTCAACACTATGTCATTTTAGAAGTTTAAACCATAGACTCCCGGTTGAGTGGTGTAGATTCTAAGGGTTTAAAAGAGATGATAGAGTTTGCAGTGTTTGTGTTAGCATTAGCGCAAAAAAAGTGCGTCTGGGCATGATTTCACCAGAATCAGAATTGCTTACTGGTGACACGTTCTAAGACAATCCTTCACCATCATCGGACACGAAAAAAATAAAAATGCTAAACTTCTTAATCAGGGTTATCGGTACCATAAACTACGCAAAGCCTTTTCCAAATTTTATAGATGTCATTCTGATTTAATTTCAAAATTCAATATTGGACTTAAATCTCTTCTGCAACAAGGTCTATCGGTACCCGAATTGTATGGTGACTTTGTATATAAATTCAGAAAATAAATAACCGCAATGACTTCAGCACCCAATTTTGTAAAATTATTCTTTGATATAAAAAGATTGGGTACAACATAAATGTTATACGACAGACTGCATGCTTAGTAGTTAACCCAATCATGGTTGACAACTTTGCTTCCCTCTTTAATTGCACGCCAGTGGGTCGGGCAATAGATGTCTTTGGGTGTTTGTATCGCTTATGTTATATTGTTGGTCATTTTGTGGGAAAGTAACTGTCCTTTTGGCTTTCCGCTATTGGTGTTTCCATTAGAGTCTGTTGTTTCATGTTTGTGTTTCTTTCCCTTGGGTGTCTCTGATAGGAGCTGTGGGTTAATTGTATCGATTCCTGGTCATTGCTTTCACTTCTATTTTGAAGATTCCACACAGTTTGCATTTTTATCCCCCAACCGAATAGGTTCGGGGGATATAGCGATCAGCCTGGCGTCTGTCCGTTCGTCCGTCCGTAGACGCAACCTTGTGATGGCCCTAACTCCTATACCCTTTGAGATTCATTGATAGTTCTTGGAACAATTGTTCACAAGGCTGAGACGGCGTGTCATGCGCAAGAACCAGAACTCTGGATTGCATACTTTTTGAGTTATCTCCCCTTTTAATAAAATAGAATGACTACTTTGTGATGGCCATAACTCCAATACCCTTTGAGGTATGTTGATGGTACCTGGCACAGTTGTTCACAAGGCTGAGACGGCGTGTCATGCACAAGAACCGCAACTCTGGTTGTCATAGTTTTTGAGTTATCTCCCCTTCCAATAAAATTGAGTGACTACCTTGTGATGGCCATAACTCCAATACCCTTTTAGATATATTGATGATACCTGACACAGTTGTTCACAAGGCCAAGACCGTGTGTCATGCACAAGAACCACAACTCTGGGTGCCATGGTTTTTTAGTTATCTCCCCTGACAATATAACCTTGCGATGGCCATAACTCCAAAACCTTACAGATCCAAACCCCTAAACCATATATATTATTGTTCCTTATGATAAGACACATTCATTGACACCAACCTGGGGGCCCTCCGGATGCACTGGGGCCTTGCCCCACCCCCTCCACTTCATAAAAGGCCCAATATCTTGGAAACCGTACAGATCCCCACCCCTAAACCATATACATTCTTGTTCCTTATGATGAGACACATTCAGTTACACTAACTTGGGGGCCCCGGGATGCGCGGGGGCCATGCCCCACCCCCTCCACAACATAAAAGGCCATATATCTCAGAAACCGTTTAGACCCCCACCACTAAACCATATATATTTTTGTTCTTTATGATAAGATGCATTCATTGACACCACCTATGGGTCCCCGGGATGCGCCAGGGCCTTGCCCCACCCCCTCAACTTCATAAAAGGCCCAATATCTCGGAAACCTTACAGATCCCCACCCCTAAACCATATATATTATTGTACCTTACGATAAGACACATTCATTGACACCAACCTGGAGACCCCCTGGGATGCGCCGGGCCCATGCCCCACCCCCTCCACAACATAAAAGGCCATATATCTCAGAAACCGTTTAGACCCCCACCACTAAACCATATATATTTTTGTTCTTTATGATAAGATGCATTCATTGACACCAACCTATGGGCCCCGGGGATGCGCCAGGGCCTTGCCCAACCCCCTCAACTTCATAAAAGGCCCAATATCTCGGAAACCTTACAGATCCCCACCCCTAAACCATATATATTATTGTTGCTTACGATAAGACACATTCAATGACACCAACCTGGAGGCCCCCTGGGATGGGTCAGGGCCCTGCCCCACCCCCTCCACTTCATAAAAGGCCATATATCTGAGAAACCATTCAGATCCCCAACTCAAAACCATATATATTCTTGTTTCTTATGATAAGACATTCAGTGATACCAACCTAGGGGTCCCCCGGGATGCGCCATAGCCCCACCCCTCCACTTCATAAAAGGCAATATATCTCGGCAACCTTTCAGATCCCCACCCGAAAACCATATATATTCTTGTTTCTTATGATAAGACGCATTCAGTTACACCATCCTGGGAGTCCTCTGGGATGTGCCAGGGCCATGTCCTACCCCCTCCACTCCATAAAAGGCCCCAAATTCTCAGAAACCGTTCAGATCCCCACCCCTTATCCATATATATTCTTGTTCTTTATGATAAGACGCATTCAATGAGTCCAACCTAGGGGTCTTCAGGGGTGTGCTGGGGCCATGCCCCACCCTGCCACTTCATAAAGATTCCCACCCCTAAACCATATATACATTCTTGTTTTTTATGATAAAACGCATTCAGAGACACCAACCTGGGGGTCTCTTGGGATGTGCCCGGGCCATTCCCCATCCCCTCCACTTCATAAAAGGCCCAATATCTCAGAAACCGTTAAGATCCCCGTGCCCCCCTCCCCACCCATAAACCATATATTTTCTTGTTCCTTGTGATAAGATGCATTCAATGATATCAAATTGGGCTCTGTTGGGTCATCTCCCATCCCTCCACTTCATAAAAGGCCTAATATTTCAGATACAAAGTCCTCATGAAATGGGGGTTAATTTGGGAGACTTTATAATCAATAAATTAAAACCATACATGGCTGCCAGTGGGCAGTGCCTGCCTGAGCTCTGGTGAGCATTGTGGCCCGTGGGCCTCTTGTTTCGTTATCTCCCCTGACACTATAATCTTGTGATGGCCATAACTGCAATACTTTTGTGATATATTGCCGGTTTAATTCTGGTGCACTTTCTATTGGTGAACAATCTTCTGAAGGACATATTGGCTTTTGGTCGGGGGATTTGCCATCTCTTCCGATGGCTATTTTTTGTATCTTATTTTCAGAATATTTTGTTTCTGATTTTAGTGAATAGGAGCTTTTTTCGTGACGTACTTCCGGTTCTAAAAATAGAACGGGAAAAGCCCTGGCCGTCATCTGTCGTATTGCTTCAAAGGCAGTGGGACAGATAAAGTGTTAATTACAGCGTAAACATCGCCCCCGCCCATAGGGGCTTGAAGAAATATATGGGCTGCATGATGCTTCCACGCAGAGCTGACTCCGGCCAGCACACTAGTACTGGTAAACCGCTTAGAGGATCTAAGCCTGTCCAGGAACCGCGGTGCGAGGCGGACCGTCCATGCTAATAAACCCTATTGGTTTCATTGGGCGACAGGGCTTGAGATGTCATTTCATCTCAATGTCGGGTAAAAGTCCCACAACATTGGAAGCAACGTCTCCAAAATGACCTTTACAGTGTTGACGGGGACGTTAAACCTCAAATCAAACAAACAAATACAGCGTAAACAGTGGAATTATTTTAAACTTTTGGCGAATTCTAATATTAGATAAAGGGAGAAACACCGATATGCTGCCAGATATGAAATTTCGCATCACGAAAATGATATATTGTACATACTGTCTCTCTCTCTCTCTCTCTCTCTCTCTCTCTCTCTCTCTCTCTCTCTCTCTCTCTCTCTCTCTCTCTCTCTCTCTCTCTCTCTCATCGCACCAACAATTAGCGAGCGCAGGCAAATGTAAATTACAGTTTGTCGTTAAATGACGCCACGTCAACCGACATGTAGCGTGTCAACAACGTCGTGTCTACATCGAACCAACTTCAAAGCGATGCATTGAATTTGGCATTGCAACGTCGATGAAACGTCAGAACGTTGCGTTGGCGATAATACGGCGTTGCTTAATAAATTGTCATTTTCCCAGTGCTCGGACCCATCAAGACTCAGTGGGATTGGAACATTAAACTCAAAACAAACGTAGAACACCCTTTCAGTGCATAAAAATGAAACACTCCTTCGCAAGTGCAAGACTTTACAGTAAAATCTGGTAGATTTGTAGATTGGTTCAACCTGCCCAGCCCTTAGGTCTACTTTAACCGATTTGGTACCGGAAACCCCGGAGAGGGGTAAGTGACACACAGTGCAGGCCCAGATCAGACGTGGCAGAACGCGGCGTCTGATCGGGACCTATACGGTTTGCAAAAAGTTCGGCCATTTTCCAAATAAATTTTGAAGAAAACACAACCTGATACCCCTAAATTTTGGAAATGACTCCCGCTATATATAAGGAGGAAGATTCCATTTGGTACAAAAAGGGTTATGGGCTTCTTGGATACAGGGATCAGTCAAACCGCTAAAGATAAAGATAAAGGTTAAGAAGCTTTATTTAACGTCGCATATTCGAAACAAATAACATAAGCTCTGTAGAGCTTTTATTGCGACAAACAAAGTATCCTCTAACAAATACTTACCTGCCTTCATTTATCTTCCTAGGACTACCCCTGATAATGCGAGCGTCAGCCAAGGGAGCTCCTAGTACCATTTTTCACGCCTTTGGTATGGCGCGGCCGGGGATCGAACCCGCGACCTCCTATTCCCGAAGCGGACGCTCTACCACTGAGCTATCGGGGCCGGTACGCTCTCTCATCTCAACGGTCACGTGGCATTGAAGCGAGTTAGAGTGGTTGTCAATGGCATGACGTCGAGCCAACGTTGACTCGACTCCTGTCTGTAAGTCCACTCATTGGTTGTTTTTTTCGACTGTCAGTATGTTTATTTGTCTGTCTAACAGGCCGTCCCTTCGTCTGTTAGTCAGTCATTCATTCAGTCAGTCGGTCTTGTGTGTCGTCTGTATGTCTACTGTCAGTTTGTCAGTCAAACCCCCCCTCTCTCTCTCTCTCTCTCTCTCTCTCTCTCTCTCTCTCTCTCTCTCTCTCTCTCTCTCTCTCTCTCTCTCTCTCTCTCATGCCAACGGTCGTGTGACAATGAAGTGAGTTGGAGTGGCTGTCGACGGCATGGCGTCGAACCAACATTGACTCAATGCCCCTCCGTCAGTCCACTCATGAGTTTATTTCGACTGTCAGTATGGACATTTAAATTTCACATGTAGACAGATCGTTGGACAGATTTCTAAAGAAAGAAAGAAAGAGAGAAAGAAAGAAAGATAGATAGATAGATAGATAGATAGATAGATAGATAGATAGATAGATAGATAGATAGATAGATAGATAGATAGATAGATAGATAGATAGATAGATAAATTTGGATAGCGAATAAAACGAAAGTTACATAAAAACTTATTTTGTAAGTAAGCTTTCGTGAATAACGCTATCTCAAGCCATTGACATGGGTCGTTCACGAAAAGATTTTCGACAATTAAAAACGGATTTAGGATAAATGAATTTCGGTAATAAAAGCGAAATATCATTCTTTCCTTCTCGAGGCATTATTTCAATGTAAACGGGTATATTTTCTCTCAAAATGTCTGAATAGTGTTACCATTTTAAGTTCCGCCAATACATTTGAATAGCGATGGCCGTTTCAATTGACGGCCAGTACTTTGCGCATGCGTAAGAATGACGTCATAAACGGAATTCCTAAAACATCCTATATGTAGAATCAAAATCATTATGAATACACCCCTATTCAAATTAATACATATGTATATTGAAAATTTTTACCACCAAAATTTCAAATTAAAAAAATCTGATATTTTTCATATTTCTGCTCAGAAAATGAATTGTGGTACACTGGTACTCGTTAGGACGGCTTCAGTGAGGCAGTTCTAATGAGTACCAACAATTTATGTTTTTGAGGAAAAATAAGAAATATAATTGTATAACCCTGTATCAATAACCAGTAACAATAACGAGTAATGAGAATACTCAGTGGTTGGCACGTTCGACATGATCGAGAGGTTGGGGGTTTAAATCTGGTCACCGATGCTGAGGTATGTCCTTGTGCAACCAGGTGAAAATGGGTAGCAGTGGTGTAAAATCACTGCCTCTCTTTCGCGTGCGTGATAACATCCGGAATGAATGTTCGAGAGCGATTCAATAAGCTTCGAAGTTTCATCACAATCAAACTAAAATAATATTAGTAAACTAAGGGACATAAGTCCAGCAATTTTTTTATTACCGCTAATTTATTTCTTGCCTGGGTCTAAAATAGAACCAAATTTTTACACATCAATATTTAATGTATTGGCTACGAAAATTTTCAAATTTGATTTGAAAAAAGCACAAGATAATCCGCTGAATAGCGTCAATCAACGTCGGGGTGTCACACAAAAACTCACCAATTATCAGTATCTTGTATACCCACTATCTGAGTCCACAACAGCCCACATCGTCTTATCATGCTCGAAATGAGTCTCCGAACCACATACATAGGTATGCGATTCCATTCCTCTCCGACGGCGTTGACGCCATTTTTCGTTCTGATACGTCTTCCCAGATGGGCCCAGAGTTCCTCAATAGGCGAAGGATCCGGTGATCTTGCTGGCCAGTCTAACACATTCACATTATTTGCCTGCAGAAAGTCCATTGTATGTCGTGCAACATGGGGGCGTGCTTTATCCTGCTGAAATAATGTGGCGTGTCCTTGACCTAAGAAAGGCACAAACACAGGCCAAACAATTTCATCACAATATCGGACGGCATTCAAGTTTCCCTGAACAGTCACTAGGTCTGTTTTATACCGACGAGAAATTCCGCCCCAAACCGTAATGCTGCCGCCTCCAAAACGGCCATGCTGAATGACGTTAACAGGGTCCATCCTCTCTCCATCTTGCCTCCCAACACATACTCTTTAATCAGCAAATTTCAAATTGAAACGGGATTAAGTGAACACTTCCTCTGCTGTCTTGTCCACCGACGATGTGCGTTTGCCCAATTGAGTCTAGCCCATCTGGTCCTGCGTCAGTGGAACTCCTTGGTACGGTCCATGTCCATGCAACTTCGCAGCTCGTAGTCTTTTCCTTCCAGTCCTACCGCAAATTCGTGTTCCAATTGCATTCCGAACCATACCGGCGATTCTAGTACTGCTGAGAAACCGATTACGTCGAGATGACGTCACGATATAATTGTCCTCACGTCGTGCTGTTTTACACGGTCTACCAGAGTGTGGTCTGTGTTTGACGGTGCCAGTTTGACGGAACTTGGACCCGAGTCTTGAATTGTCACTTTCACTAACACGAAAATGTTCTGCTACATCCTTAACTTTCATGCCGCCAGTAAGCATTCCTATACCCATATTACGCTGGTCTAACGTCGGTCCAGGACGGTGCCCCATCTTAGAACTTTTATGATTTTTACGTCAAACGTCTGTTGCAGTGAGAAAAGCGTGAAGACACATCCAGAATTTGTGAATTTTATATCAGAACTGACTTATAAGACATATTTTATAAAGTTAGCACCTCAGAGTTTGATAAAAAGTGGGCCAAAAAAAATTGCTAAACTTATTTCCCTTAGTGTATAAACTAAACTAACGAGAATAGATACATTTCTGAAATCTTTTGTCTCCCTTATCATGGGGATCTACTGTTGAAGGTGGTGGCATCAGAGTAATACTGCAAATGAAAGTCACATTTTTTCTTTCCTTTTCAGCCAAAAGGCAAACAGGGAACAAAGGGCCAAAAGCAAATTTTGGAAGAGAATAAACAGACATTGAATTTTTATTTGTATATAATTTTAGGTGTAAATGTAAGTATGCATTTTAATACATTTTAGCTCAACTGACCGAAGGTCATGGTGAGCTATTGTGACTGTGAGATGTCCGGCGTCGTCATCTGTCGTGCATTGTCCGTCGTGTGTGCGTAAACTTTTCCTTGTGAACACTGTAGAGGCCACAGTTTTGGGCCAATCATCATCAAACTTGGTCAGAATGACCATCATGACAATATCTCGGTCATTCGAATATGGGTCATGTGGGGTCAGAAAGTAGGTCAGTAGGTCAAATCATAGAAAAACCTTGTGAACACACTAGAGGCCACACTTTGGTTCCGATCATCATCAAACTTGCTCAGAATGATCATCTTGACAGTATCTCGGTCAAGTTCGAATATGGGTCATGTTGGTTCAAAAAGTAGGTCAGTAGGTGAAGTCATAGAAAAAACTTGTTAACACTCTAGTGGCCACATTTTTGGTCCACTATTATCATACTTGCTTAGAATTATGCTTAGTTACTAACAGCCCCTGTAGTGTAGAGGTTAGAGCTTAGGACTCTTAATCAAACAGTTATGAGTTTAAATCCTGCTCGAGGAACAATATTTTTTTTTTTTACGCATAAACAGTCAATATCGCCCTCGCACAAAAAAGTTGTTAGTGGGGTGGGGATATTGCATTTGTTCTCTACATACATACATACATACATACATACATACATACATACATACATACATACATACATACATCATGCATAGCATGCATGCACACTGGCACGATGCCCCCGCCCATCGGGGCTTGAAGAAATAGATGGGCTGCATGATGCATCCACGCATAGCTGAAATCGACGCACACAAGTACTGGTAAACGGCTCAGCGGATCTAAACCTGCCCAGGCAAAGCGGTGCGAGTCGGACCGTCCATGCATATAACCCTATTGGTTTTATTTGGGCGACAGAGCTTGAGAAGTAATTTCATCTCAATGTCGGGTAAAAGTCCCACAAAATGGGAAGCAACGTCTCCAAAATGACCTGTATAGTGTTGACGGGGATGTTAAGCCTCAAAACAAACAAACAAACAAAAGCACACTTGCACACACTCACACATGCATACATACATGCATTAGACATGCATCACGCACATGTTTGCACACACCAAACACGCATGCATGCATGCATGCACATGCATGCATTCATGCACACACGTATGCATTCACTGATGCACACAGACTCATGCTTGCACATAGTTTACTCACAGCATTTGTAGTGTAATAGTTAGAGCTTAGGACTCTCAAAGGGTTGTGAGTTCAAATCCTGGTCGGGTAACATTATTATTTTTTTTCTTAGAAGTTTTGTTTTATTATATTTAAGGAACCCCTAAACAATTAATGCCCCCCCCCCCCCCACCAACACACACACAATTTGGGGTACTGCGTTTTTTCTGTACATACATACATACATACATACATACATACATACATACATACATACATACATACATACATACATACATACATAAATACATGCATACATACAAACATACATACAAACAAACATACATACATAGCACACATGCACTCACGCATGCTTTTACACACTCATGCATGCATACATACATGCATTAGACACACTCATGCATGTATGCACACACTCATGGAAGCATGCATCACGCACACATGTATGCATACATGTATTCACTCATGTAAACTCATGCTTGCACATGTGCATCACACATGCATGCATGCAAGCACACACACACATCCATGCATGGTCACACATGTCAAATACATGCAGGTATGCATACACATGAAAGCATGCATAACGCAAGCATGCATACACACATATGCATGCATGTACACATGCACTCACTCATGCACACAATGACACATGCATTCACACACACTCACATGCACGCACTTAGGCATGTATGTACACTCATGCACTAACACATGCATGCACACACATGCATGCATGCACGCAAGTTCACAAGGCTTGCATGCACAAACCAATACATGGACGCATGCATGTACACACATGAATGCATGCGTGCACATACTCACACATGCAGACATGCACACGCCCAGGCATGCATGCGCAAAACATGCACCCGCAAATGCTACATGTATACATGCACACACTGATACATGCATTCATTTGCACAAAGATGCATTCACACACTCATGCATTCATGCACACACACATGATGTGTGTCAGAAGTTCCAGAACACACTCAGGCAAGCTTGCATGTGTGTGCATGCATGCACACATGCACTCCCTCATGCACACACAGACACATGCATGCACATGTGCGTAACACATACATACATTAAAGCACACGGACATGCATGCACACATGCACTCACACATACATGCATTCACCCAAAGATGCACACATACACACTTCAGGCTTGCATGCACAAACCTATGCAGACATGCACACACACACACATGCAGACATGCACATACTCAGGCCCACATGCGCAATACATGCACCCACAAATGCTGCATGCATACATGCCCCACTGATGGATGCATGCATGCATTTGCACAAGGATGCATTCACACACTCATGCATGCACACACAAATAATGTGTGTCTGAACACACTCAGGCATGCTTGCATGTGTGTGCATGCATGCACACATGCACTCACTCATACACACACAGACTCGTGCATGCACATGTGCATCACACATACATGCACACATGTACATGCATGCATGCTCATGCGAGCAAGCATGCAGGTACAATTTCACACATACATGCATGAACATACCCACACCTGCTTGTATGCACACGCACATGCATGAATACACACATGCATACATGCACACACTCAGGCATACACACATACACATGTATGGACACACACATGCATACATACACACACTCAGGCATGCATGTGCAAATCCATGCATACATGTGCACATACATACATTCACACATGCTGCATGCATGAACACACTCAGGCATGCATGCACACATACATGCATACACACTCACTCACATGCATGTATGCATGCACACACTCAGGCATGCATGCACAAACATGCACATACAGGCTCATGCATGCATGCAAACACTCGGGCATGCATGTAAGCATGCACATGTGCATACATGCACACTCTCACGCATGCATGAACACAAGTATGCACACATGTATGCATACACACACTCATGCAAGCATGCATGACACACTTACTGTGTGCATGCACACACTCATACATTTATGCACACGTTCATGCATACACACACACTCAAATGCATGTATATATGCACACACTCAGGCATGCCTGCATGCTTACACACATGCATTAATGCACACATACACACTCATGCATGCATGCAGTCACACATAATTTGCTCAACTTAGGCCCCTTTAGGTGAGGCATGTTGCCTTCTGGCAACTCTTGTTGATGGGTTTCACTCTACTTACCCTACCAATAATAATACCACAGTTAGTTAGACTCATCCTTTTCACACATTCACACACAACCTCATGTCACCCCCCTCAACCCCCTTTCCCCCCCCCCCCCCCCCCCCCACACACACACAACTCCCTGTCTTGATTTTTAGACCAAGTTTGTTAAACTTCTGGTGCACTAGGACCTGACCCACAATGTCGAAGGGATCCACCCCCCCCCCCCCCCCCAAAAAAAAAAAAGAAAACATTTCATTTGTGCATAAAGGATCAGGTGAGCGATCATCATGACCCTCTTGTTTTGGAATTTTGAATTGAATAATTAACTGTTATGCTAACAAAGTATGTGTTGGGTGTTTTCTCCTCTTTTTAGCTCACCTGACCGAAGGTCATGGTGAGCTATTGTGACTGCTGTGAGATGTCCGGCTTGTCGTTCGTCGTGCATGCATAAACTTTTCCTTGTGAACACTCTAGAGGCCACAGCTTTGGGCCAATCATCAAACTTGGTCAGAATGATCATTATGACAATATCTCAGTCAAGTTCGAATATGGGTCATATCAGGTCAAAAAGTTGGTCAGTAGGTCTAACCATAGAAAAACCTTGTGAACATACCTTTAGGCCACAGTTTTGGTCCGATCATCATCAATCTTGCTCAGAATGATCATCTTGACAATATCCCAGTCAAGTTAACCCTATGAGACATGTCGGGTCAAAAACCAGGTCAGTAGATCAAATCATAGAAAAACCTTGTGAACACACTAGAGGCCACAGTTTTGCTCCGATCATCACCAAACTTCCTCAGAATGATCATCTTAACAATATCTCGGTTAAGTTCGAATATGGGTCATAAGGGGTCAAAAAGTAGGCCAGTAGGTCCAATCATAGAAAAACCTTGTTAACGTTCATTGTTAACTATTCCCTCTGTATTACCGCCCTTATTTCCCAAATTAAAAATAATAGAAGTAAAACAATGTGCATTTATGTGCAACCTCTGTAGTATAATTGATAGAGCTTGGGACTCTGATTCAAAGGGTTGTGAGTTCAAATTCCAGTCGAGGAACATTTTTAGCTCACCTGGGCCGAAGGCTCCAGTGGAGCTTATAGTATAGTGGGTTGTCCGTCCCTCCATCCATCGGCTGTCCATCCACATCTTTGACCAGTTATATCTCTGCAACCTGCAGGCTGATCTCAACTATTTCTCATCTGTAGCATGCCTCTGGTGGCGCATTGATGACGTAAGCTTTTTTTCGAAATCGAACAAAAACTTGGTTGCTGTGCCGTCACATACATCATGTCTGTCGATTACTCATGGAGGTATGTCCCCTACTTTGCTGAAAATGCCTATTATTGACCTTGTCATCACCGTAGCCCCTTCAGTTTTGATCGGATCTTCTTGAAACTTACACGTAAGTCAGGGATAAAAGCTTGGATGAGTTGAAAACTAGCGACATCGGTCGATTACTTATGGAGTTATGTCCAATTCTTTCTTTTTTTTGACCGTGTCATCACTGTAGCCCCTTCAGTTTTGATCAGATGTTCTTGAAACTCACAAAAAAGTCAGTCAGTGATAAAGGCTTGGATGAGTTTAAAAACTGGGAGATCGCCCTATCTATCATAGAGTAACTTCCCCTTGATAGCTGAAAATGCCTATTTTTGACCTTGTCAGCATTTTAGCCCCTTCAGTTTCCACCGGCTCTTCTTGAATCTTACATGTTAGTAAGTAAGTGATAAAACCTCAGCTGAGTTTAAAAATTGGTAAGGTCGGCCTGTTTTTTAGACAGTTATGTCCCCCTTGATTATACCCCCGGCATACGAATTATGCTATGGGGGTATATAGTTTTCGTCCTGCCATTCGTCTGACTGTCCGTCTGTTAACATTTTGGTTAAAGTTTTGCGTACAAGTTTCTAAAAGATTTATCTTCTGAACCCTTTGATAGATTTAGTTGATACTTACACTGAAGTTACATACAGGTCTAAAGATTTCATTGATGCATGTTTCAAACCCCACAGTGATCTTGATGTCCGGTCACAGACTTTGAAATTTTACATTTGGTTAAAGTTTTGCATCAAAGTTTCTGAGAGATTGTATCTTCCGAACCCTTCGATAAATTTAGTTGATACTTACACTGAAGTTACATTATGGTCTTAAGATTTCATTGATGCATGTCCCACCCCCACAGTGACCTTAAGGTCAGGGACACAGACTTTGAAATTTTACATTTGGTTAAAGTTTTATGACAAAGTTTATAGATGCCCGTAAGTTCTAAACTCAAATTCAGTTGATACTTGCATCAATGTACCAGTCCAAACATTTTGTGATGTATGTCCCTTCCCCCCACCCACGGTGACATTGACCTCAAGGTCATGGACTTAAAAATTTTACATTTGGTTAAAGTTTTATGACAAAGTTTATAGATGCCTGTATGTTCTAAACTTTAAGACCAAAATTCAATTGATACTTGCATTGATGTTGCATACCAGTCCAAAGATTTCATTGATGCATAACCCACCCTGCTGCTTTAGTAACATTGGTACCCCCGCCCATTCAGTAACTTTGATGCCCTCACACCATTGGTCCATTTAGAAATTTTATGTTTAGATTAGCTTTTACAAGCACATTTATAGATTCTTATAGCTTCTTGACATCTTAATTCATATTACATACAAGCTGGAAAGATATATCAGAGTATGGCGCTGGCCGGGGTATACGTGACCCACTGGTCGCTTTCTCTAGTTTCAGAAAATGTCTTTTTTTAACCTTGTCATCACCGCAGCCCCTTCAGTTTTATTAGATCTTCTAGAAACTTACTTGTAAGTAAGTCAGGAATTAAAGCTTGGATGAGTTCGAAAACTGATGAGATCATCCTATTTATCATAGAGTTATGTCCCTTTGATTGCAGAAAATGCCTTTTTTTGACCTTGTCATCACCCTGACTCCTTACAAACAAGTAAGTCAGGGATAAAAGCTCGGATGAGTTCGAAAACTTGCGATGCCAGTCTTTTACTGACAGAGTTGTGTCCCCTACTTTGCTGAAAATGCTTATTTTTGACCTTGTCATCACCATAATTTTGGACCTTGTCATCACCGTACTCAATTCAGTTTTGATCGGAACTTCTTGAAACTTACATATAAGAAAGTCAGGTATGAAAGGTCGAATGAGTTAATGAGTTTAAAAGCCGGCAAGTTTGGCTTATTTATCATCGAGTTACGTCACTTTGTTTGCAGAAAATGCCTGTTTTAGCTCACCTGTCACTTAGTGATGAGGTGAGCATATGGGATCACTTTTTGTCCGTCGTCCGTCGTGCATCCGTGCGTGCGTAAACTTTTTTGTGAACACACTAGAGGTCACAGTTTTAGGCCAATCATCATCAAACTTGGTCAGGATGATCATCATGACAATATCTCGGTCAAGTTCGAATATGGGTCATGGCAGGTCAAAAATTAGGTAAGTAGGTCAAATCAAAGAAAAACCTTGTGAACACTCTAGAGGCCAAAGTTTTGGTCCGATCTTGATCAAACTTGCTCAGAATGATCATCTTGACAATATCTCAATCACGTTCGACTATGGATCATGTCGGGTCAAAAAGTAGTTCAAATCATAAAAAAAACATTGTGAACACTCAAGAGGCCACAGTTTGGGTCTAACCATCTTAAAACTTGCTCAGAATGATCATCCTGACAATATCTCGGTCATGTTCAAATATGGGTCATGTCGGATCAAAAAGTAGGTCAGTAGGGCAAATCATAGAAAAACCTTGTTAACACTCTAGAGTCTACAGATTTGGTCCACTCATCCACAAACATGCTCAGAATGATCATCCTGACAATATCTTGGTCAAGTTCGAATATGGGTCATGTCGGGTCAAAAAGTAGGTCAGGAGGTCAAATCATAGAAAAACCTTGTTAACACTCTAGAGGCCCCAGTTTTGGTCCAATCATACTCAGACTTTCTCAGAATGATCATCCTCACAATATCTCGGTCAAGTTCGAATATGGGTCATGTGTGTGGGGTCAAAAAATAGGTCAGTAGGGTAAACCATAGAAAACCTTTTTAACACTCTAGAGGCCACAGTTTTGGTCCAATCATCCTCAAACTTGCTCAGAATGATCATCTTTATAATATCTTGGCCACTTTTGAATATGGGTCATGTCTTATTACAAAGTAGGTCAGTAGGTCAAATCATAGAAAAAATCTTGCGAATACACTAGAGGCCACAGTTTTGGTAAAAAAATCATCAAACTTACACAGACTAATCATCTTGACAATTTCTTGGTCAAGTTCGAATATGGGTCATGTTGGGTCAAAAAGTAGGTCAGTAGGTCAAATCAGAGGAAAACCTTGTGAACACACTATAGGCCACAGTTTTGGTTCGATCATCATCAAACTTGTCCAGAATGATAGTCTTGACAATATCTCCATTAAGTTCGAATATGGGTCATGTCGGGTCAAAAAGTAGGTCAGAAGGTCAAATAATAGAAAAACCTTCTGGACACACTAGAGGACACAGTTTAGGTCCGATCATCATCAAACTTGCCCAAAACGATCATCTTGACAGTATCTCGGTCAAGTTTGAATACGGGTCATGTGGTGTCAAAAAGTAGGTCAGTAGGTCAAATCATAGAAAAACATTGTGAACACATTAGAGACCACAGTTTTGGTCCAATCATCATCAAACTTGCCCAGAATGATCATCTTGACAATATCTCAATCAAGTTCGATTATTGTTTATGTCGTGTCAAAAAGTAGGTCAGTAGGTCAAATCATAGAAAAACCCTCTGAACACACTAGAGGCCATAATTTTGGTCCGATCATCATCAAACTTGCTCAAAATGATCATTTGACAATATCTCGGTTGATTTCGAATATGGGTCATGTCCGGTCAATAGCTAGGTCATCAGTAGTTCAGATTGTTGAAAAACCTTTTGAAGACACTAGAGGCAGTAGGTCAGGGTTCATACGCGTCAGGGAAATGTCAGGGAAATTAAAAATTTTTCAAGGTCAGGGAATTGTCAGGGAATTTCGTGTTGTGTCAGGGAAAAACAATTTTTTGCTAAAATGTCAGGGAAATGTCAGGGAATGACATCTCAAGCCCTGCCGCCCAATGAAGCCAATAGGGTTTATAAGGACGGATGGGCCGACTCGCACCGCATTGCCTGGTTTGATTTGAACCAGAAGATAAACTGGCCAAAAAGAAGGTTAAGCCTCACCCAGTATTTTGCAATAGGCAAAATTTTCATAATTTGATTGGCTGTAACTTTTTATAAGTTCTAGATTTTTCACAGAACTTTGAAGTGAGGAAATAAATTCCTTGTCTTAAAATCTGTTCTGTATCAAACATATTACCGGACTTTCCTTTGAAATTTTAGAAAGATCTTTAATGGACACATTTTATTATGCCCCCGCCATTCGAAGAATGGTGGAAAGGGCATATAGCTTTGCCCCTGTCCGTCCGTTTGTCTGTGCATCCTAAACTTAAATGCGGTCAATAACTTCCTTATTTCTTGATGGATTTTAAAATTAATCGGCAGAAATGTTAATCATCTTGAGACGACGTGTCACGTGCAAAACCCAGGTCCGTACCCCAAGGTCAAGGTCATACTTAGAGGTCAAAGGTAAAAAAAAGGGTCCAAAACTTTAACGCAGTCAATAACTTTCTTAATTCTGGATGGATTTTGAAATTACTTTGTAGAAATGTTAACCATCATGAGACAATGTGTCACGTGCAAAAACCCAGGTCCGTACCTCCAAGGTCAAGGTCATACTCAGAGGTCAAAGGTAAAAAAAAGGGTCCGAAATTTAAACACCGTCAATAACTTGCTTATTTCTGGATGGATTTTGAAATTACTTTGAAGAAATGTTAACCATCATGAGACGATGTGTCACTTGCAAACCCAGATCCGTACCTCCAAGGTCAAGGTCATACTTAGAGGTCAAATGTCAAAAAAATGGTCCGAAACTTTAACGCAGTCAATAACTTTCTTAACTCTGGATTGATTTTAAATTACTTGGCAGAAATGTTGGCTATCATGAGACAATCTGCCTCACACAAAACCAAGGTCCTTACCTCCAAGGTCAAGGTGATACTTAGAGGTCTAATGTGAAAAAAGGGTACAAAACTTAAACACAGTCAATAACTTTCTATGGGTGAATACGAAAATAGGCATATTTTCAGGCGGGGGCATCCGTGTCCTATTGACACATTTCTAGTTGTCTTAACATTAAAAAAAATGACAAACCCTTAAGCTCCAGCACCTGTTTAGTGACATACCATAACTTCAAAATACTTAGATATACAATGCCATAACTGCTTGAAATTACATTGATTAGGAATGTCACTGGATGTGGAGTTACTAGCTGGGCTTACATGGCCTGTATGCTCCACCTGGACTAGGTTTGGTTTAAGAAAACTGTCACACTGATATGAATGCCTCTTATCATTATCTTTGTTTAGTCCACATTTATTGTTGTGTTTGTACTTGTATACATACAATTTCCAGTAAGTCAAAATTTAACAAAGAACTGCGCAAACTAACACCATCCTTCTATTTCATTTTCCCAAATTTTATGTTGAACATTTATTGCTTTTCATTGTACATGTACAATAGAACTTAGCCAGAATTCTGGAAATGAGCACCTGTATAGCAGAACAGAACAGTATTTAGTATTAATATATTTCAAAACTTTGGCAGTTATATTCTAAACCTTACAGGACTATAGTGAAAACTGCTAAAAACATTCTGTTGTAGCTTTTGCAAAGAGATATTCCACATCCAGCTCTGAAAAAAGATGCTCTGCTTTCCTCTATATACTGATTGCAATATGGGTGGCTTGGGAGGTTCGGAGACCAAAATCAAAATTCTAAATAAATTTCAAACCGAAGACAGCAGCTTACATGCTGTTATGACTTCATCTTTCTTTTGCAAAACTCAGCATAATCACTTTTGATTATAAACAGGGCAACTTACAATGGGCAGACATAAAGGCTTGAATAAAAGTATGGTTCTCCGATGGGTTTGATTATGTCAGGGAAATGTGGGTTGGCGTCAGGGAATTGTCAGGGAAATGTCAGGGAATTTTATTTTGTCTAATCTGTATGAACCATGTAGGTCAGTAGGTCAAATCATAGAAAAACCTTGTTAACACTCTAGAGGCCTAAGTTTTGGTCCAATTATCCTCAGACTTGCTCAGAATGATCATCCTGACAATATCTCGGTCATGTTTGAATATGGGTCATATGGGGTCAAAAAGTAGGTCAGTAGGTCAAAACATAGAAAAGCCTTGTTTACACTCTAGGGGCCACAGTTTTGGTCGAATCATCTTCGAACTTGCTCAGAATGATCATCCGGACACTGTCTCGGTCAAGTTCGAATATGGGTCATGTCGGGTCAAAAAGTAGGTCAGTAGGTCAAATCATAGAAAAACCTTGTTAACACTCTAGAGGCCCCAGTTTTGGTCCAATCAACCTTCAGACTTGCTCAGAATGATCATCCTGACAATATCTCGGTAATGTTCGAATATGGGTCATGTGGGGTCAAAATGTAGGTCAGTAGGTCAAACCATTAAAAAACCTTGTTAACACTCTAGAGGCCCCAGTTTTGGTCCAATCATCCTCAGACTTGCTCAGAATGATCATCCTGACAATATCTCGGTCACGTTTGAATATGGGTCATGCGGGGTCAAAAAGTAGGTCAGTAGGTCAAACCATAGAAAAACCTTGTTTACACTCCAGAGGCCACAGTTTTGGTCGAATGATGATCAAACTTGCTCAGAATGATCATCTCTACAATATCTAGGTCAAATTCGAATATGGTTCATGTGGGTCAAAAAGTAGGTCAAATCATAGGTAAACCTTGTTGACACTCTAGAAACTGCAATTTTAGTCTAATTATCATCAAACTTGCTCAGAATGATCATCTTGACAATATCTGCGTCAGGGTCGAATATGGGTCATGTCAGGTAGGAAACTAGGTTAGTAGGTCAAATCATAGAAAAACCTTGTGAACATACTAAAGACCACAGTTTTGGTCCGATCCTCATCAAACTTGCTCAGAATGATCATCTTGACAATATCTATGTCAAGTTCGAATATGGGTCATGTCAAGTTGGAAAGTAGGTCAGTATGTCAAATCATAGAAAAACCTTGTTAACACACTAGAGACCACAGTTATCATCAAACTTGCTCAGAATGATCATCTTGACAATATCTGGGTCATGATCGAATATGGGTCATGTCAGGTCGGAAATTAGGTCAGTAGGTCAGATCATAGAAAAACCTTGTGAACACACTAGAGACCACAGTTTTGGTCCGATCCTCATCAAACTTGCTCAGAATGATCATCTTGACAATATATCGGTCAAGCTCGAATACGGGTCATGTCGGGTCAAAAAGTAGGTCAGTAGGTCAAATCATAGAAAAACGTGAACACTCTAGAGGCCACAGCTTTGGTCTGTTCGTGATCAAACTTGCTCAGAATGATCATTTGACAATATCTCGGTTTATTTCGAAAATGGGTCATGTCTGGTCAATAAGTAGGTCAGTAGGTCAGATCATAGAAAAACCTTGTGAACACACTAGAGGCCCCAGTTTTGGTTCGATCATCATCAAACTTGCTCAGAAGGATCGTCTTGGCAATATCTGGGTCAAGTTTGAATTCGGGTCATGTTGGTTTAAAAAGTAGGTCAGCAGGTCAGATCATAGAAAAACGTTGTGACCACTCCAAGAGGCCAAAGTTTTAGTCCAATCATCATAAAACTTGCCCAGAATGATCATCTGGACAGTATCTCGAATATGGGTCATGTCAAATCAAAAAGTAGACCAGTAGTTTATTTTGTCACAACTTTTGAGATGTTTGAGATAGAGCCTTCATATTTGGCATGTAGTTACCTTGTGACAAGGGCTTCCCACTCGTATAAAAATATTTGACCTGTGACCTTGACCTGTGACCTACTTTATCATAACTTTTGAACCATGTGAGATAGAGCCTTCATATTTGGCATGTATGTTCCTTGTGACATGGTTTTCCCAACCATTCAAAAATTTTGACCCATCACCTTGACCCTTGACCTACCTTGTCATAACTTTTTAAGCATTCGAGATACGGCCTTCATATTTGGCATGTAGGTTCCTTGCAACAAGGGTTTCCTATTCATACATAAAATGTGACCTTTACCTTGTCATTTGACCTACTTTATCATAACTTTTGAACCATTTGAGATAGTGCCTTCATATTTGGCTGAATGTTCCTTGTGAAAAGGTCTTCCCACCCATACAAAAAAATTTGTCTTATGGTCTTGACCTTTGACCCACTTTGACATAATTTTTGAAGCATTTGGGATAGAACCTTCATATTTGGCATGTAGTTTCCTTGTGTCATACAAAAATGACTAGTGACCTTGACCTTGACATGTGAACTACTTTATCATAACTTTTGAACCATTTGAGGTAGAGCCTTCATATTTGGCATGTATGTTCCTTGTGGCAACGACTTTCACCCACTCAAAAATTTTTGACCTGGGACCTTGACCATTGACTTTTGAACCATTTAAGATAGAGCCTTCATATTTGGCATGTACGATCCTTGTGACAAGACCTTCCCGGCCATGCAAAATGTTTGACCTGTGGTCTTGACCTTTGATCGTTTTTGTCATAACTTTTGAACCATTTAAGGTAGAGCCTTCATATTTGGCATGTATGTTCCTTGTGAAAGGTCTTCCCACTCATGCAAAAAATTTGACCTGTGACCTTGACCTTGATCTGTGACCTACTTATTCATAACTTTGGAACCATTTGAGATAGAGCCTTCATACTTGACATGTATGTTCCTTGTGACAATGGCTTTACATCCATACAAAAAGTTTGATCTGTGACCTTGACCTTTGACCTACTTTATCATAACTTTTGAACCATTTGAGATAGAGCCTTCATATTTGGCATCAGTCTTGGGGTAATCATTATCTGTAATCGTAATCTGCTGTAGTCGATTACATATTTTCAAGTAATCTGATGTAATCAGTAATCAGACATTGTTCTGATTACAAGTAATTTAATTTAATCAATTACTTCCATATTTTGGCCTGTAATCATGATTATTTTCTGATTACAATTTGATTACATTTCTGTTCATATAGATGCATAAATTGTGAATTGGTGCAAAAATATCAGGTTTCTGGACATCAGACCAATTCTTTTATATACTTTTGCTAGCGTGTATACTCATCATAATATCAGTAATTCCTAATAAACTGCAATTAAACATTTCAAACTGTTACCTTTCATTAAAGTTAATGGGTGTGCTGAATGATTTTCAAATCAGTTTATAAAGACTGCACAAGTGCAAATAAAGTTGATCATATAGTTGTCTCCCTTTAAAGTGTGTAAGGTATGGATAGAACAGAGAATGGGGTAAAGCTGTGCAGTCATAGTATTTTATCAACTACCATAATGATCCTAAGGTATTGGACTGACAGGCCTGGTCAAACAGTGCATACTCAGATAAGACTGTCTAGAACAGACAATGGGGTAAAGCTGTCCAGTCATAGTATTTTTATCAACTACTATAATGATCCTAAGGTATTGGACAGACAGGCCTGGTCAAACAGTGTATACTCAGATAAGACTGTCTAGATGAGCACTCTGATCTGGGTGCACACTGTTTGCCTTTTAATTATTTTATGCATTTCTCCTTAGAAAAGATATTTTTTTTAAATTTCTAGGTGATTATAACAAACTTTTCAGATGTCTATTTTTTATATATATTTTACAGATTTTAGCTCACATGTCACGTAGTGACAAGGTGAGATTTTGTCATCACTTTTTGTCCGTTGTCCATCGTGCGTGCGTGCGTGCGTGCATGCATGCATGCGTGCGTCCATCCGTAAACAATTTCAAATAAGTATATCTCTAATACCCCATGGTCAATCTTGATCAAATTTCATGGGAAGCATCATCAGGTAGGGGGAAAGGCTGCATAAAGTTTTTGGGCTGATCAGATTGGAATTCTGGTTGTCATGGCAACATATAGCTCCCATAGACTATCAATGGGAAAAAATTAAAATATCTTCTTCTCTGAAACCACAGGGCCCAGAGCTTAGATATTTAGCATGTATTAACGGCCAGTGGTCACCTACATAATTCCTGCCAATCATGCCCCTGGGGTCCAAATTAGCCACACCCCGGGGCCCCTTCGCTCCCATAGACTCATAATGGAACAAAAAGCTTCAAAAATCTTCTTCTCGGAAATCACAGGGCCCAGAGCTTAGATATTTAGCATGTAGCAACAGCAAGTGGTCACCTACATAATTCCTGCCAATCATGTCCCTGGAGTCCAAACGGGCCACGCCTTCTTCTCTGAAACCACAGGGCCCAGAGCTGAGCTGAGATATTTGGCAACTAGCAACGGCAAGTGGTCATCTACATAATTCCTGGCAATCATGCCCCTGGGGTCCAAATTGGCCACACCCTGGGGCCCCTTAGCTCCCATAGACTCATAATGGAAAAAAAGCTTAAAAAATCTTCTTCTCTGAAACCACAGGGCCCAGAGCTTAGATATTTAGAATGTAGCGACGGCCAGTGGTCACCTACATAATTCCTGCCAATCATGCCCCTTGGTTCCAAATGGGCGACGCCCCGGGGCCCCTTTGCTCCCATAGACTCATAATGGAACAAAAAGCTTAAAAAATCTTCTTCTCGAAAACCACAGGACCCAGAGCTTAGATATTTAGCATGTAGCAATGGCAAGTGGTCACCTACATAATTCCTGCCAATCATGCCCCTGGGGTCCAAACGGGCAACGCCCAGGGGCCCTTTAGCTCCTATAGACTCATAATGGAAAAAAGCTTCAAAAATCTTCTCTGAAACCACAGGGCCCAGAGCTGAGGTATTTGGCATGTAGCAACGGCAAGTGATCACCTACATTATTCCTGCCAATCATGCCCCTAAGGTCCAAATGGGCCACACCCCGGGGCCCCTTCGCTCCCATAGACTCATAATGGAACAAAAAGCTTCAAAAATCTTCTTCTCGGAAACCACAGGGCCAAGAGCTTAGATATTTAGCATGTAGCAACAACAAGTGGTCACCTACATAATTCCTGCCAATCATGCCCCTGGGGCCAAAACGGGTCACGCCCGGGGCCCTTTAGCTCCTATAGACTCATAATGGAAAAAAGCCTCAAAAATCTTCTTCTCTGAAACCACAGGGCCCAGAGCTGAGGTATTTGGCATGTAGCAACGGCAAGTGGTCACCTACATAATTCCTGCCAATCATGGGCCATGCCCCGGGGCCCCTTAGCTCCCATAGACTCATAATGAAAAAAAAAGCTTCAAAAAATCTTCTTCTCTGAAACCACAGGGCCCAGAGTTTAGATATTTATGATGTAGCAACGGCAAGTGGTCATCTACATATTTCCTGATAATCATGCCCCTGGGGTCCAAATGGGCCATGCGCCGGGGCCCCTTAGCTCCCATAGACTCATAATGGAAAAAAGCTTCAGAAATCTTCTTCTCTGAAACACAGGGCCCAGAGTTTGGATATTTAGCATGTAGCAACGGCAATTGGTCACCTACATAATTCCTGCCAATCATGCCCCTGGGTTCCGAATGGGCCACGTGCCGGGGCACCTTTGCTCCCAAAGACTCATAAGGGAGAAAAGCTTAAAAAATCTTCTCTGAAACCACAGGGCCCAGAGCTAAGATATTTAGTACGTAGCAAGGGCAAGTGGTCACCTATATAATTCCGCTGATCATGCCCCTGGGGTCCAAAAGAGCCATGCCCCGGGGCCCCTTAGCTCCTTTAGACTCATAATGGAAAAAAAAGCTTCAAAAATCTTCTTATCTGAAACCAAAGGGCCCAGAGCTTAGATATCTAGCATGTAGCAATGGCAAGTGGTCACCTACATAAATCCTGCCAATCATGCCCTTGGGGTCCAAATGGGCCACGCCCCGGGGCCCCTTAGCTCCCATAGACTCATAATGGAAAAAAGATTAAAAAATCCTCTTCTCTGAAACCACAGGGCCCAGAGCTTAGATATTTAGCATGTAGCAACGGCAAGTGGTCACCTACATAATTCCTGCCAATCATACCCCTGGTTTCCAAACGAGCCACGCCCCGGGGCCCTTTAGCTCCTATAGACTCATAATGGAAAAAAGCTTAAAAAATCTTCTTCTCTGAAATCACAGTGCCCAGAGCTTAGATATTTAGTACGTAGCAACAGCAAGTGGTCACCTATATAATTCCTGCCAATCATGCCCCTTGGGTCCAAAAAGGCCAAGCCCCGGGGCCCTTTAGCTCCTATAGACTCATAATGGAAAAAAGCTTAAAAAATCTTCTTCTCTGAAACCACAGGGCCAAGAGCTTAGATATTTAGCATGTAGCAATGGCAAGTGGTCACCTACATAAATCCTGCCAATCATGCCTGTGGGGTCCAAATGGGCCACGCCCCAGGGCCCCTTAGCTCCCATAGACTCATAATGGAAAAAAGATTAAAAAATCTTCTTTTCTGAAACCACAGGGCCCAGAGCTTAGATATATAGCATGTAGCGACGGCAAGTGGTCACCTACATAATTCCTGCCAATCATGCCCTTGGGGTCCAAACAGGTGAGCGATATAGGGCCATTGGGCCCTCTTTTTTTTCCCCCACAGAAAATTGTACAATGTATTAGAGTATCTATACTACTCAAGATTGATAGGGATCATTTTTATGTACCAAATTTTGCATAGAAAATTTATAAGTTCTTGACAGAATTTGTACTCGGTATATTGATAAATATCTTAAGCAGAAACTCGTGTGCAGTTCAGTACTCATAAAAGTGTACACTTCTCACAATTCGCAAATGAATTCATGCACCCCCAAAATCTTGCGTAGCACTGCTTTCCAACAGACCAATCAAACTTGTCAGTGTTCCTTTACCAAGCGTAAAAAGGACTTCATTTGATTTGTGAAACACTAAAATGCCTAGGGGGACAATTAAGAAACCGTCTGAGCCCCGAAGAAATGAATCGTTGCGTCAGAATGTTGGAATATTGCGTCTCTCAACGTCGTGTTGCTGGGATTCTGAATGTGTCTCAGAGCGTGGTTTCGCGAATGTGGAGTCGGCATCTTACCCACGGAAATCCTTCACACAGCTGCGGCGGGGTCGAGAAAGGGCTACAACTCAACGTCATGGCCGTTTCTTGTTGATTCAGTCTCGACGTCAACGGTTCCTGAACGCTACGCGTTTGCATAACGAGCTTAGGAACGGAACTGGAGTACGAAATTCTACACAAACTGTCAGAAACGGACTCCACGAGTTCGGACTTAATGCCATGAGGCCTGCTGTACGTGTCCCGTTGACGAGACAGCACGTGCTAGACCGGTTAGACTTTGTCAGAACTCACGTCAGGTGGACGGTTCGTGACTTGACGCCAGTACTGTTTACTGAGGGGTCCAGATTCTGTCTAGACTTCACTTATAAACGTCAATTAGTGTGGCGAATGTCTAAACAGCGATTCGATGATTTGAATGTGGCAGAGCATGATCGCTATAGAAAGGGGTCAGTCATGGTTTGGGCTGGGATAAGCGTGAACGGTAAACCTGACTTGTACGTCGTTGAAAACGGAACGTTAATGGCAGTGAGGTACTGTAATGAGATTCTTGATGAGTTTGTGAGACCATATGCAGATGCTATCGGCCCGGACTTTATTCTGATGGATGATAATGCCCGCCCCAACCCTGCCAACGTCACTGATTCCTACCTGGAACGTGAGACAATCGTTCGTATGGACTGGCCTGCTCGGTCACCGCACTTAAATCCGATTGAGCATGCGCGGGACATGCTACAGAGTGCTGTTTCAGCCCGACCTGTGCATCCGAGGACTTTACAGGAGCTCAAAGATGCATTGGTTGCTGAATGAAAGCTGATTTCACAAAACCGGATACAGACTCGGATTACGAGCATGCGCAAGCGATGTCGTACTGTAATCGATGCCCTTGTACGCCATACACGTTATTAAGCACGTTTGTCTAAACAAATTTGGAAATTTGTGAAAAATCAGTTGTCCAAATCCCTTCGTGTTACGGCAAATTTTGGGGGTGCCAAGACGTTTGCTGTTGTCACGCTTGAATGCAGTACCAGTTGACAAAATTAATCACTAGGTTTTGTGAAGGATACGTTTTCTATCATTATGTATCAAATTTGGATTCAGCTGATTAATTCATCCAAAAATTATTTTGCATTAAAAAAGTGATCCCTATCAAACTTTGAGTAGTATATAATTTATCTATTGTTCTGTTGAGTAACCATCTACATTCAGGTGTGAAAAAATACATAACTATTGCCAGTTACTCTTTGTTTGTCATGTAACTGTGAAAAACAATATCAACTCAAATTTTGTCTATAGGTTCCTCTTGATAAATTGTAGTTTTAATCACATATTGACCATTGAGACTGATTTACAAACTGAAATCATAACACTTCACACAGATCATCTGAAAATATTAATTGCATTTTATTAATTGTGCCCAAATTATGTAGACAGGTTGGGCAAAAAAGTCTAGGCACTGATCAAACTGCTCCTACAATGAAGACTGCTCCTCCATGAGCAGCCTGATCTGGGTCTACACTTTTTGTCCAGCCTGTCTGGCTGTGTAGACTGAAAGATGCAACTTTTGAAAAGCTGGTGATGATAAAGGGTAATTCGGATAGTTAATTGAGAACTAGAGCATTGTTCACAATGGAGGCATTTACTTATCAACTCAAAAGTACTGGTAGAACTTGACAGAAGCTAAAAGAGAGCTTACAGAAATTTAGTTTTGAATTTAGTTATTGAGATTGTGCTTCCTTTTAAACAGGTAGTTTCAATGAACATCTATTAATTATTAGTAGTAGTATTTGTTTAACGTGAGTTATAGTGAAATACCTGTAGTACTTCTAGATAATACATTGCAAATGTAATTGTAATTTAATCAATTACATTGCAAAAGTAATTGTAATTAAATCAATTACATTCATATGATGTTGTAATTGTAATTTAATCAATTACATTTTAGGGCAAAGTAATTGTAATTTAATCATTTACTTTCAGATGTAACTGGCCCCAAGCCTGTTTGGCATGTATTTTCCTTCTGACAAGGCACCTTACTGTATTCATTACCATATTACCATTTCATTGCTACAGTGTGGATCAGGTGAGCGATCCAGAGTAGAAGTAAAACAAAGATCAGGAATCGATACAATTAACTTACTCCACCCATCAAAGACACCAAAGGGAAAGAAACACAAACATTTAGCGACCAGACCATAATGGAAACCTAAACAAAGGAAGGCCATAAGGACAGTTACTTTCCCACAAAATGGCCATATGGCCATCCAAAATAAAAAGACACAAGTGATACACACAGTAAGTAACAAACAACACCATAAATAAACCGCCACAGAAGAACCGCCTTGGAACGGTCAGTGGAAATATCAGTGGAAAGATTTCCACTGGGGGGCTTAAATCGATTTTACGTGGCCACAATCCTCGCCCTTACTTCTGTCGCGATTTAGACAGATAATTTGTTCAGTCCACATGAAGGCCTCCTAACTCATCAGTGCAACATCTCCGTGAACACAAAAAATCAAAGAACCACAGAGGTGAGACAACGGTGAGGACTCGACAGCAAGAAACCACTGAAATGCTGGAGCAAAAGAAAACCAACAGTTAGACTCTGATGAGCCCGACCAGAGACAGAGGGCCATCATGGCCCTCTTGTTGTAACTTGTCATCACCGTAGCCTCTGAATCTTCTTGAAACTTGCATGTAAGTAAGTCAGGGATAAAAGCTTGGATGAGTCTAAAAACTGGTGAGGTCAGCCTATTTATCATAGTTATGACCCTGTGATTGCTGAAAATGCCTATTTTTATAACCCACCACACAATAGTGGTGGGGTATTATGATATACCTTCAAGTGTCTGTCTGTCCGTCCATCCGTAAGTCTGCCCGTCTGTCTATCCGCACCATTTCCGATTGATAACTTGAGTCGTTTGACAGACTAACGGCCCTTTTTAGTTCAAAATTAAGGATTTTTTGGTGTTTCCGATCAATAACTTGAACATTTTTCACTGATTTTCTTTAAATTTCGAATACACATTGGTATTGGATAGGAGTGGTTTAGGATTATTGATTGGCAAAATCTATTAACATTTAAAGGAGTTATGACCATT
This sequence comes from Lucinisca nassula, assembly GCA_963580285.1. Taxonomy (NCBI): domain Eukaryota; kingdom Metazoa; phylum Mollusca; class Bivalvia; order Lucinida; family Lucinidae; genus Lucinisca; species Lucinisca nassula. The sequence continues at coordinate 144,700,326 of OY757017.1, forward strand.
AACAATTCCCATTAAATGTTTTTGGGCACTAATTCATTTACTAAATGGAATATGTGGATGAAACTTCACTGATATATAGACCACCATAAGAAGCAGGTTTTGTTGACATTGTCATCATCATAAGTCCATAAGTTTTGAACAGACCTTCCTGAAATTTGTATATAAGTAAGTTGGAGATAAAAGGTTGAATTTGTTTGCAAACTAACATTGTTGGCACATTACTCACAGAGTTAAAGTAGAAGTAAAACAAAGATCAGGAATCGATACAATTAACTTACTCCACCCATCAAAGACACCAAAGGGAAAGAAACACAAACATTAAGCGACCAGACCATAATGGAAACCTAAACAAAGGAAGGCCATAAGGACAGTTACTTTCCCACAAAATGGCCATATGGCCATATAGATGTATAAATTGTATAAAATGCCTATTTTGGTCTGATGTCCAATTTATACAATGTATAAAATGCCTATTTTGTACCTTGTCATCACCATAAGTCCTTTAGTTTTGATAGAATCTTCCTGAAACTAGCATATAAGTAGGTTGGGATTGAAAGTTCGGATGAGTTTGAAAACTGGTGAAGTCTGCCTATCTCACATAGAGTTACGTCCCCTTGAATGCTGAAAATACCTGTTTTTGACCTTTTCATCAGCATAAATCCTTCGGTAAAGATTGGAACTTCCTGAAACTTCTAATCTGTAAGCTCAGGTGAGCGATATAGGACCATCATGGTCCCCCCTTTTTTTCTTTCTAATTTTTTCTTTTTAAAACGAATAAACAATTCATATCCCCCAGCACAAAAAATTGTTAGGGGGTGGGGATATTGCATTGTTGTGTACATACATACATACATACATACATACATACATACATACATACATACATACATACATACATACATACATACATACATACATGTACGCACACACGCACGCATGCACACACACACACACACACTCACACACTCACATCCATGCACACACTCATGCATGCATGCACAGACACACATGCTGCGTATATAAATGCACACACTCATGTATGCATGCATGTACACATACACATGTGCATCACACATGCATGCATGCAAGCACACACACATGCATGCAAGCACACACACTTGCATGGACACACACATGCATGCACAGCCACACATGCATGCGTGCATGCATGTTTGAATGCACACACATGCATGCATATACACATGCATGTGTGCTCATACTTGCATGCATGCATGCACGCCCAGACACAATTTCAAACAGGCATGCATGCACATACCCATGCATGCATGCACACACATACATATATCCATGCATGCATGCACACGACCCCCACCCATCAGAGCTTGAAGAAAAAGATGGGCTGCAAAATGTTTCCACCCAGAGCTGAAACCGACCGCACATGAGTACTGCTAAACCACTAAGAGGATCTAAGCCTGCCCAGGCAAAGCGGTGCAAGTCTTAAACCCTGTTGGTTTCATTGGGCGACAGGGCTTGAGATGTCATTTCATCTCAGTGTCCGGTAAAAGTACCACAAAATTGGAAGCAGCATCTCCAAAATGACCTATACAGTGTTGATGGGGGACATTAAACCTCAAATCAAACAAAGCATGCATGCACATACGCATGCATGCATGCGCACATGCACTCAAACATGCATGCATGCACACACAAATGAATGCATGCATGTATGCATGTTCACACACACATATGCATGTAGACATTCATGTACACACACACATGCATGCATGCAAGCGCACACACATGTATGCACACATGCACTAACACATGCAAACACAGACTCATGCATGCACAAGTGCATCACATTTGCATGCATGCAAGGACACACACATGAATGCACTCACACATGCATGCACACATGCATGCATGCACACATGCATGCATGCTTGAATGCACACCTGCATGCATGCACACATACTCACTTGCATGCATGCAAACTCATGCATGCATGCAAGAATGCACATGTACATACATGCACACTCTCATGCATGTATGTATGCACACACGCATGCATACATACTCATGCAAGCATGCATGCACACACATATGGTGTGTGCGCACACACACACACTCTTGCATGCATGCACACACACTCACACATGCATGTGCAAACTCAGGCATACATGCACACACACATGCATACATGTACTCATGAATGCATGAACTCACACATATCTTGTTCAACTTAGGCACATATAGACGAGCTATGTTGCCTTCTGGGAACTCTTGATGAAAAGTTTTACTCTACTTACCCGACCAATAAGTAGGGTTAAAGAAGACGCACGGTTCCCAGTGCATTGTTGTGTTATTTAAGACTTTATGTTAATGTAATACAGAGGACCTTCCTAACCACAATACTTGTTCCCTAACATTTTGCCATATTAAATAATTCATTTTATTACATTTCCAATAGTGATTTACTGAGTTTTCTCAGTGAATTATCACATTATTTCACTTTGAACGTTTTGACGTAATAATTGCTAGGTGATGTAGCTGACATCGTTTCTTTGTTTGTTTGTATTGAAGTTTAACGGCCCAGTCAACACTATTTAGGTCATTTTTGAGACGGTAAGTTTACCTATCAACACTTTCCTGTGCAGGCTTATACGTAAGCGGTTAACCAGTACAGTGCACATTCTTTCGCCAGAAACTGACAACTGCCCTTCTTGAATCAGCAGAAGGGAGAGGATGACCGTAGAAAAGATTTCATGATCAATCTCCTGACATCGTTTGTAACAACAATAACAATAGTTGACGTTTGGCAGGAATTCTGAAAAAAAAAATCATAGAAATCAGACTTGAAATTGTGCATTCGTTTGACATTTTTGAGGAAAGACCTGAAATACGAAGATAAAGTTTGACTTTCTTGATAATACATTTCTACTTTCTGTTGCATCTTTATTTCAAGTACAGGATGATTTTTGCATTGAAATGAAAACAAGATGGCGACTGATTTTGAAACTAAACCACGCCCCCTGAAATCCATACCCTGTCTGGAACTTTTTAGGTTGGAAATTAGAATGGTTGAATTTGAAAATTCAAATGTAACACATGAATGGAAATGTAATGAACAGTTTATTTTGTTGTTTTGATTGATTACGGAGAAATAATTCACTCGTGTGCTAAGGCCTTCGTGTAAAAAAACGTGTTCGCTATCACTCACTCGTTTTTTACTCGGAAGCCTTAGAACACTTGTGATTTATTTCACCGTAATTGATAAAAAAACAAATAAACTCTATATAAAGCATCCCAATAAGGTGTATGATAGGGGCCTTTTCCCCTCCATTACTCCAAGAAACAAGCTGTTTGAATTGACTCACTAAGGTGGTTCTAACAAGTGCATGTATAGATAACATTTGTTTCTTTGGATATTTGATCATAAGGATTTTACATATCTATGGATTTGATATGGGTGTTTCCAGTCTGAGGGATGCTCGCCCCCCGCCCATTGGTGCTTGAAGAAATAGATGGGCTGCATGATGCTTCCACACAGAGCAGAAACCGACCCGCACATGAGTACTGGTCAACCGCTTAGACCGGAGTGTAATGCTTATAAACCCTATTGGTTTCATTGGGCGACAGGGCTTGAGATGTCATTTCATCTCAATGTTGGGTAAAAGTCCCACAAAATTGGAAGCAATGTCTCTAAAATGACCTATACAGTGTTGACAGGAACAACAAACCTCAAATCAAACAAACAAACAAAATCTGAGGGATCACCATGCCGATCAGAACCAGGGGTTAACTTTGAGCTAAGGATTCATTCCATTAAAATTTTCTTTGCAATTAAATATGTCATTACAATGAATGTGGGTATAGAGTTCACTGAATTACAAAACTAGTTGTTTAAGATGACAAAAGGGCATGCACTCACATCATGTTAACATGTCGGTGTCATAAAGCCCCTTTAAACCCCACTTCTTTTTTAGAAATATAGGGTTTGCAGGGTTATATATTATTTTCTTTATTTTGGCTCCAAGATATAGGTTGTTACAATGTAGATGCCCGTTAGAACTGCTCTTATGAGCATCCACCACCTGTGTTTGGAGTTAAAAAATAAGTTATATTATATCACAAATTTTTATCAGAAAATTAACCCATTTTGGAAATCTAAAAGCGTGTACTATGTCACAGGGATGGGTTATCGTAATGAACTGTGGGTTGTGCACTTAAGCCAAAGGTTGATTAATTTGTCTTTTATCCACATTCACCTGCAATCACTTCCAAAACATGTCAGTAAGGTTTGTTGTTGTTTTATTTTTCAGAGTGTCTATTTCTTAGTACAGTTCTTCATCTTTAATGAAAATTTTACAGTGAAGGTTATAGTAAGTATAGAGACAATACAAAGTCACAAACAGGCATCATTTCTGCATACAGTCCAACTCAAACAGCCTTGGACAATGAAATTTCTTGGAGATACATGTAGTTTTTGTTTGTTTGTTTGATTTGAGGTTTAACGTCCCCGTCAACACTGTAAAGGTCATTTTGGAGACGTTGCTTCCAATTTTGTGGGACTTTTACCCGACATTGAGATGAAATGACATCTCAAGCCCTGCCGCCCAATGAAACCTATAGGGTTTATTAGCATGGACGGTCAACCTCGCACCGCGGTTCCTGGACAGGCTTAGATCCTCTAAACAGTTTACCAGTACTAGTGTGCGGGCCGGATTCAGCTCTGCATGGAAGCATCATGCAGCCCATATATTTCTTCAAGCCCCTATGGGTGGGGGCTTAGATACATGTAGTGATTGTTGAAGCCACTGAGGGTTGATCATAGTGCAAGGTCAAGAGGCATTACAGTGATGATTTACTGATAGCTTTTTAATTTTAACCCTTATACGGCTGAATATTCAATTTAGCCACAAACATTTCTGACTTTGAACCAATCAGATTACTTGATGTAATTTATTCCTACAGATTCATAAACTGAATGTCAAACAGTATAGAGTCATCTGATCTGGATCTACACTGTTTGCAAAGATAGGGGTTGTCATGAACAGTAAGGTAAGGGTTAAGTAAAATAAAGGTATCAAGAATACAAAAATAAAGGTATCCTGTGACATTATACACTCATTAGAATGACCCCATAGAACAGATTCCAATGATTACACACAACACACATGTACAGTTTCAAGACAAAACATTACAAAATCAGCCATGGTCAACCCATTTAGTACCGGTAACCCCAAAATGGGTACTTGGCAAGTTGGCAAACAGCGCAGGCCCAGATCAGACGCCGCAGAATGCGACATCTGATCAGGGCCTACACTGTTTGCAAAATTTTCGGCCAATTTCCAAATTGTTTTTGAAGAAAACAACCTGACACCCGTAAATTTTGAAATTGACTCCTGCTATATATAAGGTGGAAGATCCCATTTGGTACAAAAAGGGTTAATAAGCCATCAGTGTTCTAGTTATTGCAATTTCACTGTACCATTAAATCGTAAAAATTCAGACACCTTGAGGACTTGCTGTAATTCTCCTAAAATTTTAGCAAATTTGTTTCGTGATCCAGCAAGAAGTCCCAAAATGTGGAGACGGAATGGCAAAGGGTGTAGAGTCTGATCAGGAGCAATCTAATCAGGGTCTGCATTGTTTGCTTAGGCCTGTTTGTCCCAATACTTAGGAGCATTACATATGTCAAAAGTAAAGTTTCAAATGAGTCATGCAAAAATGTGTCCATGGTGACATATTGGATCAGACTGCATCTCCCTGCAACCAGGTATGAGATTCATATGATGTTTTTTTTGTCGCACCTGCTTTAGCAGGAAGACATAGGCGTGCAAGTTTCCGTCCGTCCGTCCGTCCGTCCGTTCGTCCGTTCGTCCGTCCGTCCGTTCGTCCGTCCGTCCGTCCGTCCGTCCGTCCGTCAACATTTTACACTGGATGTCTTGTCATCGCAACTCCTCCTACACTTTTAGACCGATCATTTGGAAACTTTGCATGTGCTTTCGCCATGGTATGAGGATGCGCATGTGGTTTGGACTTAATCTTCAAATCAATTTTTGTCACTTTTTCCATATTGTGAACTTAGTCATTTTTAGGTATGCGATACGTACCTCTTGTCATCGCAACTCCTCTTACAGTTTCATACCGATTATTTTCAAACTTTGCGTGTGTTTTTGCCATGGTATGAGGATGCGCATGTGGTTTGGACTTTATCGTCGGATCATTTTTTGTCACTTTTTCCACATTGTGAACTTAGTCATTTTTAACCTTCAATTGATATATGATAGGTACCTCTTGTCATCGCAACTCCTCATGCAGTTTTATACCGATCATTTTGAAACTTTGCATGTGCTTTTGCCATGGTATGAGGATGTGCATGTGGTTTCGACATAATTTTCAGAATATATTTTTCCACTTTTTGCCCATTATGAACTTAGCCATTTTTAAGCTTCATTTGATATACGATAGGTACCTCTTGTCATCGCAACTCCTCCTACAGTTTTATACCGATTATTTTGAAACTTTGTGTGTGATTCTGCCATGGTATGAGGATGCGCATGTGGTTTGGACTTTATCTTCGGATAAATTTTTGTCACTTTTATCACATTGTGAACTTAGTCATTTTTAACCTTCAATTGATATATGATAGGTACCTCTTGTCATCGCAACTCCTCTTGCACTTTTATACCGATAATTTTGAAACTTTGCGTGTTCTTTTGCCATGGTATGAGGATGCGCATGTGGTTTGGACTTTATTGTCGGATCATTTTTTGTCACTTTTTCCACATTGTGAACTTAGTCATTTTTAACCTTCAATTGATATATGATAGGTACCTCTTGTCATCGCAACTCCTCTTGCAGTTTTATACCGATCAGTTTGAAACTTTGCATGTGCTTTCGCCATGGTATGAGGTTGTGCATGTGGTTTCAACATAATTCTCAGAATTTTTTTTTTTCACTTTTTGCACATTGTGAACTTAGCCAATTTTAAGCTTCAGTTGATATACAATAGGTACCTCTTGTCATCGCAACTTCTCTTACTGTACAGTTTTATATTGATCATTTTAAAACTTTGTGTGTGTTTTTGCTATGGTATGAGGATGTGCATGTGGTTTTGACTTTATCTTGGGATCAATTTTTATCACTTTTTCCACATTGTGAACTCAGTCTGTTTTTACCTCACATATATAGGCTATGGATTCTTCTCAAAGCCCTATATTCATTTCTTCTGCCTTAAATAAACTTATATTTTTTGTGTGGGGCAGGTGGGGAGCAGGTGCGACATAAACTTCACCGAAGTTGAATTTCTGGTTTTGTATTTTGGTTTTATTGCCATTTCAAGATTACCTGTATTTCACTCATTTGGAGCCGATATGAGATTATGATAAAATATGCTGAAATAAAGTATAATGTCAGGAGTCCTTTCCTGACGTTCAAGAAAGGGAATTTCTTTGGTCATTCTCTCTCTAGCGCTCATGTAAGAGTGAGTGAGTGAGTGTTTGAGTTTCACTTCCCAACAAAAGCTTAGGTCATACGGAGACGGGACCTCGCTTTAAAGACGCATCCGAAAGTCTGGAGAAGCCCGGGATCAATCCTGCGATCCCTGGTTTACAAGGCGACTAGCGTAACCACTACACCACGGAGGCTTCTGCTCTCATGTAAGAAGGGCTGTTTTCAGTTACTGGTGTAAAATGTGCAGTGTACTAGTTAACCACATAGACAGACTAAGCCAGCATAGGAAAAAGTGTTTGCTTTCTACACACCTGAGTGACTTATAGCATTATTTTGTCTATCCATTATCTGGAGCAGAAATAAAATGAATAATGTATACCCCTGTAAATCTCAGTTTTCTCTATATAAAAAGGGGCTGTACAGGAGTGCCCATTACAAGGCTTGTTTACATGACGAGGTTAATTGACTGGCTCAATATAACCTCGACAGTATTAACTGGGCTACTAAACTCCAAAAACAAAGAAATCATAAGTGCATCCAGAACAACTGAAGTAGATGACATTTTCCAGTATTATTTTTTCTTTTTTTTCCAGATAAATTAGGGCATAAAATGAGACAATAATACAGAGCCCAGTTATTCAAAGTTGGCTCAACAAACTCACTAATGGCCAAAATGTTATCTGTTCTAGCATGTACAAAATCAAAATATGGTGGTGTTTTTGCTGAGATAAATGTGCCTAGTCATACTGACTGAATGAGGTTTTAACATTACTTATGTTAACTTAAAATGAACACTTGGGCTCAGAATGTCATCTGCTTCTATTTTGCCATTTAATGGTTAAAAAGTATACCTACATGTTCTACCTTGCAGGTTTTATCATTACTAGCTCTGGGAACACATCTAGGATGTTACAAATTTCTCAGCAGTATGGCTGGTGGAGGAATAGATTTAAATATGGAGTCAGGAATGGCTGAGTGAGTAGCATTATTTAAATATGGAGTCAGGAATGGCTGAGTGAGTATTATTATACATGTAGATTATTTAAGGGTGCAACAGCTTCAAAAACCTCTTAAAATTATTTTTCCTTCAATGTCAATAGGGGTCTACTGTTAAAGGAAAGAATTTGCTCCTTAGGAGCAAATTCTTTACTTTAAGAGTAGACACATTCGTCACAAAGGTTCATTTACAGGTTAGCAGACAGATAGTCATAAACCCATTTTTTACCAGAAAACCCTAAACGGGTACCCTTACAAACAGTGCAGGCCCAGATCATACACCGCCGAACCTGGCGTCTGATCAGGGCGTGCACTGTTTGCAAATTTCCAAATAAATATTGAAGAAAACACAACTTGACACCCCTAAATTTTGAAATGGATGCATGCCATATATAAGGAGGAAGATTCCATTTGGTACAAAAAGGGTTAAAGTTGTTTTCCTTATAAAAAATGTTGGAAATTGTGCCAGGTGTATCATTCCCAATAACAATTATCCTGCTGAACATGACAACCCCTACTATTACAAACAGCAGAAGCCTCAGTGTAGTGCTTAAGCCACTTGCCTTATAAACCATACTGCTAGGATGTTAAAAATTTCTCAGCAGTATGGCTGGTGGAGGAATAGATTTAAATATGGAGTCAGGAATGGCTGAGTGAGTATCATTATACATGTAGATTATTTAAGGGTGAAACAGCTTCAAAAACTTCTCAAAATTATTTTTTTCTCCAATGTCAATGGGGGTCTACTCTTTAAGGTCTACTCTTACTTCAAAAGTAGACACATTTGTCATAAAGGTTCATTTTGCAGGTTAGCAGACAGGAAGTCGTTAATCCATTTTGTACTGGAAACCCCTAAACAGGTACCCTGGCAAACAGTGCAGGCCCAGATAAGACGCCACAGAACACGGCGTCTGATCAGGTCCTACACAGTTTGCAAAAGTTCAGCCATTTTCCTAATCAATTTTGAAGAAAACACAACCTAACACCCATAAATTTTGAAATGGACTCATGCTATATATAAGGAGGAAGATTCCATTTGGTACCAAAAGGGTTAAAGTTGTTTCCCTTATGTAATAACGGTTGGAAAATGTGTCAAGTGTATCCATTCCTCTTAACAATTATCCTGCTGAATATTCATTTAAGCCACACCCATTTCTGTCTATCAACCAATCAAATTACTTGATGTAATTTATTGCTACAAATTCATAAACTGAATGCCAAACAGTATAGATCAAGATCAGATGGCTTCTTCTGATCTGGATCTACACTGTTTGCAAAGATAGGGGTTGTCGTGAACAGCAAGATAAGGGTTAACAATTATCCTGCTGAACATGACAACCCCTACTATTGCAAACAGCAGAAGCCTCGGTGTAGTGTTTAAGCCACTTGCCTCATAAACCAGGGGTCATGGGTTCAATTCCAGGTTTCTGCAGACTTTAGGATGAGTCTTTAAACCAAGGTCCTTTCTCCATACATGTTCTTCAGTCCCTAAGAAATGCTCCCAACAGCTCCACATAACAAACATATAGAAATATGTTTTAGAGATTTTTCTTATTTTATCAAGAAAATGTGTGTTGTTTGTACTCATTAGCATTTACTTGATGAGAGGGTTTGAATCAGAACACACAACTTACCCACATTTCATACAAGATATCCCTAAATTATTCCCACCATAAGAATGCCTCCTAACCCTGTGTTATGAGTAACCCTCGGTGGCTCAAACTAGGCCTGGCACCGAGGTTATAAAATATTTTTCATGCTCAAATCACTTGAGCATGAAATTTATGAGCAGGATTAATGACATTCTGAGTAGATCTTAGCAGGAAAATTGCCCTATTTGTATTTCAATAGATTAGAGCATTACAAATTTCATGCTCACCTGAGATTAGCATAAAAAAGTTTTATAACCTCAGGGGCCTGTCTCGAGCAAATGTTAATGGTTCCAAGGGTTTTGAAACCACTGAAGATCAACTGTATTTTGTAATAGTGAAAAAGAAAAAATGATCCCTAAAATATCCTCAGTACTTCTGAAATAACCCTAAATATTCAGACACCTCAGCTCCTTACCATAGTTATTCTAAAACTTGAACAAGTACCATTTACTACTCCCTGTTGTGTCTAAAAATAGCTGGGTGAGTGGCAAAAGTGTAGACCCTGATGACTCATGAGACACCACATTCTGCGGCATCCCATCTTGGCATACACTTTTGCTTTGGCAAAAGTGTAGACCCTGATGATATGCCACATTCTGAGGCATCTCATCTGGGTTTACCCTGTTTGCTCAGGCCTGTCTGTCCGAATACATGTGGTGTGCATTTAGCGTGTTAAAGGTCAGTGTATAATGTTAATGTAATTTCTATTTCAGGCATGCAAAAGATGTTTTACTATTAACAGCAATAGTTCAAGGATTGTCCATCATTTCCAATTACTTCTGGTTATTATGGTTAATAGTAAGTACTGAGTTTGATTTCTGTGTCATATGAATTAACTACATGGGTGATGTATTATAACTCTGGAATATAAACAAATCTCTTGAATATTACACAGTTGAGAAATGGGTAAGCAATGTTCAGTTCTCATAAAAATGTTTATACTATACAGAAAATTGTCAGTCGTTGCCATTTTTGTTATGCCCGCTTTCATTGTAGCATGATAAAAGGGATCTGGGCCCAGTTGCTCAAAGCATCATTACCTTAATGAGCTCATTAGTGGTGATAATATTAACTGTACTGTAAGTTCAATATCTAATAGAGGGCAATTTTTGCTTTGCAAAAAGCTACCATTGCAAAGCTACCACATTTTTTCAGCAAGAATATAAGTGTACTTGTTATACTAAGTGATCAAAGTTATAACAATATTTTGATTAGCAACATTGTTAGATTTGAACAACTTGGCCCAGAATTTTGGGATGGTTGGATGAGGCGAGGGCATTGTGTATCTTACATCACTGGGGATCCAACTGATATTGGCATACAGTTTGGCAAAATCTGCTGTCCTTGCAGCAGGTACGGGTGAAGGGGGAATGTTGTTATTTCTTCTGGTTCTACACTTCCATTTATTTTCCTCTTTCTCCCTTCTCCCTCACTTTCATCTCATCTACTTTCTCTTCTGTCACTTTTCTCCATTTCCATGAGATGACACAAAATGACCCAAATTTGTTGATATGTCGTTAAATCCCAACACAATCAATCAATGGCTCAGATTTACTGTTTGTTCAAACAGCAGTCATGTTTCTGTCAATGCTTTCAACCCTGGAGCTGGTACAGGACGTGTGCGATCTGTGTATCCAGTTGAGAAAGCTCAAAACCAACAGTCTCATCAGTTATATTTCCCTTTCCTTATTAGAAGATGGAAGAGGCTGATTTAGAAACTCAGAGGTGCAAGGGTAAATTTATGGATCATGCCAAATTGGAAAAAAAAGAGAAGAGAAAATGTCTTTTGAGCATATTGTAGTAAAGCCAAGCAGTATACCCCACAACCTCTTTATAACGCTGTTGTTGCAGTTCAAAGCAGACAGAAACCGTGTTAGTTATAACGAAACAAAAATGTACAGATTATATAGAAAAAATGACAATTAATTGTCATTCTATATTATCTTTACATTTTAGGACCCATCCTTAAACTGTGTTATATCTAAATCAGTGTTATAACGAAGATCCAAAATAAAAAAAGGTATAAGCAATCCATACATGCAAAGACAAACTAAACAAAAATAATCCACAGCAGAAGAAGCTCGTTGGAACGGTCAGAAACATTACACGCCTATACAAATACATTGTAACCTTTATCGCCGAAAAAAATGTAAATTTTAAGATGAAAAATTGTGATATTTTTCTTATTTCTGCTCAAAACATAGATTGTGGGCACTCGTTAGAACCGCCTCGTCGAGCCGGTTCTAACGAGTACCCACAATCTATGTTTTAGAGCAGTAATAAGAAAAATATTGTTTACCCCTGGAAACCCCAGTTTTACTTTATAAAAGTGGGGTTCAAGGGGGTCAAAAGTATAGGTGTGTTTTTTGTGATGAAAAGTATTTCACTGGAGGGGGGGGGGGTTCAAATCTATTTTACATCATCCCAGTCCTCACCCTTGATTCTGTCGTGTTTAGACAAATAGTTTGTTCAGTCCACTTGAAGGATTTCTAAGTAATGTTATTCATCAAAGAATTCTAAAAGTTGTTCAAGCAATATACATTGATTGATCTCAATCATTTTGACAAGCACTTTTTCCATTTTAAGGTCTGATGTATATGTGTTTTGATTGGATGGCCTGCAGTGCAGTGTTTTGCATTTTTACGTGGGAAGCAGTTGACTGACAGGACATTAGCATATGTTAGAAAATTTGTCAATGGTTTAATATGTCCAGAGCTATATATGGTTTGAATTGAATTTCAGAAGTGAAATGTTGAAAATTTAAATGAATTGTTATATTAAATGAAATATAGTGCAGCTAACAACGTCGTCGTTGTGTGACGGCTCCACTATGTTAACACGCTTAAGCAGGAGCTTGGTGGTACTAAGGCCTATGAACTTCAACCTTTAGCTGAAGAGAGAGCTATAGTAGGTAAACATGTTTGTCATTCAGCCACCAAGTTTGCTGTGTGTGTTACCGAAGGCCAAGACAAGCTTCCTACGCTATACTGGTTACCAAAACTTCATAAAAGACCTTATAAAGCACGGTTTATTGCAAATTCTAGCTCTTGCACTACCACTGAACTTTCTGAATTATTAACTTCCTGTCTTACTGCTATTAAAACGCATGTGATTAAATATTGTGATAAAGTCTTTGAAAGATAAGGAAGAAATCTGTTTTGGTCTATAAAAAATTCGAATGAGGTTTTAAATAAATTGAAATCCAGACATTTTCGTGCTTCAAGTCTGTCTACTTATGATTTTTCCACTCTTTATACTACACTTATAAAAGAAAAGCTTAATGATTTAATTGAATGGGCTTTTCACAGAGAAGATTCTCTCTATCTTGCATGTAATGTCAGAAATGCATTTTTCACTTCTAAAGAGCATAAGAATTATACACTTTGGTCATGTCAGAAAGTTTGTGATGCCCACACCTTTCTACTTGACAATATTTATAATAGATTCGGTACTAAGTTATTTAGACAAATTGTGGGTATTCCGATGGGTACGAATTGCGCACCTCTTGTGGCTGATCTGTTCTTGTATTGTTATGAAAGAGACTTCATGTTGTATCTTTCCATTGATAACCAATCTGAAATTATTGAAGCTTTTAGCTCCACTTCTAGATATTTAGATGATTTATTAAATATTGATAATACCTATTTCGATGGTTTGGTCAGTCAGATTTACCCCCTAGAACTTCAGTTAAATAAAGCAAATTCTTCTGATACCGAGGCCCCGTTTTTGGATTTACATCTATCTATTGTAGATGGGTTTGTTTCGTGCAAAATTTATGATAAACGCGATGACTTTGATTTTGAGATTGTAAATTTTCCTTTTTTGGATGGTGATGTTCCTCGTGCACCATCCTATTGCGTTTATATTTCGCAATTAATTCGATTTGCTAGAGTGTGTAGTCATGTAACTGACTTCAACACTAGTAGTAAATTATTAACGGCTAAACGTCTATCGGTACCATAAACTACGCAAAGCCTTTTCAAAATTTTATAGACGCCATTCTGATTTAATTTCAAAATTCAATATTGGACTTAAATCTCTTCTGCAACAAGGTCTATCGGAACCCGAATTTTATGGTGACTTAGTATATAAATTCAGAAAAATATACAACCGCAATGGCTTCAGCACCCATTTGCGTAAAATCATTCTTCGATATAAAAAGATTGGGTACAACATGGATGTTATATGACAGACTGCATGCATGGTAGTTAACCCAATCACGGTTGGCAACTTTGCTTCCCTCTTTAATTGCACGCCGGTGGGTCAGGCCTCAGATTCTATGACGGCTCCAACGTAAAGGCTTATTGAGAATTAGAGAGATCTAATTCAAGGTAATGTTGGTTGGTGCCTGATGCTCTGTCTCTGGTCGGGCCCATCGGAGTCTAAATGTTGGTTTTCTTTTGCTCCAGCATTTCAGTGGTTTCTTGCCGTCGAGTCCTCACCGTTGTCTCACCTCTGTGGTTCTTTGATTTTTTGTGCTCACGGAGATGTTGCACTGATGAGTTAGGAGGCCTTCATGCGGACTGAACAAATTATTTGTCTAAATCGCGACGGAAGTATGGGCGAGGATTGTGGCCACGTAAAATCGATTTAAGCCCCCCCCAGTGGAAATCTTTCCACTGACCGTTCCAAGGCGGTTCTTCTGTGGCGGTTTATTTATGGTGTTATTTGTTACTTACTGTGTGTATCACTTGTGTCTTTTTATTTTGGATTGCCATATGGCCATTTTGTGGGAAAGTAACTGTCCTTATGGCCTTCCTTTGTTTAGGTTTCCATTATGGTCTGGTCGCTTAATGTTTGTGTTTTTTTCCCTTGGTGTCTTTGATGGGTGGAGTAAGTTAATTGTATCGATTCCTGATCTTTGTTTTACTTCTACTTTAAGTGAGTAAGTAAAGTAATCAAAAGAAACTAACATTTGCAAACATCAAAGGCTCAGATCAGCGAGCACACCAAAGAAATGTGATCAGCACTTTAATGTTTCATCATGTTAACAAGTCTGTAAAATGAGTACCCCTCTTTATATAGAGAAAACTGGGTTTTACAGAGGTATACATTCTTTTGCTTATTTCTGCACCAAAGCATAGGCTGCAGGAACTGCCTAGAATCCACAACCTATGTTTGGAGTATAAATAAGAAAAAAAATCACAAATTTTCATCTGAAAAGTAGCCATTTTGGAGAAATGAAAGAAAGCACTGTCACACGAATGTGTTATCCTGATGCACTGCTTGGACAAAAGCAATACACCACATCCTAGTTATAACACAGTTCGTTATTACACGGTTTTTGTCGCACCTGCTTTAGCAGGAAGACATAGGCGTGCAAGTTTCCGTCCATCCATCCGGTTGTCCGTCCGTCCGGTTGTCCGCACCAACAAATGTATAGTTAGCTGGCTATGTAAATGGACAGAATCAATGTAAGTCTATGGGATTTATTCCGTTAGACACCGAAAATACTTCTTTTCAGTTGCTAAAAGTAGCCACTTAAGTATCAATCCTGCCAAAAATAGCCACATAAGTATACATCCGTGAGAACGTCCGTCCGTCGGTCCGGCTGTCCGTCCGTCTTTCCGTCAACATTTTACACTGGGTGTCTTGTCATCGCAACTCCTCCTACAGTTTCATACCGATTATTTTGAAACTTTGCGTGTGTTTTTGCCATGGTATGAGGATGCGCATGTGGTTTGGACTTTATCGTCCGATCATTTTTATCACTTTTTCCACATTGTGAACTTAGTCATTTTTAACCTACAATTGATATATGATAGGTACCTCTTGTCATCGCAACTCCTCTTATAGTTTTATACCAATCATTTTGAAACTTTGCTTGTGCTTTCGCCATGGTCTGAGGATGTGCATGTAGTTTCCACATAATTCTCAGAATATTTTTTTTCACTTTTTGTACATTATGAACTTAGCCATTTTTAGGCTTTAGTTGATATACAATAGGTACCTCTTGTCATCGCAACTCTTCTTACAGTTTTATATTGATCATTTTGAAACTTTGTGTGTGTTTTTGCTATGTAATGAAGATGTGCATGTGGTTTGGACTTTAACTTTGGATCAATTTTTATCACTTTTTCCACATTGTGAACTTAGTCATTTTAAGTCATTTTAACCTACAATTGATATCTGATAGGTACCTCTTGTCATCGCAACTGCTCTTGCGGTTTTATACCGATCATTTTGAAACTTAGCATGTGCTTTCGGCATGGTATGAGGATGTGCATGTGGTTTTGACATAATTCTCAGAATATTGTCGCACCTGCTTTAGCAGGAAGACATTGGCGCGCAAGTTTCCATCCGTCCGGTTGTCCGTCCGTCTTTGCATCAACATTTTACACTGGGTGTCTTGTCATCGCAACTCCTCCTACAGTTTCATACCGATTACTTTGAAACTTTGCGTGTGTTTTTGCCATGGTATGAGGACGCGCATGTGGTTTGGACTTTATTGTCCGATCATTTTTTGTCACTTTTTCCACATTGTGAACTTAGTATGGCCCAGCTTCTTTCTTATGAATGTTTTCATTGCTCTTAAAGGAACTCATTTTTTATTTTTATTAGTCATTTTTAACCCACAATTGATATATGATAGGTACCTCTTGTCATCGCAACTCCTCTTACAGTTTTATACCAATCATTTTGAAACTTTGCGTGTGCTTTCGCCATGGTCTGACGACGCTTACAGTTTTATATTGATCATTTTGAAACTTTGTGTGTGTTTTTGCTATGGTATGAGGATGTGCATGTGGTTTGGACTTTAACTTCGGATCAATTTTTATCACTTTTTCCACATTGTGAACTTAGTCAATTTTAACCTTCAATTGATATATGATAGGTACCTCTTGTCATCGCAACTCCTCTTACAGTTTTATACCAATCATTTTGAAATTTTGCATGTGCTTTTGCCATGGTATGAGGATGTGCATGTGATTTCGACATAATTCTCAAAATATTTTTTTTCGCTTTTTGCACATTGTGAACTAGCTTCAATTGATATACAGGAGGTACCTCTTTGTCATCGCAACTCCTCTTACAGTTTTATACTGGTCATTTTGAAGCTTTGCATGTGTTTTTGCCATGGCATGAGGCCCTGCATGTGGCTTGGACTTAATCTTCGGATCAATTTTTGTCACTTTTTCCACATTGTGAACTTGGTCATTGTTAAACTTTAGTTGATATATGATAGGTACCTCGTCATCGCAACTCCTCTTACAGTTTTATACTAATCATTTTGAAACTTAGCTTGTGTTTTCTCCGTGATATGAGGATGTTCATATGCTTTGGATATAATTCTTGGATCATTTTAGTTCATTTTATCACATTGTGAAATTAGTCAGTTTTTTACCTCACATATATAGGCTATGGATTCTTCACAAAGCCCTGTATTCATCTCTTCTGCCTAAGATAAACTTTTATTTTTTGTGTTGGGCAAGTGGGGAGTAAGTGCGACATCAACTTCACCGAAGTTGAATTTCTGGTGGATTTAACACAGCTTCAAGATGAGTCCCAAAAATATATAGATTTTTCAATATAATCTACATGTATACATTTTTGTTTGTATATTACACGGTTGTTTAACTAACACAGTTTCTGCTATGGGCCCCATTAACCATGTTATAAAGTGGTTGTGGTGTACTCTTCTCCCTATATAAAATTGTAAGAATCTTTGCCAATCTGTGTAGATGAACAAGCTGATTTTCTTCTTACCTGGATGCAAACCCCAAAGGCAGGGCTTCTCTTGTTGGGCTCATTTAGCTGTTTAAGTATGAATTGAAATTCTGGTTTATTTTCAGGCCCCAGGAAGAGCATTTTATCTATTATGGGTGAATATATTAGGACCATGGTTCTTTGCTGAACCACCCGAAGTGGATGAAAAGAAACAGAAAAAGATGGACAGAAAAATGAGAAGACACTGATGATTATGAAACTGATAAACTACACCAAAACCGCTTTATCACACGATTAATGGGGTCCAAAGCAGAAACCGTGTTAGTTAAACAACGGTGTTATATCCAAACAAAAATGTATAGATTGTATAGAAAAATGACCATTTATGGTCATTTTTCTATATAATCTATACAGTTTTGGTATCCATCTTGAAACCGTGTTATATCCATATACGTGTTATAATGAACCGTGTTATAATGAGGTTGTGGTGTAAAACAATTTCTTTACTGTGGAAAATTCCTATAGGCCAGTGCTTGAAACTGTGAAAGTTTAGCATACTTTTTAACCCTTATCTTGCTGAATAAATTAATTTAACCACTCTTTTCTGGCTTTCCACAAATCAAATTATGTGATATAATGTATTTTTTCAATTTACAGACTGCATGACAGACAGTGTAGATCCTGATCAGGTCTTCCGAAGCCATCAGATCTGGATCTACACTTTTCGAATAGTAGGATAAAGGTTAACATTTAAAGACCTGAATACAACTAAAGCTGGTGGCATTTTCATTTAGTATTTTTAAAAGAAAATAAGGCTTGACATTTTATGCAAATTTTCTGCTAGCCAGCTAATTTACATGAAATGTCAAACTATATTTTCTTTGAAAACTAGTAGGTAAATAGAATGCAATCTGCTTTAGTTTTGCTTAGTTTTTTAAGGTTTAACCTTAAGAAAAAACTGCATCTAAAGATGTTGTCTGTTTATGTCATCTGCTGTTGCCTCTTTCAGATTTTCAAACATACTTTACATACATGCAAACAGTGTGGATGCTGACCAGACTACTCCTAGAAGAGCAGTCTGATTAGGGTCCTTGCTGGCAACAATGACTTCTAAAGTAAACAGAAGACAACAAAGCAGAAGACATTTGTTGCGATTGGTGTGTTACGAGTTAAAAGAGGATGTGTTTTAAAGTAAAGGTTGTGAGAGTGGGAACGCCTGACATGTTTTGTGCCATTTTTACAAGGGAAATATCTTTTTGGACTTTGCTGTACTATAAATTGAACTGGGTTGAAAAAGGGGCGTACTCTTAAACCTTATCTTGCTGTTCATGACAACCCCTATCTTTGCAAACAGTGTAGATCCAGATCAGATGGAGAAGCCATCTGATCAGGATCTGCACTGTTTGACATTCAGTTTATGAATTTGCAGTAATAAATTACATCAAGTAATTTGATTGGTTGATAGACAGAAATGGGTGTGGCTTAAATGAATATTCAGCAAAATAAGGGTTAAAAGAAAGGATTTGTTTCTCAGTAGTGAATACTTTTAGAGTAGACTCATGGTAAAGAAGGAAACAAACTTGTTATCAATGGTGTATCCAATTCTTTTGGGTGTGTTCCCTTATTTAACCCTTCTCTTGCTGAATATTCAGTTCAGCCACATCCATTTCTGCTTTGAACCAATCAGATTGCTTGATGTAATTTATGCTTACAAAGCTATAAACTAAATATCAAACAGTGTAGATCCTGATCAGATGGCTTCAGAAGCCATCTGATCTGGATCAACACTGTTTCCAAAGATATGGGTTGTCGTGAACAGCATGATAAGAGTTAAGGGGGCATATACTAATAAATAAGGGAGTGACCTCCCTCCAAGGTTTATTTATTTACCTTAATTATCGCGAACAGATAAGTTGTAAAAGAATGTATCGGCAGACAACTGAAGCACAAATTGTGTGGTTAGATGTAGTATAGACAGGAGGCCATCATAAGGCAGTGTTTTTAAATGTTTGTCTTTCATAGATCTCTATTGGTTTGCTTGATCAGGCCTGTTTATTGGATTCCTTGATGCATTTGACTTTTCATGTTTTCACCCATATTTCAGCATTTGTGTTGACACTAGTACCTACTCATCTGCTCGTGCTCATTTTTCGTGAATATCAATATCAGTAATCTTCAGTAAGTGCATGAACTACTTCTGTTTATCATAATATCACCACCCACCTTGACCCATATTTCTTTGTATTGTATCTAACTAGGTACCTACCAAGAATTTCTTGTTCTGAGATCCAGTTTACATGTCTTGATAATCATTCCAGACAAAATAACCATGCAATGTCTCAATGTTTGTGCATTGTCCGAAATAAATGTTTAAACTGTTGAATGTTGAGTTGTATCATAGTCCACAAACGGTTGTGAAACCACTAAATTATTCCAGACAAAAGATCCATGTAATGTCTCAATGTTTGTGCAATGTTAAGAAATGAATGTAATTAGGGCCCCGCACTGAAAGTGTGGGTGCCCTATAGTAATCACTCTGTCCGTCCGTCTGTCTGTCTGTCCGTCCGTCTGTCCGTCCACAAATTTTTTTATCCTCCATAACTTTTTATTATTCCTGGATGGATTTAAATATTACTTGGCATCATTCTGTCCGTCCGTCTGTCTGTCTGTCTGTCTGTCCGTCTGTCCGTCCACAAATTTTTTTATCCTCCATAACTTTCTTATTCCTGGATGGATTTAAATATTACTTGGCAGAAATGTTAACCATAATGTGATGGAGTGTTGCGCGCAAGACTCAGGTCCGTACCTCAAAGGTCAAGGTCATACTTAGAGGTTAAAGGTCAAAAAAGGGTCTTTCCTGTGTCCAATTAATAACTTTGTTATTATTCCTGGATGGATTTAAATATTACTTGGCAGAAATGTTAACCATAATGTGACGAAGTGTCACACGCAAGACCCACAGCCGTACCTCAAAGGTCAAGGTCATACTTAGAGATAAAAGGTCAAAAAAGCGTCTTTTTTATTGTGTCCAATCTATAACTTTCTTATACCTGGATGGATTTAAATATTACTTAGCAGAAATATTAACCATAATGTGACAGTGTGTCACGCGCAAGATGCAGGTCCGTACCTCAAAGGTCAAGGTCATACTTAGAGGTGAAAGGAAAAAAAAACCGTCTTTTTTAACATCAACATTTTCCTACTCCTCTGATAGCGCTGCCGGGGCCCTAGTCAGTTTCACTGACAGCTCTAGTTGCTTTTTAATTAGGGCCCCGCACTGAAAGTGTGGGTGCCCTAAAGTAATCACTCTGTCCGTCCGTCTGTCTGTCTGTCCGTCTGTCCGTCCACAAATTTCTGATAGCGCTGCCGGGGCCCTAGTCAGTTTCACTGACAGCTCTAGTTTATTTAACATTCATTTTAGTATGAAAAACATCGGGTGACGAGCAATGTAAGTGAACTTAAACTTTGTTGTTACCCGATGTTGTTCATAATTTGATGAATGTTAAATAATTTTTATTTCTTATTATATCCCCGGGCATACAAAGTATGCTATGTGGGTATATAGTTTTCGCCCTGCCGTTCATCTGTATATCCTTCCATCTGTCCGTCAATCCGTCCGTTAACATTTGATTAAAGTTTTGCATTAAAGTTTCTGAGAGATTGTATTTTCTGAACCCTGGGATAGATTTAGTTGATACTTACACTGAAGTTACATACTGGTCTAAAGATAACTTTGATGCATGTCTGCATGTCCCACTCCCAATGTGACCTTGAGGTCAACAGACTTAGAAATTTTACTTTTGGTTAAAGTTTTATGACAAAGTTCATAGATGCCTGTATGTTCTAAACTCTAAGACAAATTGAGTTGATACTTGCATCAATGTTGCATACCAGTCAAAAGATTTTGTGATGCATGTCCATTCCCCCACCCATGTTGGCCTTCACCTCAAGGTCACAGCCTTTTCATTGATACTTGTGTCAATGTTGCATACCAGTCCAAAGATTTCATTGTTGCATGCCCCACCCTGCTGTTTCAGTAACATTGATACCCCACCCCTTCAATAACTTTGATGCCCTCGCTCCCTTGGTCCATTTAGAAATTTTATGTTTGATTTAGCTTTTGCAAGCACATTTATAGATTCTTATAGCTTCTTGACTTCTTCATACAAGCTTGAAAGATATATCAGAGGTTGGCACTGGCGGGTGGTCTACATGACCCACTGGTCGCTTTCTCTAGTGTTAAATTATTTCCCATCCATCATATGATGTTTAAAAAGCAAAAGTGAAAGAAGAAAACACTTGCATGCAGTTTTCCTGTTGACAGGGAAACAGCTTCGTTGGTGCCAAAACGTCCCCATTGTCCAATCATATTGAAGAGAACCACTGTTTAATTCATTGCCTGAGTCAATGTATTCATTGAAGGATGAACAACATTGCTTTTCAGTAGTTAACTATAGGGGTTTTCTGTTAATGCATTAAAAGTAAATATTCCAAAGCAAATGATGTTTAAACTGTAGAATGCGGAGTCAAATCATAGTCAACAAACCACTAAATACACTAAAACTTCAATGACTCAAACACAGATGGCGCACTTACTGTGATTGAGTAAATTTTGTTCATAGCCCCAGTTAAGAGGCGGTATTCAAATACATGTATAAGTTTCCTTAGTTCTGCACAAAAACATGTTGTGGGTATTCTCATTAGAAGCGCCTCACCAAGGCACTTCTAATGATGGTGAGGTGCTTCTCATAAATACCCACATCATATGTTTTCATGCAGGAATAAGATAATTATTGGGACTTTTTAAATAAAAAGTGCTTTATCTGGAGCTATGTAATGACAGTAAATGTTTTTGTGTGCATAGAGATTTTCCCTGTTACCATTACGCAAACACGCCTATACAACTACATTGCCACCTTTATCGCCGAAAAAATGAAAATTTTATGCTGAAAAATTGTGATTTTTTTCTTATTTCTGCTCAAATTTTAGAGCAGAAATAAGAAAAAATAAGGTATACCCCCGGAAACCCCAGTTTTACTATATAAAAGGGGGATTCAAGGGGGTCAAAATTATATAGGCGTATTTCGTGATGCTCAAGATAACTTTTTAGGGATGATAAGAGAGTTGTTTTATATTATCTTGAAAATGCTTGTTGTGCGTGCTCTTAAAATTGCCACATTTAAGCGATATTTATTAGTACCACAAATACCTATAGTTTATGTAAGTTCAAATTTCACAAAAAAATCGTTGTCACAAGGGTGTTTGAGCCATTGACGTTTGG
Organism: Lucinisca nassula; assembly: GCA_963580285.1. NCBI lineage: Eukaryota > Metazoa > Mollusca > Bivalvia > Lucinida > Lucinidae > Lucinisca > Lucinisca nassula. Next base: position 144,723,342 of record OY757017.1, read on the forward strand.
CTGTTTTGGAACAAAGAGCCTAGTCTGGCCTGATTTGTTTGTTTGTTTGATTTGAGGTTTAACGTCCCCGTCAACACTGTAAAGGTCATTTTGGAGACGTTGCTTCCAATTTTGTGGGACTTTTACCTGACATTGAGATAAAATGACATCTCAAGCCCTGTCGCCCAATAAAACCAATAGGGTTTATTAGCATGGATGGTCCACCTCGCACCGCTGTTCCTGGACAGGCTTAGATCCTTTAAGTGGTTTCCCAGTACTAGTGTGCGGGCCGGATTCAGCTCTGCTTGGAAGCATCATGCAGCCCATATATTTCTTCAAGCCCCTATGGGCGGGGGCCACTGGCCTGATTTCTGATTGCTGGTCACAGGCAGTGATGATGCTGACATAAGTTCTGCTGTATTCTTCAATAGTGAAGGTGAACATTTCTGTGTATATGCTGGGCTGATTGTTCTCGTTTGCCCTCTGTTCTAGAGTTAGTTTCTGAAGTGGACTAATTCATCTTCTAAGCTCCAGTTTGTTTACGTCTTTTGTTGCAAATAGAAGTTTCAGTCTAAACTCAAGAACAGATTGGAAAACAGTGTAGATCCAGATTGGATCCCAGCAGGCACATGACGTAATTATGACGTCACGTCAACGTCGATGCGACGTCATGACGTGTATGCAACGTCACATCAACGTCGGTCCAACGTCATGACGTTGCACCGACGTTGATTTGACATTGCCATAGCGACGTGTGCCTGCTGGGATAGCGTGTTATGAGCTGTCTCAGCAGGATTTACACTTGGTATTTACATCAGAAGCCATCTGATCTGGATCTACACTGTTTGCTAAAGTTGGGGTTGTCATGTTCAGCAGGATAAGGGTTAAATGCCAAAACTCTCTATTTTGGATCATGGTTCATACCAAATGAGAAGGTGGAAGGGTATCCATCTGAAACTGAGATGTGAAAGAGTTTTAACAATTTTAACCCAGAACACAGCGTTGATCAGGGCCCACACTATTTGCAAAAAGTTCAGCTATTTTCCAAATAAATTTTAAAGATACATGTAACACAACCTGTCACCCCTAAATTTCGAAATGGACTCCTGCCATATATAAGGAGGAAAGACTCCATTTGGTACAAAAAGAGTTAAAGCTACTATGTTGCCACTGGTGCTTGTGCCTCAAACCTTCAATAGATTGCAACACAGCCTGTACATAAAAAGCTTAATGATTCGGACATTTTGAGACTTGCAGTAATTCTCCTAAAATTTTAACACATTTGTTTCATGATCCAGCAAGAAGTCCAAAAGGTAAACAGTGTAGACCCAGATCAGACTGCTCCTTCAGGAGCTTGGCCCCACCCATCGGGGCTTGAAAAAATAGATGGGCAGCATTGTGCTTCGTCGCAGAGCTGTAACTGACCCGCACACGAGTACTGATAAACAGCTTACAGCTATACAGCTCTGGGTCTTATAGTTAAAGAGAAGAAGATTTTTTTTAAGTTTTTCCCATTATAAGTCTATGAGAGCTAATGAGCCTCTGGGAATGGCCAATTTGGACCTAGGTACATAGTTGGCAAGATTTATGTTGGAGACTGCTTAACGTTGCTATTCATTAAATATCTAAGCTCTGGGCCTTATGGTTTGAGAGAAGACGATTTTTTTTTAAGTTTTTAGCTCACCTGTCACGTAGTGACAAGGTGAGCTTTTGTGATCACTTTTTGTCCGTCGTCCGTCGTGCGTGCGTCCGTCCGTCCGTCCGTGCGTCCGTCCGTAAACAATTTCAAATAAGTATATCTCTAAAAGCCCATGGTCAATCTTGATCAAATTTCATGAGAAGCATCATCAGGTAGGGGGAAAGGCTGCATAAGGTTTTTGGGCTGATCAGATTGGAATTCTGGTTGCTATGGCAACATATAGCTCCCATAGACTTACAATGGGAAAAAATTTAAATATCTTCTTCTCTGAAACCACAGGACCCATAGCTTAGATATTTAGCATGTAGCAACGGCCAGTAGTCACCTACATAATTCCTGCCAATCATGCCCCTGGGGTCCAAATTGGCCACGCCCCGGGGCCACTTCGCTCCCATAGACTCATAATGGAACAAAAAGCTTCAAAAATCTTCTTCTCAGAAACCTCAGGGCCCAGAGCTTAGATATTTAGCATGTAGCAACGGCAAGTGGTCACCTACATAATTCCTGCCAATCATGCCCCTGGGGTCCAAACGGGCCACGCCCCGGGGCCCTTTAGCTCCCATAGACTCATAATGGAAAAAAACACTTAAAAAATCTTCTCTAAAACCACAGGGCCCAGAGCTGAGATATTTAACATGTAGCAATGGCCAGTAGTCACCTACATAATTCCTGCCAATCATGACCCTGGGTTCCAAATGGGCGACACCCCGGGGCCCCTTTGCTCCAATAGACTCATAATGGAACAAAAAGCTTCAAAAATCTTCTTCTCGGAAACAACAGGGCCCAGAGCTGAGATATGTAGCAACGGCAAGTGGTCACCTACATAATTCCTGCCAATCATGCCCCTGGGGTCCAAACGGGCCACACCCCGGGGCCCTTTAGCTCCTATAGACTCATAATGGAAAAAAGCTTCAAAAATCTTCTTCTTTGCAACCACAGGGCCCAGAGCTGAGATATTTGGCATGTAGCAACAGCAAGTGGTCACCTACATAAATCCTGCCAATCATGCCCCTAGGGTCCAAAAGGGCCACGCCCCGGGGCCCCTTAGCTCCCATAGACTCATAATGAAAAACAAAAGCTTAAAAATCTTCTTTTCTGAAACCACAAAGCCCAGAGTTTAGATACTTAGCATGTAGCAACGGCAATTGGTCACCTACATAATTCCTGCTAATCATGCCCCTGGGCTCAAAATGGGCTACGCGCCGGGGCCTCTTTGCTCCCATAGACTCATAATGGAAAAAAGCTTAAAAATTTTTCTTCTCTGAGACCACAGCGCCCAGAGCTTAGATATTTAGCACAGAGCAACGACAAGTGGTCACCTACATTATTCCTGCCAATCATGCCCCTGGGGTCCAAAAGGGCCATTCCCCGGGGCCCCTTAGCTCCTATAGACTCATAATGGAAAAAAAGCTTCAAAAATCTTCTTCTCTGAAACCACAGGGCCCAGAGCTTAGATATTTAGCATGTAGCAATGGCAAGTGGTCACGTACATAAATCCTGCCAATCATGCCTGTGGGGTCCAAATGGGCCACGCCCCGGGGCCCCTTAGCTCCCATAGACACATAATGAAAAAAAGCTTCAAAAATCTTCTTCTCTAAAACCACAGGGCCCAGAGCTTAGATATTTAGCATGTAGCAATGACAAGTGGTCACCTACATAAATCCTGCCAATCATGCCTCTGGGGTCCAAATGGGCCACACCCTTGGACCCCCTTAGCTCCTATAGACTCATAATGGAAAAAAAAGCTTCAAAAATCTTCTTCTCTGAAACCACAGGGCCCAGAGCTTAGATATTTAGCATGTAGCAACAGCAAGTGGTCACCTACATATTTCCTGCTAATCATGCCCCTGGGGTCCAAATGGGCAACGCCCCGGGGCCCCTTAGCTCCCATAGACTCATAATGGAAAAAAGCTTCAAAAATCTTCTTCTCAGAAACTTTGAAGCACAGAACTTAGATATTTAGTGTCTAACAACATAAAATAGCCAGCTACATAAATCCTGCTAACCCTGCCCCTGGGGTCAAAATTGGCCACGCCCAAGCTCATCGCCTCCAATAGACTTATAATGGAAAAAAACTTAAAAAATCTTCTTCTATGAAACCATAAGGCCCAGAGCTTAGATTTTTAGTACGTAGCAACGTCAAGTGGCCACCTACATAAATCCTGCCAGTTATGCCCCTGGGATCCAAATTGGCTACACCCCAGGGCTCTTTAGCTTCCATAGACTTACAATTGGAGAAACTTCAAAAATCTTCTTCTCTGAAACCACATGGCACTTATAATGAAAAAAAAATAAGCTTAAAATGGGGAAAAAATTCTTCAAAAATCTTCTCCCTGAAACCATAAGTCCCAGAGCTTAGGTATTTAGCATGTAGCAATGTCGAGTGGTCGCCTACATGAATCCTGCCAATCATACCCCTGGGGTACAAATCCTTTGGCCCCTTAACTCCAACAAACTTAAAATGGAAAAAAAAGCTTCAAACATCTTCTTTGAAACCATGAAGTACAGACCTTAGATATTTAGTATATAGCAACACAAAATGGTCGCCTACTTAAATCCTGCCAACCGTGCCCTTTGGGTCAAAATTGGCCAAGCCCCAGGGCACATTAGCTCCTATAGACTTATACTGGAAAAAAATTAAAAAAATCTTTTTCTCCAAAACCATAAGGCACAGATTTTGTTTGATTTGAGGTTTTACATCCCCGTCAACACTGTATAGGTCATTTTGGAGATGTCTCTTCCAATTTTGTGGGACTTTTACCCGACATTGAGATGAAATAACATCTCAAGCCCGGTCGCCCAATGAAACCAGTAGGGTTTATAAGCATGGACACCGCTTTGCCTGAGCTTAAATATTTAGTATGTAGCAATGTCAAGTGGTCTCCTACACTAATGATTTTCTGGTACACAGGTGAGCGATATAGGGCCATTGGGCCCTCTTGTTCCCATGAGTCTATGGAAGCTATTGAGCCCAGGGGCATGGCTACTCTGGTTCCCAGAGCCATGGTTGGCAGGATTAATGTGAGTGACCATTTGACGTTGCTGCATACTAAATATCTAAAGCTGTTGGCCTTATTGTTTCAGAGAAGAAGACTTTTTTAAGTTTTTCCCATTATAAGTCTATGGGAATTAATGAGCCTCTGGACGTGGCCAATTTTTTACCCCACGGGCATGGTTGGCAGTATTTATGTGAGTGACCACTTGACGTTGCTGCATTCTAAATATCTAAGCTCTAGGAGGCACTTTATAAAGAACCTTGGGATGCCAATATTTTATTCCAATATTTTAAAATACGCATTTTCCTAAATATAATAATAGTTTGTCTGTCATTACTGACACTGACTCGGCCCCCGCCCATAGGGGCTTGAAGAAATATATGGGCTGCATGATGCTTCCATGCAGTGCTGAATCCGGCCCGCACACTAGTACTGGTAAACCGCTTAGAGGATCTTATCCTGTCCAGGAACCGCGGTGCGAGGCGGACTGTCCATGCTAATAAACCCTATTGGTTTCATTGGGCCACAGGGCTTGAGATGTCCTTTCATCTCAATGTCGGGTAAAAGTCCCACAAAATTGGAAGCAACGTCTCCAAAAATGACCTTTACAGTGTTGAAGGGGACGTTAAACCTCAAATCAAACAAACAAATACTGACACTGACCAATCTTAATCATATTTGAGAACTGTTACTGTTTGTGTCTTCTAAGATGACTGCTGAGACCGATTCTAGCTCTGAACTGTCTGTTGCAAATAGAGCAACAGGGGCTAGAGGAAGACAGCTCTATTGGTGATGCCTTAGCTCTGGCTTCGCGCTGTGCGCATTTCTGCCCAGCTTCACTGATTCTTTTTGCCTCATATTTATTGGCACCCCTTAATATAACCAAAGGAAAACAACCCAATTTTTATATTACTTGTTTGAGGAATCTAACATGTACCTTTTCCACATCATCAGCTTTATGAAAAACCTAAATTTCTGAACCGTACATTAAGATCGGTTGGACAAGTGAATAAAAAAGATTTCATTTATCTTCAACACACAATAGTGTGTTGTCAAAGAGGTTTCTTAATGAAAACATAGCTTTTGTAGCTTGTTCAGAAAGGTGTTTCTGAGCTTGAAAAAATACCATTACTTTTAACATTTACACCTAGATAAATAAAATTATTAACACTTTCTAATAGTGTATCCTCAAAATAGATATTTAGAGGTATGGGTCTAGGAGACAATTGGAATACCATTATCTTGGTTTTATCAGTGTAAACAATGATATTCCATTTCTTACAATAAATGCATAATTTGTTTAACACATATCGCAACTCATTTTCTGTCCAGGCAAGCAGCAAAAAGGAGAATAAATTGCTGGAACTGTTCGATTTCATCATCACGATTATCAAAATAGTTAACATTGACTTTAGCTCATCAGCCAAGTCATTCAATATAATAAGATATTTTCCCTAAAGAGCGCACGCATACCTTAACAGAGTTTTTTTTTTTTTTTTTTTTTGGTTTGGGTTTAACGGCCCTTTCAAGATTATTTCACTCATATCGAGCCGATCGTTAATCATAGGTGGGCGAAAACCGGAGTACCCGGAGAAAAACCACCTGACCTTCCGTTGCAGAACTTGGCGTCTCACACGTGACCCGAGCGAGGCTCGAACCCACGGCGGTGAGAGACCTAATCCTTAACAGAGTTACAGAAAACAAGACTTCTTTCTCTAAAAAAAGGAAAAAAATTATGGGAATGTTCCACGGGTGACCCTCTACCAAAATTGCTCAAATATTTTGCTTCACTAATCATGATGGCCACCATAGCTAAAAATCATCAACCTCAAAATACCATCACTTGAACAAGTCCGTGGAATGAAGACCCCACTAAACCCCACTTTATATAGAGATAACTGGGGTTTAAGGAGGTATACATTATTTTTCTTATTTTTGCTCCAAGACATAGGTTGTGGGTACTCGTTAGAACCGCCTCAACGAGGCGGTTCTAACGAGCACCCACAACCTATGATAGCACTATTTATAAGAAAAATATCACGGATTTTCATCAGAAAAGTATCCATTTTGGAGATGTGAAAAAAATGCACTATGACGCACGGATATGTTATCGTAATGAAAACCCAGAATGACTTCTGCTCCTGAACAGCCAGACTGATTTTGAAATAATTTCGCAGAAATGTTCCTTTGGTCAACCAAAATTGCTCGAACCCTCTACTCCACCATATTACCTATAATTTCATTTGTACAAGGGTGGTCGGGTGAGGTAAAGGTGATGTGTATCTTGTGTCACTGGGGCGTCCAACTGCTACTGGCTTACATTAAGACTAGGCCTGCTGTCCTTGCAGCAGGTAAGGGTACAGGGGAATGTTATTATTTCTTCTGTTTCTACACTTCCATTCATGTTCCTCATTCTTTTCTGTCCCTCATTTTCATACCCTCTACTGTATCTTCCATCTCTTCGGGGGACGACACAAAATGACCCATAGTGGTTGGCGTGTCATTAAACCCAAAACAATCAATCATTTGTATATGGATTGGGCGAGCGCTCTAGGGCCTTCATGGCCCTCTTGTTCTTTGCTAAATTAACTTTTACTAAACTGCAACTGGCCTGCCATCGGGGCTTGAAGAAATAGATGGGCTCCATGATACTTCCACGCAGATTCGAATCCGACTGCACATGAGTACTTGTAAACCGCTTAGAGGATCTAAGCCTGCCCAGGCAAAGCGATGCGAGTCTGACCGTTCATGCTTATAAAACCATATTGATTTCATTAGGCGACAGGGCTTGAGATATAATTTCATCTCAATGTCGGGTAAAAGTCATACAAGATTGGAAGCAAAGTATCCATTGACTTTGTCTACAAATTATGCACAACCTATAATCAACAAAATCTACCATAAACAGTGTTTGTTTAAATTGAGGTTTTACGTTCCCCGTCAACACTATTTAGGTCGTTTTGCAGACATTTCCAATTTTATGGGACTTTTACCCGACATTGAAATGAAATGACATCTCAAGCCCTGTCGACAGAGCAAACTGAAGGTTTATATGAATGGGCAGTCTATCTATCTTCTTATACTGAGTCGGTCATATTTGACCATTACCTCAGTTGGGTGTGAAGCTAAATTCTAAATTTAGAATTTAGCTAAAAAAAAAAAAAAAAGAGAGAGAAGTCACTGGATGAGTCCTTAAAACTATTTACAATCTGAATAACAAAGGTATACTAAAACTAAAGTCCGACTCGAACCACTTTGCCTGGGCAGGCTTAGACCTAAGCGGTTTACCAGTACTCACGTGCGGTCGGTATCAGCTCTGTGTCGAAGCTTCAGCCAAATCATTTCCTGAACCCCGATGAGCAGGGGTCCTCGTAAACTGTGTGTACTACGTATGCAACCAGAGAAGACTCAAAGTAAAGATAAAGATAAAGAAGCTTTATTTAACGTCGCATATCCGAAACAAATAACATAAGCTCTGTAGAGCTAATGCGACAACAAATACTTACCTGTCTTCATTTATCTTCCTAGGACTACCCCTGATAATGCGAGCGTCAGCCAAGGGAGCTCCTAGTACCATTTTTCATACCTCTGGTATGGCGCGGCGGGGAACGAACCCGCGACCTCCCATTCCCGAAGCGGACGCTCTACCACCGAGCTATCGGGGTCGGTGAAAGAAGCGTGCATTTATTTACTGCGCGATCATCCATGAGCGTGTCAAGAAAATGCTGTTTCTATGAAAGGCACCACAACGCCGGGTGGACAGAGAAGAGAAAGTGTGTGGGGGGGAGGGGGGGGGGGGTGGGGGCAGATAGCAGAGAATAAGCAAGATTGAAAGAATAAGAGTAAAGAAACAAGAAATGAAAACATGCATTCTCTGCCCCAGTTGTAACAAGTCCAGATTAAAGCCAATATCAGTTAGGCACCTGGATTTGCAAAATCCGGCCATTATCCATAAGACTGCTTATCTGCTTGTTGTCATCATATTAGGGTTGCTGTGCTCCGGTACAGTTCTCTGCGAAGAATGGGCTGCAATAGATGAGTGCCCAAACAATTATAATATCTAAACAATAAATAAATAAATTTGTCGTGGACATTGCACTCATTTAGGCTACATCCGTTTGAGTGTCTTCCAATATAATCCATGTTTACTTGTATTTTTTCTTAAGTGTATGAAGTTGGCTTGGAGTCTGGAGTTTGGAATTCGATTTATTCCGTAGTAGTTAAGTATAGTAAAATATTAGTGAATGTTAGGCAAAATTGATATTCCAAGCCGCGTATCCCAAGCCAAGTTCACACACGCTTTATTATTCTAGATTAATTCAGCAACGTATTCTGCGAGTGCTACGGCTTTCAATCGATATGATTTTTTTTTGGAATAAATGGAAAGCCGGCACTGCTTGAATATTGATAACAATATTATCGGTGATGGCCAGTTTCTCAGCTCTACACATGCGAGGATGTATAGAGTTGTTTTGGGCGCAGATATTTCCCGCCAAGTCTATAGCCTCGTCAAGGCCTGTTTTTAGCTCACCTGTCACGTGGTGACAAGGTGAGCTTTTGTGATCACATTTTGTCCGTCGTGCGTGCGTCCGTGCGTGCGTGCGAGCGTCCGTCCGTCCGTAAACAATTTCAAATAAGTATATCTCTAATTTTACCCCATGGCCAATCTTGATCAAATTTCTTGTGAAGCATAATCAGGTAGCGGGAAAGGCTGCATAAGGTTTTTGTGCTGATTATGGCAACATATAGCTCTCATAGACTTACAATGGGAAAAATTTAAAAAATCTTCTTCTCTGAAACCACAGGGCCCAGAGCTAAGATAATTGGCTTGTAACAATGTCAAAAGGTCACCTACATAAATCCTGCCAATCATGCCACTGGGGTCCAAACTGGCCACACCCCGGGGCCCCTTAGCTCCCATAGACTCATAATGGAAAACAGCTTCAAAAATCTTCTTCTCTGAAACCATAGGGCCCAGACTTTAGATATTTAGCATGTAGCAATGGCAAGTGGTCACCTATATAATTCCTGTCAATCATGCCCCTGGGGCCCATACGGGCCACGCCTTGGGGCCCCTTAGCTCCCATAGACTCATAATGGAAAACAGCTTCAAAAATCTTCTTCTCTGAAACCACAGGGCCCAGAGCTTAGATATTTAGCATGTAGCAACGGCAAGTGGTCACCTACATAAATCCTGCCAATCATGCCCATGGGGTCCAAATGGGCCACGCCCCGGGGCCCCTTAGCTCCCATAGACTCATAATGGAAAAAAAGCTTCAAACATCTTCTTTGAAACCACATGACCCAGAGCTTAGATATTTAGCATGTAGCAACGGCAAGTGGTCACCTACATAATTCCTGGCAATCATGCCCCTGGGGTCCAAAGTGGCCACACCCCGGGGCCCCTTATCTCCCATAGACCCATAATGGAAAAAAAGCTTCAAAAATCTTCTTCTCTGAAAGCACAGGGCACAGAGCTTAGATATTTAGCATGTAGCAACGGCAAGTGGTTACCTACATAAATCGTGCCAATCATGCCCCTGGGGTCCACATGGGCCACGCCCCGGGCCCACTTATCTCCCATAGACTCATATTGGAAAAAAGCTTAAAAAATCTTCTTGTCTGAAAGCACAGGGCCCAGAGCATAGATATTTAGCATGTAGCAACGGCAAGTGGTCACCTACATAAATCCTGGCAATTATGCCCCTTAGCTCCCATAGACTCATAATGAAAAAATGCTTCAAAAATCCTGCCAATCATGCCCCTGGGTTCCAAATTGGCCACGCCCCAGGGCCCCTTAGCTCCCATAGACCCATATTGGAAGAAAGCTTCAAAAAATCTTCTTCTCCCAGAGCTTAGATATTTAGCATGTAGCAACGGCAAGTAGTCACCTACATAAAAAGTAGAAGTAAAACAAAGATCAGGAATCGATACAATTAACTTACTGCACCCATCAAAGACACCAAAGGAAAGAAACACAAAACATGAAGCGACCAGACCATAATGGAAACCTAAACAAAGGAAGGCCATAAGGACAGTTACTTTCCCACAAAATGGCCAAATGGCCATCCAAAATAAAAAGACACAAGTGATACACACAGTAAGTAATAAACAACAACATAAATAAACCGCCACAGAAGAACTGCCTAGGAACGGTCAGTAGAAAGAATTCCACTTGGGGGGGGGGGGGGGGGGGGGCTTAAATCGATTTTACAAGGCCATAATCCTCGCCCTTACCTCTGTCGCGGTATACACTAATTTTGTTTAGTCCGCATGAAGGCTTCCTAATTCATCAGTGTAACATCTCCGAGAACATACAAATAAAAAAACAACAGAGATGAAACAAGGTTGAGGACTCGACAGCATACAACAACAGAATTGCTGGAGCAAAAGAAAAGCAAAATCCTGCCAATCATGCCCCTGGAGTCCGAATGGGCCACGCCCCGGGGCCCTATCTCACATAGACCCATAATGGAAAAAAAGCTTCAAAAATCTTCTTCTCTGAAAGCACAGGGCACAGAGCTTAGATATTTAGCATGTAGCAACGGCAAGTGGTTACCTACATAAATCGTGCCAATCATGCCCCTGGGGTCCAAATGGGCCACGTCCCGGGGCCCCTTATCTCCCATTGACTCATAATGGAAAAAAAGCTTCAAAAATCTTCTTCTCTGAAACCATCAAAAATCTTCTTCTCTGAAAGCACAGGGCCCAGAGCTTAGATATTAAGCATGTAGAAACGGCAAGTGGGCACCTACATAAATCTTGCCAAACATGCCCCTGGGGTCCAAATGGGCCACGCCCCGGTGCCCCTTATCTCCTATAGACTCATAATGGAAAAAAAGCTTCAAAAATCTTCTTCTCAGAAACCACAGGGCCCAGAACTTAGGTATATAGCATGTAGCAATGGCAAGTGGTCACCTGCATAAATCCTGCCAATCATGCCTCCTGGGGTCCAAATGGGCCACGCCCTGGGACCCCTTAGCTCTCATAGACTCATAATGGAGAAAAGCTTCAAAAATCTTCTTCTCTGTGAAGCACAGAGCTTAGATATTTAGTATCTAGCAACATAAAATAGTCACATAAATCCTGCTAACCCTGCCCCTGGGATCCAAATGGGCCACGCCCAGGGGCCCCTTAGCCCCTTTAGACTTATAATGAAAAAAAGCTTCAAAAATCTTCTTCTCCGAAGCCATAAAGCCCAGAGCTTTGATATTTAGTGTAGCAATGTCAAGTGGTCTCCTACACTAATGATTTTCTGGTACACAGGTGAGCGATATAGGGCCATTGGGCCCTCTTGTTATAGTTGAACGGAGACTGCGCAATCTTTTCACAAACGGGGACAATGCTCAAGCGAGGCGGTGTGATCTTTTCACATAGCTCATTAGAAGAGCAGTCTCGCACGATCCTTTTCTGTACGCACAGACGTAGGCGAAAAGATTTCTTTCCCACGACTTGGCTGTGTGCTACCATGCAAAAAAAAAAAAAATATATATATATAAATTGAACCACGGTCGCACATAATTTCACATTAGGAAAAATATCCCAGGCTCTCTTATTGACCGATTGTCTCGCGATAGTGGCTTCATTGAGTTGATCACCTTGTAATAATGTTTCTATACACATTAGACGCGCGATCGGCTCATGAATGCGAAAGTCTTGAAAAGGATAGAACACCAACCCGTAAAAAAGAATAAAGCATCGAATAAACACGCTCGCCTGAATACAGGTCATCGGGCCTGTAACATTTATTTTCCCAAAACAAATTGTTCTAGTTAACCAGTTTACTAGCTGGAATTTGCTGCGGATGTGTGTATCTGTCTGTTGTATGTGTTTGCTATGAAACACTGCTGTCTGCCCATAACAAAGTGATTGATTTGATAGTATAAGCATATATATAATATAGTGTCCAAGATATTGCTCAAGTCATAAAAATGGCAAGCACAAGATTAAGAGATGGAATGAAGGAGTTTAGTGCACATCTGTATAAGACTTGTTCTGAAAAGGAGGGAAACGTATTTTTATCCCCATATAGCGTTGGTGTCGCCTTGTTAGTGGCTGGCCTTGGTGCAAATGGAGAGATGGAAGGACAGATAAAGAAAGTATTAGGGGCTGGAGATATATCCAGCGAAAGCGTCCATCGTCAGTACAAAGTAATGCATAGGAACTTGTGTGCAGGAATTAGAGGGTCAACAACTCTGTGTATCGCCAACAAGATTTTTACAAATCTTGGTTCACGCATAGACGAGGACTTTAAAACTAAAGCTAAGAAATTCTATGACAGTGGTGTAGAGTTGCTAGACTTTATTAAAGAATCTGAGGAAGCGAGAGTACGTATAAACAACTGGGTCGCAGAGCAAACGGCAAACAAAATAAAGGGACTATTACCACCCGGCAGTATTGGGCCATTCTCTCTCCTAGTTCTGGTAAATGCCATTTATTTCAAGGGAAACTGGGAAAACCCATTTGAGAAGGATGATACTGAGAAAGCCATCTTCCATACCGGGAAAGAGATGGCTACAGAAGTGGACATGATGCATGCTGTCCAGCAAAATGTCAAATACTTGAAAGATGACAATCTAGGTTATTCTGCCATTGAATTACCATATACAGACAGTAATATAGCGATGGTATTTGTTCTACCTGATGAAATAGATGGCCTCATTAATCTGGAACAGAAAATGGACCCTTCTGTTTTGATGAATATTTGTCAAGGAATAAGTACGGCAAGTGTAATGAAAGTTATTCTTGGAATTCCGAAATTTAAATTAGAAATTCAGTATCAGCTGAACGAGGTACTTCAACGCCTTGGCATTGTTAATATGTTCTGTTCCGATAACGCTGATTTTTCCGCTATGCTGCCAGACATAAAAGGTATTTGCGTTAGTGATTTTGTGCACAAAACGTTCTTAAACGTCAATGAAGAAGGCACGGAGGCCGCTGCGTTAGCAGCCATGTTTATCCCAATAGAGCGAAGTTATCGACCGCCAACACCCGTGGTACGTTTCATCGCTGACCATCCGTTTTTATTCTTCATTAAAGAAACAACGTGTGATATCATTCTGTTTATGGGAAGATATTGTAAACCACTGCATTAGGATAATAATAATAATAATTGACCTTATTTATAGAGGGTAACACATTTAGTACTGGTACTAATCTTCCATGTGGCCCTCTTTACCCGGGTAGGAACCAGTACTAAGCAATGTGGAAAAAGTTTCTTGCTGAAGGAAACAACACGTGGCGCTTGCGAGGATCGAACCGGCTACCTCTTGATCTCAAATCCGATGCTTTACCACTGCATCACAGCGCTCCACACGATAATGTACATACACGAGACAGTCAACACTCTTTATACTTTAACTTAAAGACTAGTTATATAGAGGATCTTACACTAGTGCTCACGTACTATTGAATTTATTAAACGAAGTAAGGAAAAGGGATAGAATGCGAGGCTTTGCCTAGCATTTTATCCCTTTTCCTGAACGGGTTTAATAAATTCAGTAATACTCATGAATGCAAGATTCTATTTATCATATGACATTTAAAACACATTTTATTCACGACTGTATTACAAAAAAATGGCAATATTCCGCCATAAGTAAACGCGACGTGATTAAGGACGTTCTACATGTAACGTTACTGGGCGTATCTAACTAATTTGCATATTTAATCCACTAGGGGATTATCGAATTTATTACATGACGTTATTACATTCTCAGACGCGACGTCATATGATAAAGGTATGTTGTATCTACTTAACAGTAGTCTTATACCTAAGTGGGTGTTAAGATGGTGTATGGGTGTTTTATGAAAATAATGCGAGATAACCTAATAGGGCTTGTATACCTCAGTATATTTTAACGAGTTAGTATACATCATTAGGGTAATGAACTGTGTCTGCATTTGAGAAATACCCCCATATGTTTCACATGTACATATAACACACAGACGGACACACACCATACACCAAACACACAGCATCTACATCGTTATGTGTACCTCATAATGTAGGCTAGGCAGGTATGTGTGTGTGCGTGCGTGGGTGTGGGTGTTTAATTTGAGGTTTAACGTCTCCGTCAACACTGTGTAGGTCGTTTTGGAGACATTGCTTCCAATTTTGTGGGACTTTTTACCCGACATTGAGATGAAATGACATCTCAAGCCCTGTCGCCCAATGAAACCAATAGGGTTTATAAGCATGGACGGTCCGACTCGCACCGCTATGTCTGTGCAGGCTTAGATCCTCTAAGTGGTTTACCAGTACCTGTGCGCGGTCGGGGAAGCATCATACAGCACATCCATTTCTTCAAGCCCTGATGGGTGGGGGCCGTCATGTGTGTGTGCGCGTGTGTGTGTGTGTGTGTGTGTTTTACATCCCACCAACAACAACGGTCATATGGAGACGGTACCTCGGTTTAAATACTTGCCCGAACGTGTGGAGAAGACCGCAATCGAACCCACGACCCCTGGTTTATGAGGAGAGAAGCGAAACCACTACGCCAACTACACCACGGAGGCTTCTCCTAAATCATCTGCCCAAACCGTTGTTATCTGGCATTGCTGGATGAATTTCTTGGGAACTCAATAACGATTTCGAAACATCCAAGGTCAATGAGCTACCGATGTTCGAATAATCGAAGTTTCACTTTAGTTATGACGGTTGCCCTGGGAAACAAAGAACACATCACAGATAGGAAGTGGGAGTCTCTGTCGTGTTGAGACACTTCATCAGAGTATTGTAGTTTGAAAGACCACTTACGCACTCTACGTGTACAAGAGCTTGTACTTTTTTTAAACCTTCACCCATATATGACAATGGAATCTTCCACCGAGTAAGTTTGGAGAGGTCCATTTCCAATTATAGGGTTGTAAGGTTTGTTTTTGTCTGTGGCAAATGTTACAAAAATGAATTTTCTTTAAGCAGTGTAGACCCAGATAAGACGCCAAAAAGGGTCGGCATATATTGGTTAAGACCTTTGACAGTACTGGTGGTTTGTTTCTTTTGTTTGATTTGAGGTTTAACGTCCTCGTCAACACTGTAAATGTCATTTTGGAGACGCTGCGTCCAATTTTGTGGGACTTTTACCCGACATTGAGATGAAATGACATCTCACGCCCTGCCGCCCAATGAAACCAAAAAGGGCTTATAAGCATGGACGGGCCGACACGCACGGCTTTGCCTGGGCAGGCTTAAATCCTCTAACCTGTTTACCAGTACTCGTGTGCGGATCGGTTTCAGCTCTACGTGGAAGCATCATGCAGCCCATATATTTCTTCAAGCCCCGATAGGCGGGGGCCGTTGTTTTGTTTGAATTAAAGTCTAACGTTCTCGTAAACACTTATTATGTCATTTTGGAGATACTGCTTCCAATTTTGTGGGACTTTTACCCGACATTGAGATCTATTGACATCTCAAGCCCTGCCACCCAATGAAACCCAAGGGCTTGGACGGTCTGACTCACACAATTTTGCCTGGGCAGGCTTAGTCCTTCTAAGCGGGCTACCAGTACTCATATGTGGTCAGTTTCAGCTCCGTGTGGAAGCACCATGCATACCAATATATCTCCAAGCCCCGATGGGCGCATTGTGAAAACAAGCCTTTTCAAATGCATGGTAAATTTTACCACCGAAAAATAAAAATCTTCAGATGAAAAATTGTTATATTTTTCTTATTTCTGCTCAAAACATAGATTGTGGATACTCGTTAGAACCGCCTCTGCGAGGCGGTTCTAACGAGTACCCATAACCAGTGCTTCAGCTGAAGTGCACGACCCGCCGGATGCTTTTAGCTTTATGAGTGTTACCATATATGGGTATGGCGGCCATTTTGGTCATGTGACCTGGACCTAAAACGGTTCCGCCAATAAATGCGCCTTATCGTAAGGGGCAAAAATATATCTTATACTTTAGTACTGAATTCTGAACCGTTTGCAGGATAAAATGCATTTTTACTTTTCCAATACAAAAGCATATGTGTCAAAGTTTGACCTAGGCACAAAGAATGTCAAGGTCAACCCAGGGTCACCATTTTAGCACTTTATGATGGGCCTACCTCCCAGATGCTATTTATTAAGTTTCGTGGAAATCTGCCCAATGGTTCTGGAGAAGACTATTTTTGAAGGGTTTTTACCATATATGGCTTGGCGGCCATTTTTGTCATGTGACCTGGACCCCCATGAGCAAATTTTGGTTTTACCCATCCCATAGAGGCTCCATATGAAATTTGACTTCAATCGGCCCAACGGTTTCCGAGGATAAGCAGTTCGAAAGTTTTCACATTTTTCGCCTCGGTTAAATCAATTTCCACAAACGGGTTACGGACAGACAGGCTGACAGAATGACACGGTGATTTAGGGCACCCTTAGAAAATCAACCGGCGACTTCAGTCGGTCGCTTTTTCTGCGGGTCGTGCAATCTATGATTTTGAGCAGGCTGAATAAGAAAAATAATATATACCCATGCAAACCCAAGTTTTACAATACAAAAGTGGGGTTTAAGGGGGCCAAAATTATATAGGCATGTTTTGGTTCGATTGTCTCTGAGTGTAGGCTGGACAATGGTTCTGAACGGGAATAAATTCCTGTTCTGTTAGCAAACAGTTTTGGATCTTGATCAGACGCCGCGTTCTGCGGAGTCGTCTGACCTGGGTCTACAGTGTTTGCCAAACTGAACACAAGATTGCAGTCCAGATTCTTTAGATAACCGTCTTACGCAACACTCTGGCCTCAAAACGATAAAAATAATGCGGCTATTTTCGATGAAAAGGTTACCTCGATTTCCTACAAATAAACGTGTGACAGTCACGTGGTCACTAACATTGATCAAAGCACTGAAAGTACTGGTAAGTCGATTGTCACTGAGTGTACCGTATCCTTGGACTGGAACTTGAGACCTAAAAGTGTTTCGCTAAACCCTTCACATTCATCAAGTTTTTATAAAGCAAAAAGTGTAGACCATGATAAAGAGGTCTGATATGGGTCTACACTGCAAAGCCTAACCCATGATTCCAGTTCATATTCTATAGATAACCGATAAGAATAGCGCATCAAGTTTTATATAAATAACCATTACCCGGATTTCCTACAAATCAGTGATGGTACGTGGACTTGTGCACTGAATATTTCTATGCGTTGTAACTTTGGGTCGATTAACAAACAATCGAACCCCAAACTGGAATAACATGTACTATTGATAAGGACCATTGTTTCGAGTGATGCTCATTCTAGCGATACATAGAAATAGAATAACACTGAAATAGATTAACAATTGCCTCCAAGCACGAATCGACCGGTTTCCAACCGCGGTAGTAAAGGGTCTTACCCTCACCCGCAACGTAATCGGTATTTTTAGATTGGTCTCCCTTAGTTTATTTATAACTTATGCCGTAAACTTTTAACCCATTTTGTACCACCTTACATACAGCACTAGTCCATTTCAAAATTAAGGGTTTTGTTTTCTTCAAAGTATATTTGGAAAATGGCTGAATGTTTTGCAAACAATGTAGGTCCTGATCAGACGCGGCGTTGTGTGTCGAATGATTGTCTGCCAATTACCGGTGACAAAATGAGTCGATCTGTTCACGCAACATATAACTTTTATAATTGTTGTAAAGTAAACAGAAGGCAGGCGCTGAAATTAATTGACAGAAAATACACTCTATTATATTCAGTTCCACCGTCAGTTTCATTTTTAGACATGAGGAACTTTTGAAATTGTTTTTAATATGGAGCAATATTTTCTCACGGATGTCGATCTTTTGTCGAGAGTCTTGGTGGTGATGAGGCCATCTGCATTAAGGTCATATTTTTGTACAATGTTAGAGCTTGGTAACTTTGTGTCGACTGACAAACAAACAATCGACTCAAAAATATACTTCTGAAAATTTCGTCTGTTTATGTCGTCTGCTGCAGACGACATAAACAGACGAAAGTTTCAGATGTATATTTTTGCGAACATTTCAAGCATATTTTGCTTCCAGGCGAACAGTCTGATCTCAGTCCGTAATAGTTGCAGCAATGACTTTTAAAGTTACCAGCAGACAACAATTGCTGTGATTTGTCATCTTAAGGGTCAAGAATATTATACTGGGGGAGATTGCGAAGGAAATTAGAAATACAAACTGCGATATGATAAAGTATGGGGAGACGGTTTGTCACCGCACGGCACTTAAGATGACATGATTAAATGATGAGGGGAGGAAAGCTCATTCGAGTTTTCGGTATATTTTAGCCGCACGCCATCGCGCACTACTTTAAAAAAACACTGAAACAAACGTGCCACTCATTCACATGTGGCATACACAAACCAAATCCAAGGCGCTTTTAATTTCAAAAAACACAATAAGTTGATAGTTGAGAGAGAGAGAGAGAGAGAGAGAGAGAGAGAGAGAGAGAGAGAGAGAGAGAGAGAGAGAGAGAATAAGAAAGAAAGGGCATGTCATTTTTTACTCGATGCACGTTTCTTGTTTATTTGTCTGTTTATATATATTGGATGAAGTATAGAATAAACCAGTTCTTGTGTGCGCATTTTCTTAATTTTTCTACAACCCAACATAAATGGCTTACATTTGTGTCGTCCGGCGCTTTCTGAACCTCCAAACGCGCAGTTTGACTGCCGGATTGGGCCAGATTATCGACTTCGTTTTTCTGAAGCTTCTACTGCGATCTGATTCAGCGAACGTTAAACTTCTATGTGCACTCTCGCCAGAACATCCGCTGTTCGCCTACGCTAAGTAACTTTTACCCATGGTCCGGCTCACATGAAGCTTTGTCTGAAACGACTCTGACTCATTGTCATGGCGCCATATGCTTATCAAGGCATTACTGTTTTATACCCGTAGACTTCAAGAATCAATAATCAGGCACAGAACAAAGACTGTAAGGCCGTGATTTCCTGAAACAAAACCGTGCGAGCTGATTAGACACTGCATCCTGCTTGACTTCTCGGAGGATGACCTGACAGAATCTTGCACTTCTGGTCAAGCACAAAACTGGACGGGCGACATGCTTTGCTGATTAACATATGTCGTTTATTGTTTTTTTCGCGGATTTGCTGCATCTGAATAGAACATCGTTGAGATCGTCTGCAATCATAAAGGAGTTCAGGTGAGCATATAATTAATTTTCATAATTAATTTCAGTTTTATTGCAACTTTGAAAAAAAAAAAAAAAACATGTAAAAAAGGGCAAGATTTTCACAGATAGCCTTATTTCATATACATCTAATATAAAAAAAAATCGTTTTCATATACATCGTTTTTATTTTAAAAATTACATTCTTTCCGTATCAGATAAAACGAGTGCTCCTTTTGTTTTGATAAAAATTATATCGAAAATAATTCAAATTTTTAACTAATATAGGTTACTGATGATAAAGAAATACGGTGACAGTATCCTTGTCTGCACTCTTAACACGTTTTAAGGGGACTCCAAAAAATAGGACTCACGAGTAGAACGTGGCGTCTGATCAGGGCCTACGCAGCGGCTGATCAGGGCCTTCAGTGTTTGCAAAAAAAAAACAAAAAAAAAAAAACAGCCACATTCTAAACAATTTTTCTCTTACTTTGACTCAACTTGACATCACTAAATTTCGGAATTAGATTCCTGCTATATTAATGCTTTCAACCTACCTATGTAACCTGTGCCTCCGCCGAAATAAGTTGGACTACATGGTGCTTCCGCGCAAAGCTGAATCTGACTGAACCTTTGCGATAAACTGCATGTTTAGAATGTCTAAGCCTGTCAAGGCAAAGTGGTGTCCCAGCAGACACACGTCGCTAGGGCAACGTCACATCAACGTCGGTGCAACGTCACGTTGCACCGACGTTGATGTGACGTTGCACAAACGTCGCGCTTACTTTGATGTGACGTCACAATTACGTGTTGTGCTTGCTGGGTGTGAGTCGGACCGCCCCTTAAACCCTTGAGGTTTGCAGAACTGAATGTGGTTTATCGAAACAGTGTAGATCAAGATCAGACACCGTGGCCTTGCCGTACACTACTTGTTTAATCTTTTTTTTCGGAAACTATGCATATATGGGTCAAGAACGGCGAAGATATACATCACAAGTGAATAATATTTCCAATGAACGCATTTATGAACAAAGACAATTATGACTCGATATTCGATAAAATCTGAAAACTCGATGAAATTGACTAATTCTCCCAAGTGTAACAAAAACAAACAAAGCGATCGAAACAAAAAGATGACAAAGAATATCCATGGATCAATAACATCATGATTTTGCAAGCAAAAGATTAAAAACATGAACAACAAAGAAAGATGATCTAACATGACTTTGTTAAAACATTTCGAACGTTACTATTTTGACACTTTTGACTTTGAATGTGGTATTTACGCAAAATAGTGCTTTCTGAGTGGATGCACTGTACTACGCTCGCCTTAACCCCTCACCTAGGCGTTATTCCGTTCATCTAGACGTTAGAACCGCTCATCTAGGCTTTAGAACCTCTCATCTATGCGTTAGAAGTGCTCATCTAGGCATTAGAACCGCTCATCTTGGCTTTAGAACCGCTCATCTAGACGTTAGAACCGCTCATCTATGCGTTAGAAGCCTCATCTATGCGTTAGAAGCGCTCATCTAGGCATTATAACCGCTCATCTAGGCGTAAGAACCGATCATCTAGGCGATAGAGCCGCTCATCTAGGCGATAGACGCATTATAAACTGCTCATTTAAGCGGTAGGAACGCTCATCTAGATGTTAGAGCCGCTCATCTGGGCGTAAAAAACTGCTGGCCTATGCGTTAGAACGCTCATATATGCGTTGGAACTTCTCATCTAGGCGTTAGAACCACTCATCTTTGCATTAGAACCGCTCATCTCAGCATAAGAACCGCTCAAGGTATTAGAATCGCTCAGGCGCGCACTTTGGCGTTAGAACCAATAATCTAGGTGTAAGGAGCGTTAATCTAGGCGTTAGAACCGCTCATCTAGGTGTTAAAATTACATACAGGGGGTAGAACCGTTTATCTCGGCGTTAGAAACACTCTTATAGGCGTTAGAACCGCCGATCCGTAGGCGTAAGAGCCTATCATCTATTGGTGTTAGAAGCGCTCACTCTATCGCGGTGTTAAAACCTCGTTGTTGAGCTCTTAGAACCACTTTATTCATCAGGTTGCGAGTCTAATTTGTACCTAAATTCTATCTTGGAGACTGAAAAAGGGAAAAATGTGTTGAGTTTACTTTGTGTGCCTGTGGAGGAGCCGCGACAAGCGAAAATGTGTGTTCGGCCAAGTGCGCCCTGCGAAGACTGAGATCAACCCGCGTAACTAAGCTTTGGATCAACGGACGTCTCAAAACCGCACAGGAAATACTCAGAGCAGACTGGCCTGAGTGATTCGCGCAGTCTGATCTGATTGTTTTCTGTGCGAAAACGTCTTGACAATGTTTGCTTGTAGCGGCTCAAGTTTGTGCAGTCTAAGGACATATTAAACGTGATGCTGATGGTCGACAGGGCCGTATCCGTATCGTAGCATCGTATCCGTATTAAAGTCTAAAGTCGGGAACAAACCAACATTCTGCAACGGTGGCGTGTGTGAATCCACGACACCTGCTTTGCTTTATGAGGCCACTACACCTCGGAGCTTCTCTGCAGATTGAACATCACGTCACACGGGCCGATCCATCTGATACCGTTATATAGGGATGAAAAGGTCATTGAAGAAATAAATTTCTTGCACACCAGACAAGGAAATCCGTGATTTTACCCTGGGATAGAAATTTATGTTCTGATCCTTGTGTTCCGACCCAGGCAACTAACATAAATGCGCTTCAATACTATTCAACTGCCGGAACTACTTCCGTACTACTTTTATTTTGTAAACAATATACATGTGCGAGCTGTCAAAACTAACCGGAGGTGTTGTGCGTTGTGTTGTGCGGAGATGGGCGTTTCCAACCCTCGGGATGACCGTGCTGAGCGGAACCTCGGCGTAGCCTCGGTTCCGCCCAGCACGGTCATCCCGAGGGTTGGAAACGCTAATCTACAACAGAACCCCATATCAGATTCTTATAGTGCTGCATGATGCTTCCAGACCGCACACGAGTACCGGTAAACCGCTTAGAGGATCTAAGCCTGCCCAGGCAAAGTGCTGCGAGTCCATGCTTATAAACCATATTGGTTTCATTGGGCGACAGGGCTTGAGCTGTCATTTCATCTCTAGTCGGGTAAAAGTCCCACAAAAATTGGAAGCAACGTCTCCAAAGTGACCTACATAACACTGGTAAAGGCAAGCGCGTAGGGTAAGGAACAAACGCACAAGTTAAGGAAATTTTTCCGCTCAGGATAAGGAAGCAAATGGCGGAATCGGCATCACATGTGCAGGTTTGTTGTTGTTCTAGATCTCGTGTTATGGTTACTAGGCAATACGGCTGCTCACATTAGCTTCACGGAAGACACATATTATTTACAAATTTATCTTCGATGGTCCGAATTCGACAGTTACACCCAGTCAAATGGAGAATCGGACACAGTGGAGCTACTCTTCCACGAAATCTCATTATTTTACACGAAACGCTCTTCTGGGAGCATGGCATGCAATTTTTTTGTTAGTTGTAGACATATACATGATAAATCGGGCTGTTGCAAATACGATTTAAGGAAAAATTGAAATTGGAAAGCCCATAGTGAGAAATCCTAGTTCCATTTTCAATACAACGACCACGGGCAAGGAAATGGGTACAACGCATATGATATGACACAAAATACCATTTAAGGAAAATTTGAAATTGGAAGACCCACAATGAGAAATCCTAGTTCCATTTTCAATACAACGCCCACGGGCAAGGAAATGGGTACAACGCATATGATAAGACACAAAATTTTCTGGGGATAATGGTAGTTGTATGGTCGTAGCACTAGTAAATTTCCATCTCAGATTAGGTTTTCCGATATTAATAATTAGTCCTACATAGTTTAAAGCACCAATTGTGACCTTTAGGAAACGTTCAAAGTTTGTGTGCCTTTTCTTGGCATGTGCATTGCTCTGGTTCTAGCAATATAACCTATGAATCTAGGGACGATTCGGCCCGGTCGACTTGACGTAGGACAATTCGGCCTAGGATAATTTGGCCAGCAAAAATATTGGGTAGGACAATTTGGCCAGGTTAATATAATGTCTAATTCAAATTGACAATTTAGTGTTTCGGGTTTGTTTACAGTAATGCTTGTGGAAGGAACATTTTAAAGAAGATTTTAATCAAAGAAATTTTATTTTGTTTTTAAACTTTACTGTGATATTCTGACTGGCCAAAATCGTTAGTAGCAAAACCGCTATACAAAATCAAAGCGCCAAAAGGCACTGAAATGACAGATTCTGTGAAAAACCAGTGCTTCAGCTGAAGTGCACGACCCGCCGGATGCTTTTAGCTTTATGAGTGTAACCATATATGGGTATGGCGGCCATTTTGGTCATGTGACCTGGACCTAAAACGGCTCCCCCAATAAATGCGCCTTATCGTAAGGAGCAAAAATATATCTTCTCCTTAAGTATTGTATTCTGAATGGTTTTCAGGATAAAATGCATTCTCACTTTTCCATTACAAAAGCATATGTGTCAAAGTTTGACCTAGGCACAAAGAATTGAAAGCGACGTTAAACCCGAATTCACACACACACACACACACACACACACACACACACACAGGCACAAAGAAGGTCAAGGTCAACCCAGGGTCACCATTTTAGCAATTTATGATGGGCCTACGTCCCAGATGCTATTTATCAAGTTTCGTGGAAATCTGCCCAGTGGTTCTGGAGAAGACTATTTTTGAAGGGTTTTTACCATATATGGCTTGGCGGCCATTTTGGTCATGTGACCTGGACCCCATGAGCAAATTTTGGTTTCCCCCATCCCATAGAGGCCCCATATGAAATTTGACTTCAATCGGCCCGACGGTTTCCGAGGAGAAGCAGTTAGAAAATTTTCACATTTTTCGCCTCGGCGAGGCTATACTAAATGGAATGTAATACTTCGCAAGTTCATTGGTTAGATCTCATTGATATCTATCAGTATGCCAAAAATTGTTTAAATATTCCAAGCGGTTAAGTCACTATCACCAATTTTCACAAACGGGTTACGGACGGACAGACAAACAGCCCATATATGGCTTGGCGGCCATTTTGGTCATGTGACCTGGACCCCATGAGCAAGTTTTGGTTTCCCCCATCCCATAGAGGCTTCATATGAAATTTGACTTCAATCGGCCCAACGGTTTCCGAGGAGAAGCAGTTCGAAAATGTTCACATTTTTCGCCTCGGCGAGGCTATACTAAATGGAAAGTAATATTTCGCAAGTTCATTGGTTAGATCTCATTGATATCTTTCAGTATGACAAAAATTGTTTAAATATTCCAAGAGGTTAAGTCACTATCACCAATTTTCACAAACGGGTTACGGACGGACAGACAGACTGACAGAATGACACGGTGATTTTAGGGCACTCTTAGAAAAGCAACCGACTTCAGTCGGTCGCTTTTCTGCGGATCGTGCAATAATTCAGATTTACTTTCTTAAGAGATAAGGACAATGGCGCTGGAGTGCTGATTTTTAGTTTGGTTCACAAAACTGAGGTGAATCGGCTGTTAAACACTTTCATCTTCATTTTACTTGGACATTATAAATAAAACAACATGCAAATGACTACCCAGCAGGCACACGTCGCTAGGGCAACGTCAAATCAACGTCGATGCAACGTCATGACGTTGCACCGACGTTGATGTGACGTCACAATTACGTCATGTGCCTGCTGAGATAGTTGCCAGTTTTATGACAACACATAGCCGCAACTTTCTTGTAAAAGCTTACACTTGTTGACTGAGATGTGTTTCGCGGCTTAGTCAAGAACCTGCCTTATGTCGTGCGCTACAATAAAGGAAAACACTTTTTGTGCGATGTTTGAAGTTTTGCGGCATGTGACTAATTATTTATCACAACATTGTGCTTACATATTCGGTTATTTAGACCTATACAACAGAATTGGACAGTGATAACTGTTAGGAGTTTATTATTGCTGGCTTGCTACCGTACGGTGAAGTTTCTAGCGTCACGTACTTCGCATTTAATTAGGTCATGTAAGTGTTACGAGTCTGTACCCTTTCAGCCCTTTATAGCCAAGTACAGATACCTACAGATGCAAACAGTGTAGAACCTGGTGAGATGGCTCATAATGATACACCGCATTCGGTTCTACATGGTTTGACATGCTATTGACGACTATTGACTAGACACCCAATTTACATGTGTAGAATGGACGCGTACAAATTCAGTGACTGAAGAATGAACTGGAGAAACTCGTGGGTTGAAGGGGTAAAATCTTAACCTGGCCTGTAACTGTTGTGTGCGGGTCAGGACCAGACAAAGCGGCTTGGCCGATAATCAAAAGTTAAATACAGCTTATTATACGGTCTATTTTCTTTATTTTTCAAAGTTTATCTAGATACTTACAATGGTGTGCACTGATTGTAGCTCTATACATATTGTTTTTTTTTTCTTTTCTAAAAATATACAAAGGTACTTTAATGGCGTATTGATACAAATATAATTAATCATAACCCATTTTGTACTGAATGTAATATTATCACTTATCAGACGAAGATTTCATTTGGAAAACCCGGTTCAAAATTAAGGGGCGTCAGCTAGAAATATGGGAATTAATTTAGGAAAAAATGGGCTAACTTTCGACAACAATGAAGCCCGCAGTGAAGGCCGTGGTAAGACGCCGCCTCCAAGATTCGCCAATGACCCATTATGCAGTCGTCTGTATAAAATGGGAACTTTCCTTATGCATATTCAATTAACTTTTCCCGTTTTGTTTGTAATTTAAGAAAGATCATATTTGTATTTTGATTACAAATTAAACAAAACATGTAATCAAAATGCGGAAATAATGCCATGAGAAATTAGTTTTGAGACAGCGAGCATGAAAAGTCAACAAACAACGGACTATTTGCGCGGAGTCATATTTCAAAAGTAGTGGAAGCCGGAAGTTCGGACGTTAAATTTGTAAACATGCAGCACGACGAAGAATGACAGAAAGAATCTGTCATTAAAAATAAATAAATTTAATAATTTTCTTTAAGCTTGTTGGAAGACAAGATCAATAAGCACTTGGTTAACTGGCTGACTGGTTTGTTGACTGCATTCTTAATTACCCTTTCCACACTTAAATTGTTGGTTTTGTTTGTTTGTGTATACATTGTGATATTTTTCATTAACTCTTAACATGGACCCACAACATATTTTTAGGATTTTGTAAAACAAACCCTTGTCAGGATGTGTTCCAAAGATAATTTTGGATAAACTTCCTTATTTCTTGTCAGTAGTATATGTTGCGCCTTATAATCGCCTCGGATGAGGCGAGGCAACAGTTTACTCTGTACCCACAACAATGTTTTGAATAATGTTTACAAAAAGTGTGGATCAAGATCACTCTGCACACACAAGTTTGAATGAAATAGACACAATTTATTTTGACTGTATATTAAATGAATTGAAGGTATTTGAGTATTTTCTGTTTTATTTTATTTTAGTCTCCCCTATCACTCTAGGCCGGCCTCGGTAGCTCAGTCGGGTGCGCGTCTGACTCGACGTGGGTTCGATACCTACCGGGTTCGGCAACATTATTTCGTGGAGATTGATCAAGAATGTGCACCATTCTGGTTAACCGCTTACGTGTAGGTAAACGGACCTGCTCATTTTTGAGTCGGTCAGTTTACCTATCCACTTTTTCCTGGACAAGCGTATACGTAAGCGGTTAACCAGTGCAGTGCACATTCTTTCGCCAGAAATTGACAACTGCCCTTCTTGAATCAGCGGAAGGTAGAGAATGGCCGTAGAAAAGGTTTCATGATCTATCGCCACGAAAAAATGTTGCCGACCCCAGCAGGTATCGAACCCACGTCCTCTTGATCACCAGTCAGACGCGCATCCGACTGAGCTACCGAGGCCGGCAGCATGAAAAATTCAGTTTTCAATACATGTACATACTTTAACAATTGCGTTATATCCGACGACGAACTGCGTACAAAGGGCCTGGTAAGATTTCCCAATAGACCATTATATCCCCCGATAAAGTGAAAAAAATGAAAGGTGGACTCTGTGTTATTTTTTATTTTTTCATAACTTAATTTTTGGTGATTCTCAGAAATTTCAACATAAAATTTGCCATAACTCCGTTCATAGTAAAGATAAATATATGCTGTTATTACTCATTTTCTTAGTTAGAACCAAAGGAATAATTTGGTACCTTTTCATTTTGATCCAGTATTTTTTCATTTTTCATATATCGCCATGATAATGCAAGTGGGTGGGGTACCTAGATACGACTCACTTAGTATACAAATGGTTAGCAGCGCTGCCTGATATATTAATGCGCCAATTGAAACCTATAATCAGGTGCTTCCAAAGGCACTATCTATTGTCTTTTTCTTTCGAAGGGATATACTTTTATCACACTTTTCTTACTATTTTCGTCATAATTTATTAACTCAATACAGACACATCAAAAGTCAAGATGTTCTGAAAATACATGAAGACGAAACAATTTGTTTCTGAATGTTTCCATTACTTAAGCCTGTTAGCAAGTGAAACGATGCACACTGAAGAAGATTTAAGTGGGGGCCAAATAGGAGCCAAATCAAACCAGGCCCTTTAATGACCACGCAATAGGTATATCTCACGAATTTGGTGAAGTTATCTACCTTATTTTCAGCCAAAAAAAATAAACATACAATTTTCTACCAGAAATACTGCATGGACATATATATATATTATTTCTCTAATTCATGATCGCAATGAAACCAATCCATCTATCCCCCATAGGGGATGTTTATATTGCTAGAACCAAAGCAATGTACATACCAAGACAGGGCACACAAACTTTGAACGTTTCCTATAAAGGTCAGACTTGGTGCTTTAAACTATGTAGGACTAATTATTAATATCGGAAAACCTAATCTGAGATGGAAATTTACAAGTGCTACGACCGTACAACTACCATTTTCCCCGAAAAATTTTGTGTTTTATCATATGCGTTGTACCCATTTCCTTGCCAGTGGGCGTTGGATTGAAAATGGAACTAGGATTTCTCACTGTGGGTCTTCCAATTCAAATTTTCCTTAAATCGTATTTGCAACAGTCCGATTTATCATGCGTATGTCTACAACCAACAAAAAATTGCATGCCATCCTCCCAGAAGAGCGTTTCATGTAAAATAATGAGATTTCGTGGTTGAGTAGCTCCACTGTGTCAGGTTCTCCATGCATGGTGTAACTGTCGAATTCGGACCATCGAAGATAAATTTGTGAATAATATGTGTCTTCCGTGAAGCTAATGTGAGCAGCCGTATTGATTAGTAACCATAACACGAGCTCTAGAACAACAACAGACCTGCACATGTGATGCCGATTCCGCCATTTTCTTCCTTATCTTGAGCGGAAAAATTTCCTTATCATGTGCGTTTGTTCCTTACCCTGCGCGCTTGCTTTTACCAGTGTGTACATAGTGTTGACGGGGACGTTAAACATCAAATCAAACAAACAAACATTCCTGTCCAATGTTATATCAGAATAATATACAGCAAAACTTTTACGAATAAGGCCAGGGGAAAGTCGGTCACCCTATATAAAGGTAACTGATGGATCGGTCCGTATGATGTAGTGTTCAGTAAATAGTAATCGATCTTAAAATAATTTGGCTTTCCAATCACATAACAACAACAACAACAATAACTACATAACAACAACAATAACTATATAGAAGTCAGTAAGCAGGGCGTACTAAATACACCCACAACAGTACACGTTTGCCGAAAGTTGATACAAAAAGGCCGTGCAACAGTCCCAAGCTATATATAGCCAATACCAATATACTGAGCGGAAACAAATATTTGACATCTTTCAAGGGCCATAACTCTGTTGAAAATTGATGCAAAATGCCGTGTAACAATCACAATCTATATCTTGTCAACATAAATTCACATACCTAATTTGATCAAAATCCATCGCTTATTTCTCAAGATATTGAGGCACAATGATTTTAGGTCGTTTAAGGGCTACAACTCTGCTAAAAAACGACGAAAAAAAACTGTGTATAGCTAATGCAATTTGGCATGCTACTGATGACCTCTATTGCCATAATTTCACACCCGACTGAATGCCTGTATTTAACTTCGTCGCTTTCCGAAGAGGTCGATATTGTTATTCAATACACTGAGGGCAGTAAATGGGTTGCCATTCACGAGATGCCGAAAATGCACGAGAAGCTTACGAAAACCGATCTTTTAGGCGATAACATTGACTAATTTATTCTTTATATAAAGGTCAGTCTCATGTCAAATTGCACCAGCAATAACAGTCCAAAGCTGTTCTTGCCAACATAAATTCATATTCTAAATTTGATCTAAATTTATCATTTCTTTCTCAAGATACTAGGCATTTTTGAGGTCATTCAAGGGTCATAACTCTGCTGAAAATTGATTAAAAAAGCTGTGTAACAGTCCCAAGCTATATCGTGCCAACATAAATTCACATACCAAATATGAACAAAATCCACCAATCCATTTCAAGATATTGGCAGCCCCCCCCCCACCCACCCACACACTCCCGCCCCCACCGACCGGGGCTTGAAGAAATAGATGGGTTGCATGGTAATTCCATGCAGAGCTGAAACTAACCGCACGCGAGTACTGGTAAACCGCTTAGAGGTTCTAGGCATGCCCAGGAAAAGTGGTGCGAGTTGGACCGTCCATGCATATAAACCCTGTTGGTTTCATTGGGCGACAGGGCTTGAAATGTCATTTTCAATGTCGGGTAGAAGTCCCACAAAATTGTCTCCAAAATGAAGTAGACAGTGTTGACGGGAACGTTAGACGTTAAAATCAAACAAATAAACAAAAAACAAGATATTGAGCGGAAACGAATTTTGATGCCATTCAAGACCCATAACTCTACTGAAAATAGACGCAAAATGTCAGGTAACAATTCCAAGCTAGATCTCGTAAACATTAATTCACATACTAAATATGATCAAAATGAATTGTATGTTTCTTAAATCCCAAAACTAGAGACTGTCAATATCAATTCATATGCAAAATTTGATAAAAAAAATCCACCATTTCTTACTCAAGTTATTGAGCGGAAACAAATTTTCGACATCATTCAAGGGTCATAACTCTGCTGAAAATTGAAACAATCCCAAGCTATATCTTGTCAACATAAATTTGATAAAAATCTATCAATTCTTTCTCAAGATATTGAGCGGAAACGAATTTTTAACGTCATTCAAGGGCCATAACTCTGCTGAAAGTAGATGCAAAATGCCACGTAACAATCCTAGGCTATATCTTGTCAACATAAATTCGCATACTAAATATGATCAAAATAAATCATATTTTCCTGAGATATTGAGCGGAAACGAATATCTGGCGTCAAGCCATGGCTATAACTGATGAAAATTGACACAAAAAGCTGTGTAACAATTCCAAACTTGAGGTTGTCAATATCAATTAAAGGGAAATTTGATCAAAATCCATCAATTTGTTTTCAAGATATTGAGCAGAAATGACGGACGGACAGGCGGACGGAAGCACAGACAACGTGAAAAGAGTATAATCCGCGGGGTATAATAATAACAATATGGGACAGTTAACCATGTATGCAACTCGTATATAAGGTCGACATTCTGTTTTGTAGAACGGCATGCTATCCGGAAGAAAAAAGAGTGTATTTCCAATATGCGTTATTTATTTATTTATTTATTTACAGCTGAGTCACTGCATTTTTTTTTTCATAAACTGCCTAAGTGTATTTTTCACATAAACCCCCTGAACTTTAATACTGGGGAAGTTCAAATACTATTTCTATGACATCATGTAATTGAAAAGTAGTATCAAACATTATATTACTTTAATTTGATGATACAGAAAGAGCAATTGTAGATGATATGCAGTTTGAATTTCCAATGTTTGTTTTATGTTCTTGTCACGCTACATTTAACAGAATGATAGCGAATCTTTTTTTCTTTTTATGTCCAATTTATTTACGGTTCTAGCAACTTACTATAAGGCTCCTTTCCACTGGAGCATGTCGTTCATGCGACGTCGCATCAACGTCGATGCAACGTCATCCACGTTGATACGACGTTTTATCATATGACGTCGCGTCTGAGAATGAAATAACGCCATGTATTGAATCCGGTAAAACACAAGTGGATTAAATATGCAAATTAGTTATATACGCCCCGCCCCGTAACGCTACACTTACGCCGTCCTTAACGACGTCGTGTTTGCTAGTGGCGAAATATTGACAATTTTTGTAAACAAATGTTGAAAAAAATGCGTTTAAAATGTCACATGATAAAAAGAAACTTGCATTCGTGCTCATGTATTATTAAATTTATTAAACGAGTTTAGGAAAAGGAAGCTTCGCATTTCATCCCTTTTCCTCAACTCGTTTAATAAATTCAATAATGCATGATCATTCATGTATCCTCTATGAATGCACACTGTGTGCATGTTGTGTTATTTTCCGTGTCACCATATGTACTGTATCTTTCTTGCACTCAGCCAGATAAAGAAATTATGGACTAACCCTAGGATAGAAATTATTATGAGATTATTATCCTACCCAGGTAATCCTACCCAGGAATACGATTATAAATGAAAAAAAAGAATCTCACATGGGAGTGAGGGGTAGATAGAAAATTCCGCCCCTCAGGATCAATATCCAGCATCAATGGGCAGCCCTCGTGAAGCCGGACAGTGACCCGTCGGGACGGATTTTACTATCCATTCCTCACCCATAAAATAGTCTTATAATCTCTCATGTCTCAAAAAGTGATACTTTTCTCTTGGAGACTTGTGATACTTTCCTTCTTGTTGGAACCTTCACGTCAAAAAATACTTTTGTCATTGAAACGTCGCAAATTGTCCTTATTTCTGCCACACGTATGTTGGCGCTCGTTAGATCCTCATCAGTGAAGTGGTTCTAACGAGTTCCAAAATCTATGTTGTGATAATAACAATAGCAATGCTTTTCAATATACGAGGGGCCTTCAATTACTGTTGTCATCGGGGTTCTACAGGGCGCGTTATTAACCCTTGTCTTGCTGTTCACGACAACCCCTATCTTTGGAAACAGTGTAGATCCAGATCAGAAGGCTTCTGAAGAAGCCATCTGATCAGGATCTACACTGTTTGGCATTTAGTTTATGAATTTGTAGCAATAAATTACATCAAGTAATTTTATTGGTTGATAGACAGAAATGGGTGTGGCTTAAATGAATATTCAGCAAGATAAGGGTTAATCCTATTCACATTTCGTTTGCGTCAACCCTTCTTAGTATTCTCCCTTGACAGAAAAAAACACTTTTAACCCTTCTCTTGCTGAATATTCATTTTAGCCACACCCATTTCTGTCTGTCAACCAATCAAATTACTTGATGTAATTCATTCCTACAAATTCATAAACTGAATGTCAAACAGTGTAGATCCTGATCAGAAGCCATCTGATCTGGATCTACACTGTTTGTAAAGATAGGGGTTGTCGTGAACAGCAAGATAAGGGTTAATGTCTCGAAGTTACTTCTGACAGAGAGGTAGGCCTTTTTAGGTATACACTGAAGACACTTGTAAATTGCACTACCAGGTGCACTTCGGGGTTCATAACGACGACCAGAAAGGGTTTTCTTTAGTAAAGGAAACAGGAAAACGTCGAAGGGACTAAGGTCTGGCGAATAAGGTGCATGAGAGAGCTGAACTATCTTTCCTGTTTCAAGGTGTCTTGAAAAAGAACGCACATGTGAGCAGATGTGTTGGATAAGACACTGAGGCCGCTTATACCCGGTTGCAGGTCTACGACTTTCATAATGTGCCTTTCCTTTTGACAACACACCATTCTGTGATTGTCTTGCCATTTGGTACGGGAATTTGACCAATGGGTCAATTGCAAATGAAAAATACCACATACAAAACTAGTTAGTTTGGCATTGTCTTTTCGCAGCCACTGCTTGATATCGATGCGTCTCTGTGGCTCAAAATCAAAGACCCAGGTTTCATTACCTATAAACAGATATTGTCATTTTTTGTACCTTTTCAAAGGTGTTTTCGCCATTTTACACGGACGGTCTTGTGTTCTTTGGTCCAAAGACGAAGGCCCCGTCGTGTACAAACCTTTCTAGGTTTCAACTCCTGAGTCAAAATCTTATGAACTGGCCCACATTCTCAACAATTTCTTTCACCGTGAGCCTTGCATCTCTGCTAATCTCTGCCACAGCAGAAACATTAGCTTTTGTAGCAGCTTTTCTTGGCTGGTCTGGAGGGAGCTCGTATTTCCGTTTAGTTTTACCTTTAATTTGTTATGCCACCTGAAATTTGACATTTTAGAGACAACAGATGTCCTGTGTGAAACAGAAACATTCAAACATGTCCGTGTGAAATAATGGCTTCCAACAATGTGTCAGAAATTATACAATTTAGGTAAAAGTGAAAAGAGCGTTCTTATTTCTGCTTTCAATATAGATTGTGGGTACTCGTTAGAACCGCCTTTATAGTCTTTATTTCACGGACTTGTTCACCTGATGAATGTAGGCCCTAATATTAAAGCTTGTCACGATTGTTTTTCATTTTACATACAGTAAGGATTGAGTGTATGTGACTGAACCAACTTGGACTTTAAAGACTGAACGGATTGTACCGAATTTTCATCCTATTATAGAAAATCCACACCCACCCCTCTTGAAAGCACCGCAGTTTCCATACAAACAGCCATGCATTATGGTGGACCAATAGTGACAAAATTAACCCATTCAGTACCAGAAACCCCTAAAGGGGTACCTTGGCAAACAGTGCAGGCCCAGATCAGACGTCGCAGAACGCGGCGTCTGATCAGGGCCTCCACTGTTTGCTAAATGTTCAGTCATTTTCCAAATAAAGTTTGAAGAAAACACAACTTGACACCCTAAATGTTGAAATGGACTCCTGCTATATACAAGGATATATAAGGAGGAAGATTCCATTTTGGTACAAAAGGGTTAAATGAACGCCCGCTGTAAGAGCAAACAGCACGGTTTTCTGGTATACTGGTTCGTCTTGGGTTAAATAAAATCTGACATGGACGCGGTATTTTTGATAGAAAGGCCAGTCCGCCAGTCTATATGGAAAACCATTCTAAAGTTGTCTGACTTCCTTGTCTTCTTGCATTAGGAAAACATGTCCGTGTGAAATAATGGCGTCCAACATGGTGTCAGAAGTTCCATATATTAGGTAAAAATGATAACATCTTTCTAATTTGTGCTTCAGCATAGACTGTGGGTGCTCGTTAGAACCGCATCAATGAGGCGGTTCTAACGAGTACCCACAATCTATGGTTTGGAGCAAAAATAAGGCAGATAATGTTTACCCCCTTACGACCCACTTTTCCCTATATAAAATGGGGTTTAGAGGGGTCTTCGTTTCACGGACTTGTTATCGTGATGTATAACATTCCTTATAGAAACGTGAAAACAATCTACTCCAAAAAGGAAGGAATTCGCTCTTCGGGAGAATCCTGTCCTTTTAGAGTATGCCTCTATTTACAAGGGCAGCAAATTGATTTTGAAAGGGTAGTTGCCCTTTAAAATGCATTAATTTCATTTTAAGATACTCTGCGCGATCAACATATACCGTAAACATCCTAAAAGAGAACTTGCTGTAATTCTCCAATAATTCTAACAAATTTGTTTCATGATCCCGCAAGGAGTCCAAAAGGTGCAAACGGAATGGCAAACAGTGTAGGCCCTGATCGGACTGATTTAGCAGTCTGATCTGGATCTGCACTGTTTACTTAGGCCTATCTGCCTCAATAATTAGGATCATTACGGTTAAGTAATACGGAAAAATATAGTACAGTTTTTTTTTTGGTTACTATTTTAAGTCCCTGCCACGAACCGGGAAAATTCTGTCCTAAAAGTATATGACTGTATTGTTTAACCTTATGCTTTCTTCGAGAAAAAAAAGGGGTGGGGATAAAGGCATTGTGCTGAAGCCTGTCTTCTGGGTATACGTACAAAATCAGTAAAAATATCGGAAAGTGTATTTTTACTGGTCTTAGCTAAATCCGCATGAATGTGAAAAAGTATACTTATGACCTGTCTTATTTATGTTGAATGAGTATACTATTAGTAGTACGCTGTAACGGTTGTGGCCACATTAGCAATTAAAATCGTAGGTGCAAACTCCTTTGGGACATAAATTCTTAACTACTATTGTCATGTCTCATTATTAATTAGCAAATAACGGAAGACACTATATTACTATATTAATAAGAACCAGGAATATGTGACAAGCTTGTTCTCAAGCTAAACGTCTAAGAACTTGTGGATTTTACTGGTAAGTATCACTTTATTTTGTTTATTTGTTTGATTTGAGGTTAAACGTCCCCGTCAACACTGTAAAGGTCATTTTGGAGACGTTGCTTCAAATTTTGTGGGTCTCTTACCCGACATTGAGATGAAATGACTCCTCAAGCCCTGTCGCCCAATGAAACCAATAGGGTTTATAAGCATGGACGGACCGACTCGCACCGCTTTACCTGGGCAGGCTTAGAGCCTCTAAGCTGTTTACCAGTACTCGTGTGCGGGTCGGTTTCAGCTCTGCGGGGAAGCATCATGCAGCCCACATATTTCTTGAAGCCCCGATGGTGGTGATGGGGGGGGGGGGGGGGAGGGGCGTATCACTTTATATATTAATTAAAATGTGGGCTAAACTGTTTGGGAATGGGTACACCCGGCAGATTTTTTTTTTTTCATTTTTTTTTTATCAAAAAGAAACAAATTGCGGGACTTTCTGTTCGCTTTTCTATCAACTCAGTCCTACTGAAAATGACTTAGAGAAGAGCGATGTTCCATTTGACTGTTTTTTTTTTTTTTTTTTAATTATGGCGAAAAAGCTGCTTTTGAAGAGTTTAAAACTTGCTGTCAAATTGGTAAGGAAAACTTGCTGTCATATTATTTGGGAAAATTTATTAAAAATTTTACAGACGTTTGCTTTCACTTTCACAACTGCTACCGGTTTTGTTATTTGATATTCCTTAGTACAACTGCATCTTTCTATGACTTTTACCCGTTCAGCCCATCGAGTGACAAACAGCGTTGATCCTGACGAGACGGCTCACATCTGGATCGACACTGCCAAGTTTGCAGAGGTGTCTGTACCCATTATGCACCAACCATTTGTAACCACAGCCCCCCCCCCCCCTACACACACACACCTACGGGGAATAGCGGGGACAATGACTTTTTCACTTTTCACAGCCCGGCTGGAAGTCCTACACTGCGGGGACCTCCTGAATGTCATTGCCCTGCTGTCTATAAAAGTTAATCCGCTGGGGTATGTTTGCATATCAAAACCACTGAATTAACCCGGCACTGCTGGGGCACACATGCAGAGGGTAATTACCCCGTACATTATCCCCGCTATCCCCCACCATTCCCCGTTTGTGTGAGTATATGGGGGGGGGGGGGGTACAATTTACAAATGACTAGTGCATTACGAGAACACGACTATACATATATAGTGTAAAATTTACCGCCGATAAAAGAAAAGTTCAAGATGAAAAATTATGATTTTTTTCTTATTTCTGCTCAAAATATAGATTGTGGGTACTTCTGCTCAAAATATGGATTGTGGGTACTTAATACCAACAATCTATATTTTAGAGCAGAAATAAGAAAAATAAGGTTCACCCCTGTAATCCCCAGTTTTACTGTATAAAAGTGGGGTTCAAGGGGGTCAAAATTATATAGGCGTGTTTTGGTGATGCGCTGTATAGGGTTGAAACTTTGAAGCCAGGCAACGGCTTCCGACATGTCCATTTCTACTTTTGGGGTTGTCAAATTTGTTTTATTTGATGTTGACCAATACTTTAAGCACAGTGTAGGCCCTGATCATACGGTATGGCTAGAGAAGTCATTTAATCACAATGTCGGGTAAAAGTCCCACAAAATTGGTAGCAACGTCTCCAAATGACATAAGTAGTGTTGACGGGGACGTAAAATCTCCATTCAAACAAAACACACACTTGCATGTATTTTCAGGCTATATACATGCACACAAAACTAATTCATTTAAGTTTAATGAGTAGTTTTAATTACACATGAGGTATTGATATGTCATGAATGGGTTAAGATGATACAGTGTCAAATAGTACAAAAAGAAAGATCAGGTTAAATGTTAAACGGTACTATCAGGTTTCTGGAATATGTATTAACCCATCCTCAAAACGGGTACCCTAGCAAACAGTGCGGGTCCAGATCAGACGCCACAGAACGCGGCGCCTGATCAGGGCCTGCACTATTTACAGAAAGTTCAGCTACTTTCTAATTACGACTCGCATCACTTTCCTGAGTAGGTTTAGACCTGAGCGGTTTACCAGTAATCAAGTTCGCTCGATTTCAGCTCTACGCGGAAAGACCATACCCTCCAGCTTGCGGCCCCGATGGGTTAAACAATGGGTTTTCCAATCCAGTGTTAGTATGATATCTGTCCTGTTTTATTTTCACACCGTGTTTCTATACATGTAAAATGATGACAAAAGATAAAAGGGAAGATTAAATCTTCTTCGTCTTCTTTGAGAAACAGACAGTGGTACGATTGGGCAGTGATATATCTATAATGAAATCACAATAGGGTCTAGATTTTAAGAAACACCTATTGTACTTTTCAAGTTT
This sequence comes from Lucinisca nassula, assembly GCA_963580285.1. Lineage (NCBI taxonomy): Eukaryota > Metazoa > Mollusca > Bivalvia > Lucinida > Lucinidae > Lucinisca > Lucinisca nassula. The sequence goes on from OY757017.1 coordinate 144,761,739, forward strand.
TATTTTATGGTCTGGCCACTGTCATTATTGAGATAGTCTAGCTGAAAATTGAAGATGAAACCTTTTAAGGAAAATGGATACACCTTCAGGGGAGGCAACTCTTACATAAATGTTTTATCTCCCATGTCAATAGGGGTCTATTCTTAAAGGAATACTCTTAAAAGAATCAGTAGAGGTCTTTCCTTAAAGGAATATTCTTAAAGGAATCAGTAGGAAGGAATACTCTTACGAATCAATATTGGTCTTTTCTTAAAGGAATACATTTTAAGGAATCAATATGTATGTACTCTTGAAGGAATACTCTTAAAGGAATCAGTAGGGTCTACTCTTAAAGGAATACTTCTCTGAAAGGAATACCCCCCTCTTAAAGAAATAAATAGGGATATACACTGAAAGGAATACTCTTAAAGGAATACACTTAAAGGAATACACACAAAAGAATCAATAAGGGTCTACTCTGAAAGGAATACACTTAAAGGAATCTCTAGGTGTATATTCTTAGAGTAATACGCACCAAAGAATCAATAGGGGTCTACTCTAAAAGGAATCAGTAGGGGTCTACTCTTAAAGGAATACTTCTCTGAAAGGAATACTTTTAAAGGAACGAATAGGGATATACACTAAAAGGAATACTCTTAAAGGAATACACTTAGAGGAATACATACAAAAGAATCAATAAGGGTCTACTCTTAAAGGAATACACTTAATATACACAAAAGAATCAATAGGGGTCTTCTCTTAAAGGAATACTTCTCTGAAAGGAATACTTTTAAAGGAATGAATTTGGATATATACTGAAAGGAATACTCTTAAAGGAATGCACTTAGAGGAATACACACAAAAGAATCAATAAGGGTCTACTCTTAAAGGAATACACTTAATATACAGAAAAGAATCAATAGGGGTCTATTCTTAATTAAGGAATACTCTTAAAGGAATCAGTAGGTGTCTACTCTTAAAGGAATACTCTTAAAGGAATCAAAAGGGGTCTTCTCTGAAAGGAATACCCTTAAAGGAATAAATAGGGATTTACACTTAAATAAATACTCTTAAAGGAATCAATAGGGGTCTTCTGTTAAAAGAATACTCTTAAAAGAATCCGTTGCGGTCTACTCTTAAAGGAGAACCATTGAAGGAATCACTAAACGGTATACTCTTAAAGGAGTACACACAAAAGAATCAATAGGGGTCTACGTACTCTTAAAGGAATAGTCTTAGGAACCAACAGGGGTCTACTCTTAAAGGAATACTCTTAAAGAAATCAATAAGGTATATCTTAAATAATACTCTTTAAAGAATCAATAAGGGTCTAAGAGTATATGTTCCTTTAAGAGTATTCCTTTAAGAGTAAATCCCATTTTAGAGGGATTTTGTCAATAATTCTCCCTTGTAAAATGGTGGAAAATCTGAAAAGTGTATCCATTCCCCTAATATAGAGGGGTTTTAAACTGGATGTTAGGTAGTAGTTAAAATACGGATGCACTTGGTCGAGTTCTGCGCAATTTTGCAAGATGAAGACCAAGTCCCATTTCGGGGCCTTTTCCCAGCTTTCCTCAGAGACAATCGACCCACCAGTGGTTTGCGTGCTTATAAATGGCGGGGCCTTTCTTTCACAGTCTATGGTAGTATGGCTTGTTACAATTTTGAAGTGAATGAACACAGCCAACTTATCTTCCATTATTTGTGTGCGTGGAAGTGGGTGGAGGTGGGGGGGTGGGGGGGGGGGGCGAGACAAATTCGCCTATGGTCGGTGTTAGTTAGTAAACTGAGTTGCACCAAACTGACTCAGGGGCCTAAATTAATCTTGTTAAGCCTGTTATGATACTAAATACGGGTTAAACGGCTTAAACTACAGACGGCCTAAGAAGTTGTTAATTGATTTCAATACTTACGGCTCATGCAATAATAGGCGCATTCAGTTTGAACTCTGTCACCCCTGTGTTTCTGAAGAGGACTCTTCCCTATTGGAATCTGGATCCGTCCGGCTAACAAGACCATACAGAACACCCCTGTAAACCCCATTTCATATGGAGAAAAGTGGGGTTTACAGAGGCATACATTTTGTTCATAGGTTGTGGGTGCTCATAAGAACCGTCTCAGGCGGTTCTTACGAGCATCCACAACCTATATTTGGAGTAGCTATAAGAAAATTATCACAACAAATTTTCAACAGAAAAATAACTTTATTGGAAAAATTGACACTATGTCACACGGGTATGTTACCCTAATGTTACATTGGGCTTTCGCTAATACAGGGTTGAAAAGGTTTAAGAACGGGAAACCATGAACAAATAACAACAACGACGTAGATGAAGACAAAAATTAAAAAAAGTAGCGTGAACATTATATAATGAACCGAAAAAGAAACGCTTCTTTTTAACCCAAACGATTTTCATGCAACCATCAGGTTGACTGAAAAATCATTTTGCGATTTACTTTCATCCTTTTTAAACTTCCTTATGCAGAAAACATTTGGGTGATATATTTACAGTTTAACGCTCCACTTGGCAATTCGTTGTTTTCAACATTTCCTCGTGCAGTACATTAAATGTATACAGTAACCTCATCATATTGGCATATTGTGTTACCTGGAGTTTAGGTTTCAAAAGTCCGGTAAAATTTCTTTACGGAATATGGTAAGTTTGACGCAAGATCAACGTAACGCAGTTGTCCAAATGTTTCTACGTGGGACGTCTCAGGCTGTCATCGACAGGAACTTCCAAGTGAGTAAATCGACGAAAACTCGCTTGTACCAGCGTCTACGTCAAACGGGAACGACAAATGACAGGCCCAGAAG